>CM065391.1:2462500-2545000 GCA_033060915.1 Euryodendron excelsum | reverse complement strand
GAGAAGTTAGAGAAAACGTATGTTTGCTGCTACTTTCTCTTCCTAAAGCAATATGAAAAATGCTAACCCTAAAAATAAAACAATCCCAACTTTTATAGGCTTCTGAAAATCTATTGATCCGTAAGACCATTCGAACACCCTACATACCTTTCGAACGCACCGAACCACCATTCGAACGATGCGTCGAATGCACTTCGAACGAAAAATTACTTTTTGTTTCTTTCGAACGCACTTCGGATTTGAACTTGGCATGAACCTGTTTGACGTACCGTTTAAACGCAACTGGAACCATTCAAATGCACTTTTGGACCGTTCAAATGCCCTTCGAACATTGTATCCAATTTAGCATGAATTTGTCCTTTTTAAGTTAGGATTCTCTTCCTTGACATTCTATAGCACCCTAAATCAAAATATAAGAATAATGAGCATATTTAGGCACCAAATAAATATAAAAGACTAAACATTAAGGGAGAAAAATATGACATTTACAATCTTATCACTCTACATGCAGTATATATATCATACAAGCTTTCCTTCTACCTCTTTTCAACCTAAACCAACTTTCTGTGATGTTTGGGCCACCATAAATCTGGCCATATGCAAGCACTTTTTTGAATTTCTTAAGGTGGAAAAATGTAGAAAATGGATAGCGCAAAACATTAATTTGCTGTTGAGCTCTATGCCCACAAAAATTAAAAAGAAGTTGATGTCGAAATATTCTAAGTAGTTTCATCATTAAGCAATTAGAACTTAGCAAAGTAGGCTCCCTTTTTCCTTTGTATATTGTTGTCTCTGTTGAAATAGCTCTAATACTATGTTAGAATAATAAGAGAGAGAGAGAGAGAGAGAGAGAGAGAGAGATAGAGATAAGCCTCAGAACAGAATCTCTGTATCGTAATGCATTGTATTACGAGTTTTGTTTTGATGTACTAACAGTGTATAATTTTTTTATAAAAGCTGGACACTAAAATGTGACACATGTCATTTAGAGTTCAAGTACAACTTACAAAAGCAAGACTCATGGACACATGTCACATTTTAGTACCTGCTTATGTAGAAAAATTACACTGTCAATGCATAAAAATTAAACTCTTGTATTATATTGGTGTATTGATATCTTGAAGTAATAAGATAGTTTATTATATAAAGAGAGGGCCTTTATATATAGGCCTAAGAGAAGTGATGAACAAGCAATAGACAATAAGCAAACAATATATAAGGTAACTAGCTAAACTCGAAAACAATAAAACTAGGAAACTATACTGATATAGTTTAACATCCCCCCTCAAACTCAAGTAAGTAAGATGAAAGCCAACTTGAGTTTGAAAATGATGTCATGAAAACAAACACAAACAATGTCATGTCACAAACATTTTAACAGGCTAGAGAACTTTTGAGATGAGAGATGAGCTGGGAAAACTAGAGAAGCTCAATGATTAGACACACATGACAGACGTGTTTTGAAGAATTGCAGCATGTGTAGGCATATGACAAAGTAAGATAGTTTTTTGTGAGAGCGATGGATGAAAGGCTCATTGATTGAAAGCCATAAATTGGCGCTTGACATAGACGCTCACTGAGATGGATGAGGGGCTCATTAATTAGGAGCCTTGAGATGAATGGCTTAAAACTGAGCACTGAGGTGAGAAGCTCTAAAAAAAGATATAAGGCAACTTTGAAATGTGAAAGAAATTAGAATGAGTGCAAGATTAGGCAACTCTAGAACGAGTGCAAAGCAAGATGGCAACTCTAGAATGATTGTAAGGTAAGAAGCTTTGAAAACGAGCTAGGATGAGAGGCTTTAAAATGACTTTTGAGGTAATAAGCTCTAAAACAAGCTCTGAGAAGATGGTGGCACATGTGAGCCCGTAGGCAAACCTGTGGAGAGCTTGACAGTATGTGTGTGCAACAAATGATATAATGGATGTGGTGGGCTAAAAAGTTGAAAGCTAGAATTAATGATGTGGGCTTTGTGATTGAGGAGTCAAGGGAAGCACATATGTGCCATGAAACTTGAATCTGGAACATCTAATCGTGGTGAGAGAGAGCTAGGTAGCCGAAATTGATCTTTTGACTAGGATTTTTATTTTTTTTCCAACACCAAGTGATTTGGACCGAATCCAAATCAGTAGTAGGTAACAAAAGGCAACATGATAGGCCCATGCGATGTTTTAATGTGGGTGGGTGAAAGAAAAAGAGAGTACTACAATTGGTGAGAGAAAGTGTGAGGGTTGAGAGAGATAAATGGTGAAGGGGAAAGGAAGAAAGTGATTGGGTGTTAAATAATAGCTTTGGTCAAAAACATCAACAAGTTGGATGGCTATTGATGCTGTGATATACTTGCAAGCCCAAATCGGTGGCCAAGTTGATGGTGAGTAAGAAGGCAAGGAGAAGGTCGTTGGTGCTAGAGCCAAAGTGGAGGCATGATGTCAAGTAGAAGGGGCTGCTATATAGGCTCGGTGCTTGAGGAGCCAAGAATGTAAAAGGGTTCTGTGATTGAGAGCCAGAAATCGGGGCGTAGATGCGTAATGAGATGAATGTAGGGCTCATTGATTAAGCCTGGAATCTGGATTGATTGCAGAAACATGATATGATTGTTTTCAAAAGAGGCCACAATAGATCGGTGGCTTTGATACCAAGTTGAAATAGCTCTGATACCATGTTAGAATAATAGAGAGAGACAGAGATAGAGAGAAGCCCTAGAACAGAATATTTGTATCGTTATGCATTGTATTATATTAATGCATTGATATCTTAAAGTAATGAGGTAATTTATTACATTGAGAGAGAGCCTCTATACATAGACCTAAGTGTGGTGATGAATAAGTAATAGGCAATAAGTAACCAAACATATAAAGTAACTGGCTAAACTAGAAAACAATATAACTAGGAAACTATACTAATATAGTTTAACAGTCTCAACCTGTGATTGATCTATATCAACTCATAGATTATGGATCAGTCACTTGGAGGATTTTAATGTGTCCTAGTAATCTTTTTTTAGACTTCTTCGAAGCTAAATATTGTCATAATTCCTCCTTATCTGTGTCCCTATCCACCTCTAGTTATTAGGTTTGGAAAAGTATCTTGTTTGGGCAGTAAGCTTTAATTTGGGGTTATGATAGCAAGTTGGCTTGGATAAGGATATTTTCATTTGGGATGATTTTTGGATGGACAAAGATTTAGTTAGAAGAATTCCTACTACTTTGTGGACGTGGTAGCACACCAAGCTGCCATGTATTAAAATTGTGTTATTAATTCACTTTTCCTTTCCCTAGATTACATAAAATATTAAAGTTGAAATTAAAAATATGAGTATATGGCCATTGGTGTGCTGCTACATACACAAGACAATAGGAACTCCTCAAGCCTTAGTTAGAGGAAATCTCTATCTTGAATGGATTTTTCTTCTGTCTCCCCTAAAGATATATCTTTATTCAAATTCAACCTTAACATTGAACACAACTCTCTTACTTTAGCCAAGGTAGACAGTTCAATTAGCCCCAGTACCTATTCATGGAATCTCTCTCTTATTTCTTTCTTGTTTCCCCCTCATATCTCTCATGCTATCTCTTCTCTTCCCATCTTTTATCTGAATTTGGGTTTCCTGATAAAATGATTTGGTGGCCTTCTTCATCTGGGGAGTTTTATGTTCATTCTCTTCTATGTAACAATTCTACTCCTCCTTAAGCTTCTTCTTCTTTAGAGTCCTCATCCTTAAGCTCTTCTTCCTTTTCTTATTCATTTCCTTGGTCAAAATTTTGGAGACTGGCTTTGCCCATCAAGATACTTTGGCAAGGTTATCATAACAGATAGCCTTGAGGTCCTAACTAGATTAGGAGGAATTGTTCTGTCTATTCTCTTTGTCCTTTCTGCAAGTGCCCTTGTAACTTTGGAACATCTTTTCCTATACTATGAGTTTCTTTTTTTATACTATGATCTAGTCAAGACTGTATGGTTTGCGTCTAGGTTTAGGATTCTGAATGTCTTTGAATCATGATGTCAGTTTCACAAACTAGTTTAAATTATGGTGGAATCAGAAGCAGTTATAAATTCTTCCCACATTCTGCTGGCTCCTCTTTAAGTAAACTTAGATCTTATCACTTCATTTCACTAATTCCTCTTGTTCCTCCCCTCATCAGTTAGTGTCTTTAACTTATAAGCTATAAGTTATTTTCAAAAAGTCACTTTTTCAAATGGCTTTTCTAAAAAATTGTGTTAGATATAAGCGGTTTTTGTAGGCCATTTTTTTTTTTATAATCAGCCAAACACAATTCAAAAAAGTCAAAAGCTACTAAATAAACTAGGGTCCAAACACCCCATAATATATTGCCCCCACTAAATATATCAGCACCATCGTTTGCCTCCACTGAGTTTACTACTTTGTAGCAAAAGAAATTTTTTTTACTAACAATTGTAAATGCTACAACTGAATTTCACTAACCCCTTATTATTTAGCCAAATAAATTACACAGTCACAACCTTTATTCTAATATTAAATTATAATACCATTACACATACAGTATTTCATTTGCCTACACTTAAAGTATTTCCTACACTTGGTCTTCCAAAAATGATTAGAAAATAAAATTGCATACATACCCCTGACTATCCAAACTGAAATCGCTAAAGTCGGGATCGGCTCTCCTCTTGACCTTAATATCTAGAATTCTTCAGACTCCTTATCTCATTACGTCACGTATTAGTCATCCAGATCTAACAGATGATATTATCTTATTTAAACCCATGACTTTACGTAAAGTCAAAAAAAAAAAAAAATTAACAAAATAAGAACTTGAGTTTAAATTGAATAACAACATTATCTATTGAATTTTATTTATCAACACGTGTCCTAGTAGAATAAAAAGCCTGAAAGATTTTAAATATTAAGTTCTAAGCAACCCATCCATTGAGAAAATGAAGGAAAGGACGTGACGTTTTAATTATTTTATATCACTGCAACGTTGCTTGCTTACGAGTTAACCTTTCCACTGCTCTCTTGTGGTACTACGGGGTTATTAATGAAGGCACTGGGATGACTCAACGAGTAGGTTGATGCTCAGTAGACGATTCAACGCATAAGTCATCGTTTGTATTATTGGTGACTAGGGTTCTTGATCTTACTACAGAAGAGTTATCGGAGTAGGAGGTGCCGAAAAAAAACTCCATTGAGGATCGTTTTGCCCTCTTGATTCCTAGATTCTGTAATGAGTGTACTGCTGAAGAGGTGTCGGAATAGGAGGTGTTTAAGAAAAACTCCGGTGAGGATCGTTTCACTTGTGGGTATTGAAGAAAAACTCTTATGAGAATTGTTTCGCATGTGGTGGAGAGTCTGCGAGGATGTCTGCCAGAATGATGCTATAATCGACGAGGAGAGAAAGGTAATTAGTGACCCTAACCGACAGTAGTGCATCTTTGATTAATTTGTTGAATTAAACCAAAATCTCTCTCTGTCATGCAATTTCATTTACTTTTTGCTGTAAATAGTTTTATGTGCTGAAGTTGTTAATCTATCTATGTGTAATATTTTTTTTTTTTTACTCATGCCTTTGTAGATTGTTGCTCTTATAGATCACATGTTCAATGGAAAGCTAAAGAAAGAAAATACATAGACATTGCAAAATCCTGATAGCCTACTGAATCTCACATTTGGGGCCCGACCCTTGTTTCTTCTCTGCATTTGGCGAGGTCATATCACCATCTTGTCCAGATAGCACTGTGTCATGACGTGTCTCCCTCAACTTCCAAGTAATCCACATCACAGGCTACCAAAAAATTATTTTGGATGCCAACAAGACTTTGGGAGCCTGGTAAGTATACCACCATAATACTTGGATGTTGCAAGAAAAATATATATGAGAAAAGTTAATGCTAACTGCCATTCAATTGATTGTGTTCTTTAATAGCCAAATTTGAATTTGGTAAATGCAAAGAAAAAAGATGCATAATATGTTATGTGCTTTCATATGTGTGCTCAATCTACTAGAAGTAGTGCCTGGAAGCTAGCAGATTAAATAGAACTATAGCATGTGGTAAATGTTTATTTTTCCCTCCTTTTTTGTTGGTTTTGGGGACTGGTTAGAATAAACTCTTTTATGGTTAAAACCTGTGATGATGGGTGATAGGAGGCAACATGTTTGATGTTTTATCTACTTTAGTAAACTTTTTTCTCCTCTTTGTTTGGCTGTCAAAAGAAAAAGATATTGGCTTTTCTTTTAAATTAAAATTGCTCTGTGTTACATATTTTGTACATGGTTGAAGGCTTGAAGCAAATGGTACTAATAGAGGTAATGTGAGTTTTTCCACACAAAGGGATCTAAGATAGTGGTCAATTGCAATCATCTAAGTAAAACATAAGCTATTGGTCCAAAGCATGTCAATAACGCTACTTATCTGCCTATACATCAATGTATCATTAAATGCCATCAATAGTGATAGTCAACTACACCAAGTAATGTCTGTTTGAGTGGAGTTGTATGATTATTTAATGAAAGCAACATTTTGAAATCTTGAACCTACTTTTAATTCCCACTTTGTTAGAGAAAGCGACCAGCTCATGTATCTTTGTTGAAAATGAATGAACAAGAGCAAAAGTGAAAAACTCTGTTTCAAATCCAAATCAAAGCAAAAGAAAAATAATGAAGTGGCCCCTAGACCAAAGCATAATTGTATCAGTGAAGACCCTGCCACCTCCCTGTCATCATTACCATATCAAAATATTTGTAATAGAAATAGAATTGTTCTACAAGAACTTAAGAACAATATAGAAGAGGAAGTTGCAAGCACCATACAAATTGGTAAGAAACTAGACATCAACTTTCTGGGCAATGAAAAGGAGATACTAAATTATCTAATTGTTGCAAATTGGAGTGATCTGGATAAATGCAAGAATAAGAAGGATAAGGTGGCTAAGGGAAGACAGTAAATTGAGATACTCTTTCTCAAGATCGGAGTATTTGATTTCTTAAATGAAGGTGCTTACTTGGAATGTGAGGGAGCTTGGTAGGGTTGAAGAAAGGAGGATGGTGAAGCAACTAGTTTGAGATAGATCAATCAACATTTTACTACTACAGGAAACTAAATGGAAGGAATGATGCTATAAACTAGTGAAGTCAGTATGGGGTAACAGTGATTTTGATTAGATTGCATCAAACTCAACTAGAAACTCAAGTGGATTGCTATGTGTTTGGGATGATGATTTTCTTCCCCTTGAATTAACAATCACTAAGCAAAATTATATATTTCTAAAAGGAACGGTAATGAGACATTTTGATTGTGTATTCATCAATTATTATGGTCCAAATGATGAAAGGACAAGATTAGTGATTTGGGATCAACTTCTGAGTTTAAGAAAGTTACATCAACTGCCTTGGTGTATAGGTTGTGATTTTAATTAGATACTTAAATTGGGGGAACGAAAAGGTTATGTCAGAAAAACAAATGGAATGAAATGTTTCAAGAGATTCATTGTGGAAGCTGAGTTATCTGACATCCTAATAGAAGGAAGACAATTTACTTGGTCAAATATGCAAAACAAGGAAAAATGGAGCAGATTGGATAACTTCTTATTATGTAACAGTTAGTTGGATAAGTGGAAATGTTCTTAGTGGGGGCTGTAGAAAAAACTATCTGATCATTGTCTAGTATTACTCTCTAATGAAGTGAAAGACTGGGGACCAAAACCATTCAAAATTTTGATGCATGGTTAAATCTAAGCAGTTTTAAAAATACTGTAATTTCCTTATGGAATTCTGGTCAAATTCAAGGCTAAGGGCTTCATTCTACTCAAGAAACTTCAAGCTCTGAAACTATCCATCAAAATTGGAAGAAAAACAATTGCAGTGACCCAAAAGCTACCATGTCCTCACTCAATAAGCTAATAGACAACCTTGATCTGCAAAGTGAGAATGTTCCATGACTTGATGTGGACATAGAAAGAAGAAGACAAGTAAAAATGGAATTTTTGAAAGCATATAGGCTGGAGGAATCTCTCATTAGGCAAAAATCCGAGGTATTGTGGTTGAGGAATGGAGATCAAAATACATCTTTTTTTAATATCTCCATGAAAAAAAGATTTAGAAAAAACTATATAGGGCAGGTATATTCCAATGAAAAAGTGATCAGTGAACCAAATCAAGTTAAAATGGAGGTATTATTATTTTTTTCTGATCTATTCTCTGAGAAAAGAATGGTTAGGCCAAAAATGGAAGGAACCTTTCAATTAAAGATGAATCAAGACAACAACAAATGGTTGGAATCAGCTTTTACTAAGGATGAAGTCTTCAATGTAATTAAGAAAGCAATGGCAACAAAGCACTTGGGCCAGATGGTTTTAATTTTAACTTCATTAGAAAATTTTGGCACACACTCAAAGGTGACATTTTGAAGTTCCTGACTGAATTTCAATCAAATAGAAAGATTGTAAAAGGTATCAATGCTTTATTTCTATGCCTAATCCCTAAAACTAATTTTCTTAATTCATTGCTGGACTATAGACGTATAAGCCTTATCTCTTCTATGTATAAGATCCTATCAAAAGTGCTAGCAAGCAGAGTAAGGTATGTCATTCATGAGATTGTTAGTGAATCTCAAACTACTTTCACAAGAAGAAGACAAATACTTAATGGGGTCTTAATAGCAAGTGAAATCATTGATTTTTAAAAAAAGGAACAAAAAAGTAGGGGTAGTTTTAAAGCTAGATTTTGAGAAAGCATTTGATACCGTAAATTGAAATTATTTATTTGATATGATGTTAGGTCTGGGAT
The DNA here is from genome assembly GCA_033060915.1 of Euryodendron excelsum. Taxonomy (NCBI): domain Eukaryota; kingdom Viridiplantae; phylum Streptophyta; class Magnoliopsida; order Ericales; family Pentaphylacaceae; genus Euryodendron; species Euryodendron excelsum. Next base: position 2,536,235 of record CM065391.1, on the reverse strand, counting down.
TTGGATCAACTTGGGTGAAATGGATTAGAGAATGCTTGGCTTTTAGTACCATCTCAGTACTTATAAATGGATCAGCCACCAAAGAATTCAAGGTCTCAAGGGGATTAAAACAAGGTGATCCTATCTCACCTTTCCTCTTCAACATAGCTGCAGAAGGACTCAATATCCTGCTACAAAGAGCAAAGGACTTTGGGCTTCTAAAAGGTGTTACTATTGGAGCTGATAACTCAAAGTCCTTATCTGTGTCACATTTGCAATTTGTAGATGATACATTATTTTTCTACAATACAAATCTAATGGAAGTTGCTACACTGAAAAGGATCCTAAGGTGTTTGGAGCTAATATCTGGTTTGAAGATCAACTTCCACAAAAGTCATTTGAGTGATATTGGAGTAAATGAATCATTCTTGTATGAAGCAGCAGACATCTTCAAGTGCAAGCACACTTACCTTCCATTCCATTATCTAGGGCTGCTTTTAGTTGCAAACCCAAGGATGGTCAAAACATGGGATGACATTGTGGATAAATTCAAAAAGAGGCTATCTATTTGGAATAAAAAACAATTATCATTTGAAGGCAGAATCACTCTTCTGAAAGCCACATTAGCTAACTGATGCAGCGGAAATTAAGAGAGCAATAAAATAAACCATAATCCGTTGATTCACTGCAAATACTGGATTTAGAGTCGTCCTGCAATCTACTGATTCACCACGAATGCTAGGTTTTAGGGCATCAAACACTCGTTGATCTTCGTAGAAAATACCGAATGATTGAAAAAGTGCACAAACGCACACAAATTTTATTAATCATCAAAAGCTGCTGGAAAAAGTCTTAACAAGAGCTTAAATAAGAGGCACGAAAGCTTAGGGCCACAAGACAAACCGGGTAAGAATAAAAGACTAACAAAAGCCCAAAAAATAGGCCCAAAACACAAAACGGGCTAAAAAAACATACTTAAAGGCATTTTTTTGCGTTTTCCTAGGCCGATTGAAGTTTACCGACCACCGGCCCAGGTATAATCCCACCGCCACGTCTCCAAGTAATCCTCGGCTATGCGATCCGCATCATCCTTCCCAGGTTGGAAAGAATTTGCCCGCGAATTCGAGTCTTCCTCCTTCTCAGAACTGTCACCATGATAAGGCATGAGGTGCTTCACGTTGAACACGTCAGAAGTGTTGGCATGGCTCGGCAGCTTCAACCGATGATTACACCCTAAAAGTGTAATCATAGACTCTTAATTCGCACTTTGTTAGATTTATATTAGTGTTAATTTCCTTATTTTAGTTATATATTTGTTTAATTATGTTTTGTGTGTGCTTTGTAGGTTATATAAGCTAATAAAGGCAAAAAGAAAGCAAGAATAATCAAAGCAGGTTCAAGGCGAATAATTTGGTCATGAAAATTCAGACCTGTCTCGGTATTCTAGCCATATCTTTTTACTCCATATCCGATTAAGCTGATTTTTGCACCATTGAAAAGAAGACTTCAAGATCTACAATTTGTCCTATAATGTGCATTGGCTGAATCGGCCTCTACTGTGGTCAAAATCAAGTTTCAAGATGGAGGGATGAATAGTAACTGATCGATCGGTCTGGCAAACTTCAAAGAAGGCATTTTACTGATCGATCGGCTGTTCGATCGGTGAATAGTGCCGATCGATCGGTGAACAGTACCCGTGAATAGTGAATAGTGAATAGTGTCCAATCGATCGGCTGTTCGATCTGTGAATAGTGTCGATCGATCGGTGAACAGTACCCGTGAATAGTGAACAGTGAATAGTGTCCAATCGATCGGCTGTTCGATCTGTGAATAGTGCCCAATCGATCGGTAAACAGTGCCCGTGAATAGTAAATAGTGAATAGTGACCGATCGATCAGCCATTCGATTGGTGAACAGTGCTGATCGATCGGTCGATACAGATCTGGAGCTTAAAAACTGTGTTGTTCGAAAAAAAAATGAGGAAAGGAAGATTTTTTGGGTTTATAGCAACCAAGGGGGTGGCGTGAAAAGCTCCTCCAAGGTTGGTTTTTATGCTTTTGTGTATTTTTAACTTAAATTTATGTTTGTAATGTTAATGTAGAAGTAGAAATTGTAACTTTTTTTCATTGTAATGTATTTTCCTTCATTTTCTTGCCATTTTCTCTCACTTTCTTAGCAACCAAACACTAGTTTGACTTAGTTTAATGTTAGATTTACCTTCATTTATGCTCTTTATTATGGATTCTAGTAGCTAAACATCTCTTGGGTGTGATTGTGAAGATCCACCAAGGATTTTCAAGTATTTCAATGGGGATTCATGAACTTCAAAGTTTATTCGTAGATTTGTATAGTTCTATTTAGTTGGGTGTTGGATTTGTTCGAAAACTTAGATTCATAACTCATTTAGTAATATTTATGCACAATTCAATAATTGGTATAAATCTTGCACATTTATAAGGTTTGCTTCTAGGGTTCTATTAATTGGTTTAATCCCTACACTCAACTAAATATGAACTCAAGGTTTTATGTTTAAAATATTCCGAATCAAGAATCCACGGTGTGATTCTTGATTTGAGTTATAAAAATTCTCTATTGAAATCCTTGTTGTGAATTGGTGGATTGAATCAATCATATCCAAACTTTCCATTTTAATTGCTTTACATTTAAATCAATTGCCTAGTTAATTGCTTTAATTTTTATTGCACTAGTTTAGTAAATCAAAACCCCATAAAAAACCTAAAGATTTTCGATTCTTTTCTTTTTCCTTTTATTTTAGATTCAATTCCCCACATAATTGCAATTCGATCCTAGGCTGTCTTAGTGTGAGTTGAGTGCTAGAGCCTATATTTGGCTAGGTCCCTTGGGAGAGAACGATACCGGATTACCGGTTCATACTTCATCGCGACCCCCATACTCTTGCGGGGTACTAACTCCATTTTATAGTTTTCGGAGTGAGTCAACCGGTAGGCATTAGGATTGATCTTCTCAACAACTTCATACGGCACAACTTTTCGAGCTGCCAGTTTGCTGTATTCATGCACTGGATACCGATCTTTGGTTAACACGGCCCACACAAAATCCCCCACTTCAAACTCCACTGAGCGCCGCTTCTGGTTAGCCACCTCCTTATACTTCGCCGTGGAGTCACGCAGATTTTGTTGCACCTGTTCATAGATAGCTTGCAGATCAGTAATTAAGTCATTTGCCTTCTTATGGACCTTTTTCAAATCAAGAACAAGGGCTAAGTCAATCAGAGCTCGCGGTTGGAAGGCGTAATTGGCAAAGAATGGACTGAAACCCGAACTGCGATTCACTGACCGGTTGAAAGCAAACTCAGCTTGGTACAACTTTTGGTCCAATGATTTTAGATGTTCCCCCACAAGACACCGCAGTAGGTTACCCAGTGAATGGTTCACCACTTTGGTCTGCCCATCGGTTTGAGGGTGGTAAGCACTGCTAAAATCTAGCTTCGTGTTAGCCAATCGCCATAAACACCTCCAAAAGTGGCTAAGGAACTTAGAGTCCCTATTAGAAACTATGGACGTTGGCAGCCCATGAACCTGATAGACCTCTCGAAAGTAAAGTTGAGCAATATTTACAGCATCATTAGTCTTCTTACATGTAATGAAGTGCGACATTTTTGTGAATCTGTCCACCACCACGAAGATAGAATCGCTACCACATTGCGTCTGCGGAAGCCCCAACACGAAGTCCATACTCACGTTCGCCCATGGTCTCTCGGGAATTGGCAGGGGCATATATAATCTCGCGTTGGTCGTCGTTCCCTTAGACACTTGACAGATTCGGCAACCATCAACAAATCTGGCCACTTCACGCCTCATAAAAGGCCAGTAATAAGAATTGGCCACAAGCTGCCAGGTTTTATCACGCCCCATATGCCCCTCCTCGTACAGCTCCTTGATGATCTTGAGGCGTAAACTGGATTGAGGCACGCACAATTGGGTACCCTTAAACAGAAACCCATCATGCATCACAAAATCGGTGCGCTGCCCTGTTTCAACTTCATAAACAATAAGGGCAAACACTGGGTCAGTACTTAATAATTCATGAAATGAATCAAAACCAATTACCTCTGCCTGTAAGGTAGTAAGTAAGCAAGTGCGACGGCTAAGGGCATCAGCAACCCGGTTCTGAACTCCAGATTTATGCTTGAGGGAGAAAGTGAATTGTTGTAGATACGCAGCCCACCTCGCGTGTCTCGCCGACAGATTGCCTTGGCTATTAATATGTTTCAAAGCATCATGATCAGAGAACAACACGAACTCACTTTGTGATAGATAGGGGAACCAGTGCTTCAAGGCCTGTATGATCGCGTAGAATTCCACGTCGTAGGTACTGTAATTCGCCTTAGCTTCGTTCAGCTTCTCGCTGAAGTATGCAATAGGCCTGCCCTCTTGGCTAAGGACTGCCCCCACGCCGACCTTTGATGCATCACAGTGCAACTCAAAAGGCTTAGAAAAATCTGGCAAAGCAAGTACAGGGGCAGTGGTCAGTGTGCGCTTGATCTCCTCAAAAGCATTAGCCGATGCCTCCGTCCAAGTAAACTGCCCAGCCTTCATGCAATCTGTGATAGGAGCCATGATGCCGCTAAAATTTGGGATAAAGCGCCAATAGAACGACGCCAGTCCATGGAAGCTGCGCACGTCATGAATGCTTCTCGGGGTAGGCCACCTACGGAAAGCTTCAATCTTAGACTTATCCATAGAAATTCCTTCACGGGACACTATGTATCCCAGAAATACCACGCTGTCTGTCATGAACGAACACTTAGCTCAGGCAGCAAAGAATTTCTCTGTTTGCAGCAAACTCAAAACCTGTCGCAAGTGCTGGAAATGCGAGGCATGATCAGGGCTAAAAATCAAAATATCATCAAAGTACACTACCACAAATCTCCCAATAAAAGGTTGAAAAAGCTGGTTCATCACACGCATGAAGGTACTCGGAGCGTTCGACAACCCAAATGGCATAACCATCCACTCATAAAGACCTTCCCGCATCTTGAAGGCAATCTTCCATTCGTCACCCTCACGTATCCGGATCTGATGATAACCACTCTTTAAATCCAGTTTGCTGAACACTGTAGCCCCACTAAGCTGGTCTAACAAGTCATCCAACTGTGGAATAGGGAACCGATATCGGACAGTGAGTTTGTTGATAGCCCGGCTGTCCATGCACATACGTCAAGACCCATCCTTTTTGGGGGTTAAGAGCGCCGGCACGGCACAAGGACTGAGACTCTCCCGAATGTGTCCCCTGGCCAACAATTCCTCAACCTGACGTCGCAGCTCCTCATGCTCCTTAGGACTTATACGATAATGCGGGCGGTTTGGCAAAACAGCCCTAGGAACTAAATCAATCTGATGCTAGATGTCATGCAAAGGTGGCAACCCAGCTGGTAATTCCTCTGGAAACACCCCGCTGAACTCCTCTAGTAGTTCCTGCACCCTGTCCGGAATCTCCCCATTTTGTTGCTATTCCTTAACCACCAGCAAGTACACTATGCCAGATTCGATCATCTCCCCCGCAAAACGCAGCACGGTCAGTAGGTTCGGGTTTTTCTCGGCCACCTGTTTCGAACCCGCTTCCTTGCCCGGATACAACACCACTTTCACATTGTTAAACATAAAGCTATATGTATTTGTCCGACCATCATGTTGCACAGCCCTATCATATTGTCACGGTCTACCCAACAAAATATGGCATGCATCCATCTCAACCACATCACACCAGATTGCATCTTTATAATTAGAACCAATGGACAGCGAAATTAAACAATGCTTGGAAACTGTTACCTTCTTTCCTTCTTGCAGCCAAGTTAGTTTGTATGGGCTAGGATGCTCCTCTGTTGGCAGCCCTAATTTTCGAACCGCCTCCTCGGAAACCACATTCTCGCAGCTCCCCGAATCGATCACAAACTTGTAGACTTTGCCCTCAACTGTGAACTTGGACTGGAAAATATTGTTCCGCAACCACTCATCACCGCTAGAATCACGAGGGGTAAGGCAAGCCCTGCGCACAACCAATAGAGGCCCATCGTCTTCGGTAACATGCTCCTCTTCCATGAACTCTTCGCGGAGCTGATCTTTGCCTAATTCCGGCACAGGTTGTTCGAACTCCACCCCAACCATTCCTTCATTATCGATAAACAGCCCCTTCTGCATAAAAGGCTTTTTGCAGTCCGCAAATCGGTGGCCTGGTTCGCCACATTTAAAACAGCGGCTCGTGCTGGTTGTCACGGGCTTAATCGGTTAAGGGACTAGTGTTTTTCTAGCCACACCCCCAGCTGCGCCCATCTGAACTACCCCACGTCCAGTCCCCTGCTGAGCCACACCCCGGCTACCTGCTCCTGCCCAAGGTAGACCACTCGCCCGTTGCTTCGCCTGCTTCTCGAGTTGTAACGCCTTCTGATGGGTATCCGAAACAGAATACAAATCAAACATATTTAGGGTGTCCTGGTATTGAGGCTGTAATCCCCCAATGTACAACGAAACCAACTGTTCGTCAGTCTCACCCAAATCATTGCGTGCCAGTAACTGATAAAACTTAGTGGTATATTCATCCACCGACTTCATCCCTTGTCGTAAATTTTGAAACCTTTGGTACATTATCCGTGCATAGTTATAAGGCAGAAAAGCCTCTCGGAGGTTCTTCTTCAGCTTATCCCACGAATCAATCTTCCTTTTCCCCATCCGCGCACGATTTACCTTTAATTGCTGCCACCATGCCGCAGCCCTGCCACAAAAATGAGTCGCTACTAAAGGCACCCGTTTATTGGCCGGAACCTCTTTGAATTCCAGGACTTCCTCCAAGGCAAAAAGCTAGTCAAGAAAATCTTCTGCCTTCAGACCGCCCTCAAATTCAGGGATGTCAATTTTCAGGCTGCCTCCTACCGATTCCAACTGCCCTCAGCTACACGCCCCCCCCCCCCCCCATCTGACAGGGATGTCTCTCGGGCTGCCGCAAGGGTTGCAAAAGGGTTTTCGTCCTCCTCGCTATCACCATCGACATCGGCATCCTCATCAACCCCCTCATCCATAACACGCAGATTTGGACGCTGCTGCTGCTGCTAGTGCGCCTATTGCTGCTACTGCTGCTGTTGCTGCATCTGAATCTGCATGGCAGCCACGCTATCCGCCAGATTCTCCACCACCTGCTGCAGCCTGGCTAGCCTATCATCCTCCATCGCGTCTTGGATTGTTCGACGTCTAGGCGGCATGATCATAAACCAATCAGAATCAGCACTTAGGGCTTTGATACCAACTAATGCAGCGAAAATTAAGAGAGCAATAAAATAAACCATAATCCGTTGATTCACCACGAATACCGGATTCAGAGTCATCTTGCAACCTGCTGATTTACCCCGAATGCTAGGTTTTAGGGTATCAAACACTCGTTGATCTTCGTAGAAAATACCGAATGATTGGAAAAGTGCACAAACGCACACAAATTTTATTAATCATCAAAAGCTGCTGGAAAAAGTCTTAACAAGAGCTTAAATAAGAGGCACGAAACCCTAGAGCCCCGGGACAAACCGGGTAAAAATAAAAGACTAACAAAAGCCCAAAAAATAGGCTCAAAACACAAAATGGGCTAAAAAACATACTTAAAGGCATTTTTTTTGCATTTTCCTAGGCCGATTAAAGTTTACCGACCACCGACCCAGGTATAACGCCGCCGCCACGTCTCCAAGTAATCCTCAGCTATGCAATCCGCACCACTAACCTCCCACTCTACTATTTATATATCTTTAAAATGCCTGTAGCATTTTATCATCAACTTGATAAGCTTTAGAGAAATTTTAAGCAGGCAAAAATAAGCTTTATTGTGTCAATTGGGGGAGAGTCATTCAAAGTAAAGAGCATGGTGGTCTAGGGATAATTGATCTGAAACCAAAAATTATTCCTTACTTGCAAAATGGTGGCGGATGTTTAGTTGTGAAAAGCAGGGTCTACGGAGAAAACTATTATATGCAAAGTATGATGTAAACCCAAACTGCTGGTCTCCATTGGATGTGGTCTCCCCCAACTACTCAAGAATTTGGCATGACATTTAATCTATTGGAAGGAATCATGATTTGTTAAGTTCTATTCTTATGAATAATCTCAAAGTCAAGCTGGGATTAGGTGATATTATCCTATTTTGGCATAATAATTGGTTGGGTAGCAAAACTCTGAAATCATTGTTTCCAAGACTCTTCTCAATCTTAGAACAAAAAAATGAATTTATTAGTTTAATCGTCAACCATTCATATCTCACATGGAACCTATCCTTTAGAAGAAGCCTATTCTCTTGGGAATCTAAATTACTGGTAAAGTTGAAAATTTTACTTCAATCTAGTCTCCCTGAACGTTCTAGTAAGGATTCAATGTTATGGATGGCTGATCAAGAAGAAGGCTTCTTTTGCAAATCCTTTTGCAATATTTTTTAAGATGGCAAAGGTTTGTCCAAATTTAAATTTAAATACATATGCAAAGTTAAGGCACCAACAAAATCATTGTTTTGCTACTGGCTAGCCCTGCTAGGAAGATTAAAAACAAAAGTATTTCACCTCAAGACAACAGGTTCTCTCCATGGTTTGGATGAATTATATCCATTTTGTATGAGTGAACTTGAATTAGTGGATCACCGATTCCTATATTACAAGTTCTCATGGTCAGTGTGGTCTTCTTTATTAAACTGGTGAGGGCTATTATGGGTGTGTCCTAGAACATTTAATTCATTTACTGAGTGGTCGTTGGATTTTAAAATGAAGAAGTGGAAGAAATCAAATTGGCAGATCCTATTCATGGCAACTATTTGGAAGCTGTGGACAACAAGAAATAATATAATATTCAATCAGGTGAAGCCAAATTAGGTAGATTTGGTTGAAGGCGTCAAGCTTACATCAACCTTCTGGGTGAAAGCAACTAATCTAGCTACGTGGTTCTGCATCCATGAGTACACTCATTCCATCCAAATCATTCAAAAGCTTAAATTCTAATGGTTTTCCATCCTTATTTTGGCTTCTTGCCAATGTAATGTGTATTATATTTCCTCTTCTGATTCCTGGGCTCAGGCTGATAGTTTTCTTCTCTGTACAAGCTTGTTGCTTGTTCGATTTTGATTACTTCCCTCCTCCTAGTTGTGTCCCCCTTTCATTTCTAGTGAAATTTGCTTTTCAAAAAAAAAAAAAAAAAAGTCCTATAGTCTTAGGTATTAAAACCCATCTATTTGTGTATTCATATTAAATTATGTATTGACAAATACTATAGCTAGAAAACTATGTGAAACGCAATCACCTCAAGCCCTTTACTCTTAAGTAACTATAGATAAGGTCATCATTCCCATTTTTTTTTCTTAGATGATAAAACAATGTTAGCCTAAGCAAATGGGTACTGAAATGTAATTGATTTTATATGATTTGAGCTATTCTTCTTCTTCTTCTTTTTTCTTTACTTTTCTTTTTTAGTATGATAGGTGGTTAGGTATTGGGACACTTCGAGTTTCGTTTATAACTAGGGATTGAAATCTTACACTTATTTTTTATGTGTTATTTTATCAGAATTTTGCCCTATATCTAAAACTTTAAGTCAATCAAAAAAGGTTTCAATAGGAAAAATATTACTTCCATTGGTTCATCTTCAAGCTATGCTTTTTTAGTCCAAGTAACAATGGTAGACAATATGTTAAGATATGGTACAACCAAACTTTTGTATATAAAGTTGTTTGGGTGGTAAACAAAGAGAAGCCATTGGCTTTAAACTCTCGATGTTACTTTCTCTCTCATTGCTGTCTTTATCAATGTGAGCATCCAATGTAGCCTTTTAGCACTCCAACTTCTCATGGAAATATAGTGCTTGTGATTTATGCTATTCACTTTGTTTTTATTTTAATAGGTTTGATAAAAAAAAAAAAATCCATTTATGCAGTACATGAGGGATCATGAAGAGATTTCAGTTTCTAACTTTGGAGTAAACTTTACTTTCATGCGGTAATCATATTTTTGGTTTGTTTCTCCTGTTTACAAGACGTATTGGTTTGTGTTGATGCCCAACTTAAATTTACTTGAAATGTCCTCTTTTTTTCCTTCTGTTTTTTTCCCAAATGGATTACTAACACTCACAAATTTGAATTTGTCAACTTGTGAGTTATAGGTAACCATTTGGGCTACCAAACAAGGATGTTTTTGCTTTTGCTTTTGCTTTTTGTGTGACTGATTACCTAGTTAAGCTTAAGGAACTTTTTATTAGGTGTGATGTTCAAGAACCTTTGGTTAGAATCACCAATTTCATTAATGGATTGAGACTAGAGATTAAGAGAGAAAACAAGAGAGAAGAACAAATTCAAAATTCTAATTAAACTTCAATTCCTAATGTTGCTGATTCTTGTTTCTTCTCCTATATGCAGGAAACCCTTCTTGATGCCCATCAAGAGTGATGTTATATAATCCCCGACACTATTGTATAATGCCCAGTGAAAGCTTTTCCTACCAATTGAAAATAATAAATTTATTTTAACTTCATCTTTAGGCAATGCAGATTTATATGGATCCAAGCTGCCTCTACTCTCTTCCGATTGTATGATGCATTCAACATTAGTTTATTTATTTGCAACGTGGAGTTGAGAAAAAGAGGTCGGTTTACTTTTGATACATGCCTCAATATACTACTTTTGATATTTGACATATTTCCTCTGTCTCTTTGTTTTGTTGTGTTAGTATATGGGCCGGTTTGAGCGCTGATGGGTATGCCCAACCCAATACCCATGGATGGTAACCCCACTTCCCAAATGGGAAGTTATAATTTCTCTAGGAAGCTACAACTTCTCTTGACGGTATATATGCATAACGTATAGACAGGCAAAGTGTGTGTGTTAGATCTCTGATTTTATTCTCTGTAGAAAACTCCCTCTCTCTCCCAGTATACATACACTGTGAAGAAGACTCTCAAGTTGTGAACAGTGAGGGTGCTCTTGGCCTCAGGGAGGTTTGACTGCACTCCACCACTGGTAGATCTACAGGAATATGCAGGAATCATGTGGAGAACTTTCGGTTCAAGTTTTTGGGTTTGCTTTCAAACGCGCTTCAAGAGAAAAGCCTGAATTTACACTTTCGTAAAGTTTGTAGACGATTCTACATTTGAATCAGAGTCATTGCAAAGTTCTCTCGTGGTTATTGCATGTGTTTTTTTTCGAAAAAGCTTCAAACAAAGCTTTAATGGTGGTTTGGAGAAACGATCTTCATTAGCCCTGAAATTTTAGTATATTGTAGCCTATATATAAGTGATCATATCTAAAAAATTGCATCTTAAAGACGAGTGATTTGAGACAAATCTCAAACTCTAATTTTTATAGCACCCACTTCCTTGGCCCATAACTTTTTAAATACTATGATTCTAAGTATGAATCTTATATGGTTGTGTTCCTCTTTCCAAGACCTTTTCTTCGATATATTATGGGCATTTTTTTGATGCACGGTTTGAAAGTTATGGCCGTTTGATTTTTAGGTCAAAACTAGTTTGAAACTATCTTGGGGAAGATAAGCTGAGTCGAGCCGAGCCATGGCGGGAGCCGAGCCGGTTGACTGAATTGTTGACCATAAGCTGCGAGCCGCATTGACCAGAGCTGAGTTGACTGAGCCGTTGACTAAAGCCGAGCCGTGTTGACCGCGCCATTGACTTTCTAGTCAAGCTGTGGTCACTTTAAAGGGTTGTTTGGCTCTGCTTTTTTATGCCGTTTTCACTAGCATTCTCAAAATTCAATTTCTGATTATTTCAAAATATTTTCAGATTTTTTTTGAAACTTCTGAAAATTTATTTTTATATGATTTCTTGAAATATTAAGGAAAATTGAATTTTGTCGGCTCATTTTTGCTCGTGGAAGCATGTGCTTGGGTTTTTGAGCCTTGAATTCTTTGCAATGTGCTTGTGGACCATTGACCTAGGTGTTGAAGAGGCCACATCAATTTTTTGATATCCAAAAGCATTTATAGCAATTTATTTTATTGTTATTTAATTGCTTATTATGCTTTAAAAAATTTTGAAAAATTACAGAAAATTCTGAGATTAATCATGTGATATATTAGCATGTTTTAACACTATATTTAGTTACTTTTGTTGTTAGATTGGCATTTATGTCATGATTAATGCTTTGCATTGTGATTATTTGTCGTTTTTAATTCCATTTTAAATTGTTTAATAGTATAAAAATATTTTAGAGCCGATATTTTATGCCATAACCATGGAATTATAGTTGATCACATCCTTAGAGTTATTTCACTTTGTATGTAATTTATTTTGTTATTATTAGGCCTTTCTACTGTAATTCTGGAGTATGCATATTTTGTATAGTTATGTAATACTATAGCAGGGATTGAACAGTTGTGAACAGGTTTAGAGATGTCGTGCTTAGTGGGAGGTTTTGTCGGTAGAGAGAGATTTACATATTTTACTCCTTAAAACCGAAACAATATGTTTAGTGGGACGTTTTCTCAGTGGAAGAGAAACACAGGTTCCACTCCCAAAAAATCGATATTTTGCGCTCAAATTAAAGTAGAATTTTGACAATGATCACATGTGGCATGGGAGATGATTGCAAGCTGAGTGAACTTTCAATTTTGTGACTTATAAAAATTGTCATTATTTGATTTAGATTTACATGGCAAAATCGTGTGTGTACTTATATCCCATGCACATCTAGATGATCCTTGTTAATTGACTAAGATAAAGTAGAGTGATTGGATAGTTATAACTATGATGTGACACTATCATATCCAATGTTGTGGATGAGCTATAGGTCTCAGAGACTGTTAACCAGATTATGATTAAGTTTGAGCATGACAACACAATGCAATGTCACCGTGATCTTTTGTCTACCACCATTGGCACAAGAAACCTAGTTGTGTACACTTAAGTGAGCAGCTTATACTTTCTTTTGATTGGCGAGTCACAGTATTGTGAACTTGTTTATTAAACATCATAAGTCGTGATGTTGGTTTTTGTTTTTGACCTTGAAGCATAAGTTGCACGGGTTAACTGTTTAATCTACACTTTGAAGGGCTATATCATTGGATGAAAGGGTCGTGTCAGTCATGATACGTGAAATTTAAAGTATAAGTCATGATCTAACTAACGAGTATTTGCCATATAATGAGTGTTTAGTGCATAAGTTATGGATGAGCATCTATCTTCAATATTGCATAATCCAATGATGTAGTTTGTGGATTTGTATCTAGAGGCTACAAAATCTAGTGATACTGCTTGCTTAACTTAAGGATGAGCGCCTAAAAGCTGCAAAATTTATAGGCACTGCTTATTTGAGTGAGTCTGTCGCAGGTGGGGAATAAGGACTTACTTAGACAACAGATTATATGATTTTTGGACAGGTTGTTGATACTAGACTTACACTTATGAGGGGGCGATGACCACCAAACGCATTAGGTGTAGCATGGTGGCATAAAGTTAAGGCTAAAATGGTTTGTAAAAATTAAGAAATGTTTTAAATTCTCTGTTCGTGTATCCATTGAGTTGAATAGGATACTCCTTGTATAGATTGTAGTATTAGAAGCAACTGGCCGCAGAACGGGAAATAAAGTTAGATATGTATGTGAAGTATCAACGCGTATTAGCTTTAAGCAAGAAAGTTAGTGTAGATAATAGTTCTAAAATGAATGTGTTGTTACTTTAGCACATCTTACTAGATTTGCAATATAAGCACACTAGAATATCAATGACTTCTTTTCTATACCTTGTGATTCGGCGAGTTTTGTTCTCAATTATTACCATAATGGGTCTGACTATTTCTAATGTGTTATGAAACACATGTTCGGGTCTTTGGAAACTACTTGTTAGGAAACCGTGTAATACTACAATAGGACATCTGGTATGCATTTAGTCCACTTTAGCATATGTGACTCTGAGTGTGAGAGCATATTGAGCTTCCTATTTCGTCACATATAGAGATATTTTTATGCATATTGGTAATGTCAAGTTTGGGGTTTTTTAACCATGCTTGTATGATCTCCTAAAATGTTAAAAGTATTAGGTTGCTTTAACATTACATGATAGGGTTGAGAATCAATTAGACCTGTGCATTAAAGCTCAAATGACTAACCAACGATGTGAATATCTATTTGAGCGTTTTGAGTGCTCTGTGAAATGAAAAGAGAATGTTTGGTTTTTTGATAATTTCTTATACTTTGCAGCAAAATGTTGTAGTAAAAGGAAAGGAATAATCATTATTGATCATGGTTGAGTTAATGATGGCAGAGAATGACTTTCACCTTTCTAGTATAAGGGGTGCATTTTAGATTATTGCCTACATACTTGACCATGTACTCTCCATGTCAATTGCTTCCATCTATTTGAGTTGTGGACCAGTGATGAGCCTTTTTCAGGCAACTCACAGTCCTGGTTGTTGCAACTCCTATTTCTCATTGGGTTGAGAAGTTGACCTCAGATAAGCGCGTACTTGGTTATGTCGTTGAGAACTCTAAGGGTCATCTGGTGAGCAGTATGATGAAAGTGAGATTGATTTTGAGTCATGTATATTGATTTCCTAAGAGGAGGATATCCTTTACACTGGTGAGATAATAGAGTACTTTGACCTCTATCAAATAGAGGATTCTATGCAAAGCATTTTTGTAGCTTAATTGAGAATGAGTAAGAAATTCTTCAACCTCCTAAGGACAATGGGAGTGACTTGCATACTAGTAGATTTGTTCCATTAAACGAGAATTCTCATGAGTATTGATAGCGTGGTAGCATGGATAAAACTATTCCTCGTCATCATTTTGTTTGATTGAGAGGAAAGTTTTACACGGTTACTCTGCAAGATGATTTTGAACATAGGATTGTGCTAAGAACTCTGTCGTCTTTTTGCTAGTGGAAGTGGAATGATGTTGTGTACTGTGAGATAGAGTCTACAAGGATTAACCTTGTCTACGACTTGGTTGACTCTCCATGAGAGTGCAAGACTAATTAGAACTTTTGCTTCTGAAAGATATGCATATGATGGATGATTTTATAACGGTACAAGTCTTGCCTAGTGGTGGATATTGTTGCATCCTTTAGCTGGATGGGGACCACGAGGAAAACTCCTCATTAAGAGTGAGATTTGCCTCAATTCACCTTATTCTGGCCATATCGTGCATTCGAATCAGTAACTTTGCCTTATGGACATCAGGACGATGTTTTCTCATTAGAAAATATGATGTGTATATCTGTGGAGATTAACTTAATGCAATAGATTATGTACACAAGAGCTGTGAGCTTCGACAATCTATTTGTGGCATAAAGTAACATTCAAATTGTGGTGTCTCAGTTTTCATCAAGTCATTACTTCAATGGACCAACAATGATTGAAAGAAACATTGTATATATCTAATGGTCCAAGAAAAGTTACCTTCTATTCGTTTTTTAACGATATATATTGTGAGCTAGATATGAAAAGGAGTTGTTTTATCGCCATCTAAGGATGAACTGATCCTAACATGGATGTTGTAATATATATGTTTGGATTTTGGATCCTAAGATATAGAGTTGCATAACCTGTTAAGATTCCTATAGCGATATGGCAAAAGTCTGAACCTTGAGATAAATCCTAATACTCTAATATAGGATTTGGATGACCTGTGTTTACTATTATATAGTTGTTGAGTGTCAGGTGCGTTATATGTGCACTTGGCTCAAGTTCCTTAATCTGTTATTATTTGGAACCTAGAATATGCCATGTTGCGTATGTAGTTTGTGTACACTATTTTTGTGCTATTGGGATTCTAGTGTATACTATGTGGTGCGTACTCGGTCCAACATATGCTACATGTCTTTGATTAGTCAGCAAAAAATAGTTTTAGTTCTGGTCTTGCTCATCTAGTGTAGTCTAGGAGATACTGTGTGTTATCTTAGAGAGGTTGTATGCACTCTATAATAGTATTTGCACATGATTGAGTGCAGTTGTGTTATTGGAGATAGCAACTTGCGTTATTGCAAATAGGATGTTTTCTAGTTATGCCAGTTGAGGCAACAACTTGGACATTTTGTAACTCTGTTGATTGTTAGATCATTAGTGACATAGTTACACAGAGAAAAAGTGATCCTGACTCAATTCTTGGGTTTTTCAGTTGATCACTTATATTTACATTTGTTGTAATTGAGATATCATTGGATATGATTACTATCTGTTATTTATCCATGCATTGATTATATTGGTTATAGCATTTTGTGTTAGCACACACAATGGGTACATCAACAAGTGAGATTGGCTCACTCACATGAACAATTGCTTTCGGCACTTGAGAGAGCGACCAAAATTGAGACGCTATAAATTATTGTATCACCCTGTTTCTGGATGAGATGAGGCTTGACAGTCATAGGCCGATGATGGCTATTACCCAGTATCTATCATGCCTGCTATAGATAGCCAGATATGCGACTTTTATTGGCGCCTCCATATAGCGACTTGTGAAGAACTCGAGTTAGGCACTTGTGTAGTGACTAGACTTAGATTTATACAGTGTTGGTAGCTTGGCATAAGCTCTTTGGGAGAGTAGCTCCACCGTAGCATGTATTTCATACTATATGTGCTTAGCAACTATTTTAAGGAGGTGAATGAGTTCCTTGTCTCTTCACCATGTGAGTCCTTATGTGTCATTTTTTAGTGACAAATGTTACGATACCCATTGTGACTTTTGACTATGCCATGAGGTAAAAGGAGTAATGTAGCTACTTTGGCATGAGACATTATGGTCATGATTGATTCAGCCTTCCGAATATCGCTGGAAAAGCAGTTAGTCCTGATCCGAATAGCATGAGGATGAAGAAAGGATCATCTAGCACATCAGGCTTTATACACATGTGGCCAACTTATTTTGCTTTCTTGTGTTGCGATATAAGTTTGTGTATATCGTTGACCTCTAACGGTTAGGCATGTGTTTAAAGGGGTTGGAGATGCCTAATAGATGTGACGTGATATATTCGGGGTACTTGAGACACTTGTTTTATTTCTGACGTGGTTGATGTCTCTATGCTAGTTTTTATAAAGTTTGGTGTAGAGCTCCAAAACTTTATTGTACTCAACAATCACACAACTCATTTATTGTATGATCTTACATAGTTATGTTTGGCTAGTTGAGAGATTGATGTTGTTTTTCTACATTCCCATGTGCGAGTGGTAGATGTTTGTATATGGGTCGGTTCGGGCGCCCATAGACATGACCAACCCAAGATCCATGGTTGGTAGCCCCGCTTTCCAAATGAGAAGGTATAACTTCTATAGGAAGTTACAACTTCTCCAAACAATATATACGTATAACGTATTAACTGACAAAGTGTGTGGATTAGATCTTTGGTTTTTTTCTCTGTAGCAAACTCTCTCTCTATCCCACCATACATACACTGTGAAGAAGACTCTCGAGTTGTAAACAGTGAGGATGCTCTTGGCCTTAAAGAGGTTTGACTGCACTCGATCATAGGTAGATCTATAGGAATACGCACACGTGGAGAACTTTCGGTTCAAGTTTTCGGGTTTGCTTTCAGACACGCTTTAAGAGGTAAGATTGGATTTACGCTTCCGTAAAGTTTGCATATGATTCTACATATTGAAATTCAATTTTTTTTTTACGCAAGTGAAGGCAAAAGTGAAGTTATAGTTTCCTAATATTGTGCAACCATGGCCTCCATTCCTCTTAATCAAGTCAATTTGCACTCTTTGAAGGAAGCAGAGACAATCTATCTCACAAATTACGTTTTTCTCTTCAATATTTGTGTAAACATTACTTTCATGCATTTATATTTGATAGGCATATATAGCATGAGTTATCTCTTGTGTTAAAAACCAACATGCTGCTATATACCTTTCCTCTTTTTTTTTTTTTTTTTTTTTGACCTAGAAGCAATAAGAATTATGTGCAAAATGAATTAATGTAATCATTGAGAACTACATGCAAAATTAAATAGTTAAAATTAATCTACAAAAAAAAATAACAAATATGGTCAATTGGTCTTTACATGGTAATGGCATTGCATATGGTTTCAATTGTTTTTTACAAGAAGTGACTTCCACGTGTGACTAGACTGTAGAAAGAACCAACTCACCAAACTTCAACCCTTTTATTGTCTCTATCAATGCCTCATAGGGCCATCTTTCGATTGTATAAGTGATCATAATTTTGTTGAGGGATATAGTTTTTTGTGTACAACTTTTGTACAGAGGCAACTCCTTTTTTGGTGTCTTTAGAATAATTGTCATCTCAATGAAAATGGATTGTCAATTAGGCAACAATTTCATGTATGATTTTATGTTAGTTTCGCCTACACTAGACAAAAATTCTAGATCAGCCTCTGCTCCCTCCTCTTATCTTAATTTATGCACTAACTCCAAAATCTTGTTTGATTAGTTGCAAGGTCTTAGGGATCTTCAAGCTTTTGCAGCCCCTCTAGTTCTTTTAGTTTGGTTTCCCAGCTCAAAGCTTCTGCCGTTGTAATTAAGCTACTGTTGGTGGATAAGAAGGATAATCGTGCATGGTGCTCTTCAATTAGCTAGTTTTGTTGCTGGAGCTCGCATCGTATTAGGCTATCATACACTACTTTGCTATTTTTTTTTTCTTTCTCTAGTCTTTGTTGGCTTCCATTTGTTTCTGTTGTTTGTTGGGCTTTGAGCTTTTGTGAGCAGCTATATTGTCTTGAGATTTTTTATTTTTTTTTTACTATTGCTTTCTGCTATGTCCTAAACTATTGGATGCGTACTTTGTTGCCAGTATTTTAATGTTGATCTTTCTAGTTAAGTCAGACTATACAAAGCCTATAACAAAAGGGTTTACAAATATCACATATATTTTGGGGTTAGGTAAGAGGAAATTTTATTACATAAAGGGGTCAGGTTTATGATATTGGGATTATTTGCCCATGTTTAGCCAATATATTTTTTTTATTTTCATTTTTGTTTATTTAGTGATAGTTACAATATAATTTATTTGACAGCTAATAGCAATCTTGTCATGAAAGTACCTGCAATATAGTTTCATCTCAAAAGGGCCAAGTTCTCACCCTTCATCTACTTTTTGAAGTGGTTTTGTTATGAAATTCTTGGTCTGTAATCTAACACGCCTATACTTAAATAGGATACATGTTTCTTAGACCCAACCTAATAAACTACCTCATCATATTCTAACTCCTAAGACCTATCTATGAAATAAAATATCCACAAACATTTGTTGTATATACTCCATCATATCATACCAAAACCTCCGTATCTCATCTTTATCCATATCGTATCCCCCATTTTTAGTGTTTTGGTACTAATATCTCAAATGATCTATATAATCTATCTAAATTAATTCAACTCCCAAGATGCATGCATCACCTTCTGAATTCAATTGCATACCCACAAAACACAACAAATTCGCCTTTCAACAAAGAAACAATTATCAATAAGCCAGTAATAACATTGTTTAGAGGGTAGAGGAGACACTAATAGGAAAAACACTTTTTGCGACGGCAAAAACCTTCTCAAAAACCAAATTTGCTGTTGCAAATAGGCATTGCGACGGTATTTTTGACAACGAAATTACAAGGGTCGCAAATACTTTTAGCGACAATTGTACGAAAGGACACTTTTCGCGACGGTAGGGAAACCGTCAATAATACCTTTAGTTTTGAAAAAATCAGCTTCGCATTTAATTTATAAATAATTTTTGTAAATTCTTATTTAACCTGATAAAATATACATTCAACATGATCCAAATAACAAAATACACAAATTCATTCAAAAATCAAGTACTTACAAAAATACTTCACAAAGTTAATTAATATATCTTTTAAGAATTTATCCAAACAAACATTGTCTTTCATTAAAATTCATACAACAAAAATAAATAACATAGTGTCTCGCAAAAAATCAAACATCCATATAACAAAATAAAGTTTGTAATCTATCATAAAATAAGCTGATATAGAAACACCATCAACCTATTCTTTAGGAATAACCTGAAAAGAAAACAAAATACAAATATTCGACATAATAATGAACATAAGAAAGATAATTAATAAATATGCATATAATTATATAGGCTTATTGAAATAAATAATAAGTACAATTTTTAAATACATGAAATGAAAAACATATCTATATATATAATACACGTAATAAAATAAATAGTCTTGTAACTCACAAACTCTCACCTCGAGAGTCTAAGAACTGTGCCGTTTATTTCCAGACGTTACTTGTGCCTAAACCTTACTACGTGTCAAGTTTGATGGACTTTGAAGAGCGTTTGGAGGTTTTAGTACTTGAGCGACTTGGAAAATTTTTTTTTTTTAAAATGTGAAGGAAAAAGAGAAAAAATGGCACAACTCTCACCTCGGGAGTCCGACGACCATACCGTTTGTTTGCACACGTCACTCGTGCCTAGACGTTGTTACATGTCAAGTTTGACAGACTTTCGAGTCCGTTTGGAGTTTTTAGTGCCCAAGTAGTTCAAAAACAAGTTTTTTTTTTTTCAAAAATGAAGGAAAGAGAGAGAAACAAAATGGCACAACTCTCACCCCGAGAGTCTAGTGACCATTCCATTTGTTCCCACACATCACTCGTGCCTAGACATTGTTACGTGTCAAATTTGACAGACTTACAAGTACGTTTGGGGGTTCAATACTCAAGTGGCTTGAAAAAACTTATTTTTTCTAAAAAATTGAAGGAAAAAGAGAGAAACAATGGCACAACTCTCAATCCAGGAGTCCAGCGACTATGCCGTTTGTTTTTACACGTCACTCATGCCTAGACGTTGCTACATGTTAAGTTTAACAGACTTTGGAGGCCGTTTGGGAGTTTTAGTACCCAAGCAGCTTGAAAAAACTTATCTTTTTGAAAATTGTTAAGGAAAAAGAAAGAAAAAATAGCACAACTCTCACCACGGGAGTCCGGTGGTCATGCCGTTTATTCCCACATGTCACTAGTACCTAAACATTGCTATGGTCAAGTTTGATGGACTTTCGAAACGGCTCGAAAAAACTTATTTTTTTAAAAAGTGAAGGAAAAAGAGAAAAAAAAATGGCACAACTCTCACCCCTGGAGTCCGGCTGCCATGCCGTCTATTTTCACACGTCACTCATGTCTAGACATTGCTATGTGACAAGTTTGATAGACTTTGGAAGCCCTTTGGGGGTTTTAGTTCTCGAGTGAGAGGAAGTAGAGAGAGGGAGATATGAATCCAACATAAGCAAGGGCTATTTAAAAATTACACAATAAATAACATCATCAAACAAGCTAAGTACCAAAGTAATGAAAGAGGACGAAGAAGATTTACAATGACTGAGTTCGTAATACAACTTGTGACATTTAATTTAGATGTACTGCATGTATCTTCTTCATTCGAAATACCCAAACCAAAAGGAGAAAAGTTCCCTGCTTTTAAATCCCATCACAAAGCAAACTAAGTCAAGCCCATTTTTTGCTCTCCAGGTCAAGAAAATTTTTATCCTATGTGTACTCTAAAACTTTTTTACTTGGAGGGTATGCCTTACCTCTTGGAGAAGGGTAGTTACTGCATTTCTTAAGGTCACATTAACAATGCCCCAGACATGTCAGCTCTTTTAATTCAGAGACTAGAAACCACAATAGCAAAATTTAGAAGAAAAAAAGAATCAAATAACTACCTTGACATGTATTTTATCAATGTTACAATAGTTTTGACAAATACAAATATATGATCTTGGACTACTACTATTATTATCTTTGATAAAAGTAAAAAACTTAAAAAAAAAAAAAAAAAAGGCAGCCTAGTGCGTGACGCACTATCCATTGCAGGGTTTGGGAAGGGTCAAATTTATGAAGACTTACCCTCACATGCAAAAAGACTATTTCTAGGTCTCAAACCAATAATGCACAAGTCACAATGGAGTAGAAATATTATTATCTTTGATGCAACATACAAACATCATTAATACAGAAGTTCAAGTGAGGAAAAGTATCCTTTAATAAGAAAAAATAAGAACCAAAACAAAATAGTGAAATTCCGTAAGAAAAATCTAAAATGGGCCCTAACTCTTCTAACAAATTGGTCACTCACTTTGCTAAGTAGTTTGGCCACCTGATTAGCCAATCTATGTACCCAATCAATACAAGAGATTTCGAAAATGAAAATGATCTCCTACACAAGATGAATAAGATTTCATTCCTCTTGGAATTGCTTTTTGTTGAAAATTAAACTTCACCATTCTCGAAGCAATCCATTGTTCAATTGCAGCAACCACCATCTAGAAGCTACCAGTGTTGAAGATTGAAAGCAGCCAATGTTGAAGGTTGAAGGCAGCCATTGTTGAAGGCTTATTCATCACTCACACATTGGATTTATTCTCATTCACGCTTTGGATTTACACTTGAAAGTTTATCTATAAATAAGGAGAAGTATTTGTGGTATTGTATTAAGAAAAGTATTAAGAAAAATAAGGAGGAAAAGAGAGTTAAAGTGTGAGAGGAGTTCTTTGTAATTGTTTTTCCAATTGAATAAAATTTCTTTCTGTGTTGGTTTATGTTAAACCAGGTGGCAACCCAAGAGGAGGGGTGAATTGGGTTTATAATTAAAAATTAAAATTTAAAATAATCCAATGCACTTAATTTCCAATAAGTGAGATGCAATAGAAAAGATATAAAATATTAATCTAGTTAAGTAATGAACAAGCTTAGATATGATCAATGTGAGATTAGTACAAATGATTCAAGTGTGTGTGTGTGTGTATCTCAAGTATATCAAGACTATATATAAGAAAGATATTAAGCAAGATATAAAGAAAGAAAAAAGAAGAGATCAAACACAACGATTTAAAGTGGTTCGGTTGGCTCCTCTTATGCCAATTCTACGTCCACCTCCAAGGCTCCTTCCTTAGGCAAATACACTATTCTTCTAATAACTTTACACCACTAGCTTGTTCAGTTGCTAGCAAACCTTTACACCAAGTATTTTGTTTCAAAAACACTCAAAAAAATAACCTTTTGTTTTGCTCTTCAAAACAAAGTACCAAGAGGATCTTTTTCTCCAAGTGTTCCTCTCAATCACTCAAGAAATAAATCACAAAGGTTTAGTAATCCTTTTACAAATAATAAAGGGAAGTTGAATCTCACAATAATAGATACAAAACTCTCAAGAATTGAATAAAACAATGAAGCTCAAAGATGAAATGGAATGATGAAGAAGTAAAACTCAAAACTTGAAGATCTTGATGAATATCACTTTCTATACTGAATATTTGTAATCTCTTGTGTGTACTTGCTTCTCTTGTGTATCTCTATTTATAGAGAAAGAGTAGTGGATTATTTGCAGCTTAAAATCAACTTCTAGTCATTAGAGATGTTTGAACACATTTCTTCCCGTTTGAACAAAGTTTCTGCCAGATTTCAGATATGAATTCTTCTGCTCTTCCTCGATTTTCTCCTTGATAACATTCGATTTTGAAAATGTCCATAAGAAAAAAGATGTAGATATGGAAGTCTTATTTTTAAAACCTCAAGACTCTCATCAATCCAACGGTCAGATCAAAAGTTATTGTCCAAACACCCAAGCTGTCTTCCAGTTGGCATATTTGAATTTCTGCAGAGTTGTCTTCACTTCCACCTCAATTTTCTCTCTTATAACGTTCGAATTTAAAAATGTCTATAAGATAAAAGTTGTAGTGATAGAAGTCCGTTTTTCAGACCTATAAGAATCATATCGATCCAATGGTCAGATCAAAAGTTATCATCAAAATACGCAAGCTATCTCCCAATTGGCATATTTGAATTTCTGCAGAGTTGTCTTCACTTCCACCTCCATTTTCTCCCTTATAACGTTTGAATTTGAAAATGGCTATCAAATAAAAGTTGTAGCCCTAGAAGTCATTTTTTTATATCAATAAGAATCATAGATATTCAACGGTTAGATCAAAAGTAATGATAAAATTACTCAAGCTATCTGCCAGCTGTCATATTTTGAACTTTTACTCCAATGTGTCACCTTCCAGCTCAGTTTTGTCCCATAAGACATTCTATTGACGGAATCCTCATAAAATACCGTTTATAGGAATTTGAGTCTTATTTCCAATGCCATAAAAATTAGATCAATCCAACGATTAGATCAAAAGTTATATACATACTACTAAAACTATTTCCAATGAGCTTTCTTACAATTATCTTTGACTTAGTCTTCTTCTTCATGTTATGCATTCCTTTTAAGTTCAAGACTAACAATAATTTCAAGAAATATTAGATAATTAACATTTAAAATAGAAAAAAATTAAGTGATTTATCATTAAAATGCAAAATATATTTAAATGTTTAACATAAAAATTCTTTAAAAATGTTAACTCATACATCAAACATACTTTATTATGAAATCTTGAGATTAACCAAATTTTAATCATTAAACTATTTATATTTGTTATCATCAAAATCAATTAATGAAAACTTGTGGCTAACAATCTCCCTCTTTTTGATGATGACAACTATTAATTATTTTGAAACATATATAAGGTAATTATTTCAAGATTTTGTCAAAAAAAAAAAATATTATATCTCCCCCTCACTACTTGACTTCTCCTAATAAGTCAATATTTAGATCTCAATCTCTTTTGGAACCACTATATTTCTCCCCATTTGTCATCAACAAAAAGTAACATAGTAAATAAGTACATGCTCCCCCTACAAAAATGAGAATAAAAGTCATTAATATCAGGTATTTATATAATAGGATTAGATGTACTAAGTTCTCTTCTTATAAAACAAAATCTTTCTTCACTTAGGGGTTTTGTGAAAATATCAGCCAATTGATGGTCAGTGTTATTGAAGAACAATATCACCCTTTTGAACATGATCTCTTATAAAATGATGTTGAATTTCAATATGTTTAGTTCTAGAATGTTGGATTGGATTTTTAGACAAGCTAATAGCACTAGTATTATCACATTTAATAGGAATATGATCAAAATGTGATCTAAAATCTTCTAATTGTTGTTTCATCCATAAAATTTGAGCACAACAATTTCCAGCTGCAATATATTCGGCTTTAGCAGTGGATAAAGCAACCGAATTTTGTTTCTTACTAAACCATGAGATTAAAAAGTGTCCAAGAAATTGACACGTGCCACTAGTACTTTTTCTATCAATTTTACTACCAGCATAGTCCACATCAGAATATCCAATTAAGTCGAAAGATATATCTTTAGGATACCACAATCCTATATTTTGTGTTCGTAATAGATAACGAAATATTCTTTTGACAGCAGTAAGATGTGATTCTTTTGGGCATGATTGAAACCGAGCACACATGCAGACATTAAACATGATATTGGGTCTACTAATAGTTAAGTAAAGTAGTGAGCCAATCATACCTCTGTATTTCTTTTCATCTACCGGCTTACTGTTTTCATCTTTGTCAAGATTTGTAGTAGTACCCATTGGAGTACCAATAGGCTTTAAGTTCTCCATTTCAAACCTTTTTAATAAATCATTTATGTAATTGGATTGATTGATGAAAATGCCTCCCTAGATTGCTTAATTTGGAGTCCAAGAAAGAAATTTAATTCTCTCATCATACTCATTTCAAATTCTCCTTACATACATTTAGAAAATTCTTTGCACATCTCTTCATTAGTAGCACCAAAAATAATATCATCAACATATATTTACACTACTAACATGTCATGATCTTTAGATTTTATAAAAAGAGTAGTATCAATTGTTCCTTTTGAAAAACCATTATCAATAAAAAATTTACTTAATCTTTCATAACATGCTCTAAGAGCTCGTTTTAAATCATATAAAACATTTGTAAGTTTAAAAACATGATTTGGAAAATCATGATTTTGAAAACCAGGAGGTTGTTCAACATAAACCTCTTCTGAAATAAAGTCATTTAAAAATGCGTTTTTAACATCCATTTGGTAAAGTTTGAAAATTTTAAAACATGCAAATGCAAGCGACATTCTAATAGCTTCAAGTCGAGCTACGGGTGCAAATGTTTCATCAAAATTAATTCCTTTTTCTTGGTTGTAACCTTGAGCTACCAATCGAGCTTTATTTCTAATAATAACTCCGGATTCATTCATTTTGTTTCTAAAAACCCATTTTGTACCAATCACGGAATAGTTATTAAGTCTTGGAACTAAAATCCAAACCTTATTTCTTTCACATTGATTTAACTCTTCTTACATAGCTAAGATCCAACTTTCATCATTGTCAGCCTCTTTAAAACATTTAGGTTCAATTTGAGATAAAAATGCTAAATTATCACAAATATTACGGAGAGAAGAACGATTTTTTATACCTCGTGAGGGATTACCAATAATCAACTCTTTAGGATGATTGTGTGCATACCTCCAGTCTTTTGGCAAGTCTTATGCATTTTCTTTGGATCCTTCTTCACTTAGAGGAAACTCAATTGAACTTTCTCCTTGATTCTTTTCTATGAAAGATTGCTTTAAAAATCTATCTTCTCTTTTAATAATGGTAGGATCTTTCATACTTTGTTCAATATTTATATCATCAACACTTACAATTTTCTTAAAAGAAACATTGTTAGATTCATCAAATGCTACATGAATAGATTTTTCAACCATTAAGGTTCTTTTGTTAAAAACTCTATAAGCTTTATTAGATATAGAATACCCAAGAAATATGCCCTCATCGGATTTAGCATTAAATTTACCCAAATTATTTTTGTTATTATTCAAAACAAAACATTTACATCCAAAAGCATGAAAATAACTAATATTAGGTTTTCTTCCTTTCCAAAGTTCATGTGGGGTTTTTTTAAGAATAGGCCTAATCATAGCACAATTCATAACATAACAAGTGGTATTAACAGCTTTAGCCCAAAAATATTTTGGTAGATTATTTTCACATAACATTGTTCTAGCCATTTCTTCAAGAGTTCTATTTTTTCTTTCTACTACACCATTTTGTTGTGGTGTTCTTGGTGTTGAAAAATTATGTTTAAAACCATTTTTATCACAATATTTGTCAAATTGTAAATTGTCAAATTCACCACCATGATCACTTCTAATAGTTATAATCGTAAAATATTTTTCATTTTGAACTTTTCTACAAAATTTTGCAAAAGTGTGTAATGCATTATCTCTATGTGCAAAAAAAAATGTCCATGTATATCTTGAATAATCATCAACAATGACAAGTGCATATTGCTTTCTACCCAAACTAATTGTCCTAGTTGGACCAAATAAATCCACATGTAATAATTGTAATGGTCTAAAGGTAGAAATAATATTTTTAGATTTAAAAGAAATTCTAATTTGTTTTCCTTTTTGACATGCATCACAAAGTTTATCTTTTTCAAATTTGATTTTTGATAGTTCAATGACTAAAACATTTTTAGAAAGTTTTGAAATTAAATCCATGCTAGCATGTGCAAGCCTTTTATGTCATAACCAATTACTATCACTCATAGCCGAAAAACATTTTACATCACTAGAAGATATATCATTAAGATCAATGACATATACATTTTCATACCTATAACCAACAAATAATATTTTATTATCTATGATATTTTCTATTATGCAATAAGTATTTTCAAAAATAACTCTATTTCCTTTATCACATAATTGCAAATACTAATCAAATTATGTTTCAAACCTTCAACAAGTAAAACATTTTCAATAATAGGAAAATGACTTTTACCGATACTACCAATACCAATAATCTTTCAATTGTTATTATCTCCAAAAGTCACATATCCAAAAGTCACATATCCCCCATCTTTAGGTACTAAAGTTGTAAACATTGATTCTTCACACATCATATGCCTTGAGCAAGCACTATCAAGAACCATCTTGCTCTTTTAGATTTTAGGCGAACCTATAAAAACAAATCAACAATTGGTTTTTGGTACCCAAACTTTCTTGGGGCCACGGAGGTTAGTTTTAAAGTTACTTGAACTCACAATTTTCTTAAGAACCCAAACTTGTTTAACTCCAACATATATTTTTTTTTTAAGTAGGCAAGAATGTGATTGATGACCTTTCTTATGGCAATAATAACATGTAGAGTGTAGATTACTAGATGATGTTGTTTTAAAGAAATTTTTGTAAAACTTTTGCTTTTGAAAATGATTGTAACCAATTCCAACTATGTCAAAAACACATCTTTGTTTTCCAAGTAACATATCCAAATTTTCCCTTCCTTTTACAAACTTTGAAAGGGTATTATTCAATTCCTCAACTTTTATTTTCAAAGTATTATTTTTATTTTTCAAATCATTTGAAATTTTAAGTTTTGAAGATAAGTCTTCAATATTCTTTTTCAAAATTTCATTTTCATTTTTCAAAGATTCATTTTCTTGAGAGAGAGAAAAAATAATCTTTTTGAGGGCTAAATTTTTTATGCCTAATTTTTTAAGATCATCATGTAATTCTTGAAAAGTATTTTGTAATTCTTCATAAGAAAAATGTTCATTAAAAGTATCACATACCTCATTGTCTTCCTTTGCCATTAAGCATAGGTTAGCAACTTTATTATCGCTTTTTTCAAAACTACTATCATTACTTTCTCCCCAAGCCGCTACCATAGCTTTCTTTTCGTCATTTTTCCTTGAACTTTTTAGTTGAGGACACTTGAATTTTATATGACCCAGTCTTTTGCATTCATAACAAATTATTGTATCCTTTTTGTTACCTTCTTCTTTTGCTCTATCATTTTTTGAAAATTTTCGTCCAGCTTGCTTCTTCTTTCTTAAAAATCTTTTGAATTTCTTTGTAATCATGTAAGCTCCTCATCTTCATTGCTAGTTTCTCCATCATTGCTATCAAATATGGAGGAAGTGGTGGATGATTTCAATGCTATGCTTTTCTTCTTTTTGTTTTCGTCGTCATCTATTCTCATGGTAAGCTCGTGAGTCATGAGTGAACCCAAGAGCTCATCCAAGCTAAGTCTCGTGAGATCTTTGGCTTATTGTATTGCAGTTACTTTCAGCTCCCAACTCCTTGGTAAAGACCTAAGAATCTTTCTCACCATTT
This sequence comes from Euryodendron excelsum, assembly GCA_033060915.1. Classification (NCBI taxonomy): domain Eukaryota; kingdom Viridiplantae; phylum Streptophyta; class Magnoliopsida; order Ericales; family Pentaphylacaceae; genus Euryodendron; species Euryodendron excelsum. The sequence goes on along the minus strand of CM065391.1, from coordinate 2,507,265 downwards.
TAATATTAGTATAACATTTACCAAGAGATTTCAAGACATTTATAATATCAGTAAATCTAGTAAATATATGATAAATAAACTTCTCTTGATTCATTTTAAACAATTCATATTTATGAATAAGCATGCTAATCTTAGACTCTTTGACTTGATTAGTTCCCTCATGTGTAACTTTTAATTTGTTTCAAATTTTCTTGGCCGACTCACATGTAGAGATTCTATTAAACTCATTAGGATCTAATGCACAATATAGTAAGTTCATGGCTTTAGAATTTATATGAACACTTTTTAAGTCATTCTCATTCCATTCACTTTCTTCTTTAGGCACTTTTTGTTCACCAATGGTTTTGGTTGGTATTTTAGTACCATTAACTATAATTCCCCATAATTCATAATTTACAGCATGAATGTAAATTCTTATCCTAACTTTTCAATAATTATAATTTGTGCCATTGAATAAATGAGGTCTATTGGTAGATTGACCTTTGGCAAGTGATGTTCCTATTATGGTTGTCATTATCTACTCTATGACAGTTAAGCCAAATACTAGAGCCCTTGCTCTGATACTAATTGTTAAACCAGGTGGCAACCCAAGAGGGGGGTGACTTGGATTTATAATTAAAAATTAAAATTTAAAATAATCCACTACACTTAATTTCTAAGAGGTGAGATGCTATAGAAAAGATATAAAATATTAATTTAGTTAAGTAATGAACAAGCTTAGGTATGATCAATGTGAGATTAGTACAAATGATTCAAGTGTGTATGTATATCTCAAGTATATCAAGACTATATATAAGAAAGATATTAAGCAAGATATAAAGAAAGAAAAGAGAAGAGATCAAACACAACGATTTAAAGTGGTTCGGTTGGCTCCTCTTATGCCAATTCTACATCCACCTCCAAGGCTCCTTCCTTGGGCAAATCCACTATTCTTCAAATAGCTTTACACCACTAGCTTGTTCGATTGCTAGCAAACCTTTACACCAAGTGTTTTGTTCCAAAAACACTCAAAAAAATAACCCTTTGTTTTGCTCTTCAAAACAAAGTACAAAGAGAATCTTTTTCTCCAAGTCTTCCTCTCAATCACTCAAGAAATAAATCACAAAGGTTTAGCAACTCTTTTACAAATGATAGAGGGAAGTTGAATCTCACAGCAATAGATACAGAACTCTCAAGAATTGAATAAAACAATGAAGCTCAAAGATGAAATGAAATGATGAAGAAGTAAAGCTCAAAATTTGAAGATCTTGATGAATATCACTTTTTATGCTCAATCTTTGTAATTTCTTGTGTGTACTTGCTTCTCTTGTGTATCTCTATTTATAAAGGAAGAGTAGTGGATTATTTGCAGCTTCAAATTAACTTCTAGTCATTCGAGAGGTTTGAACACATTTCTTCCCGTTTGAACAAAGTTTCTCCTTGATAAAATTTGAATTTGAAAATGTCTATAGGAGACAAGATGTAGATATGGAAGTCATCTTTTCAAAACCTCAAGAATCATGTCAATCCAACGGTCAGATCAAAAGTTATCATCAAAATACTCAAGCTGTCTTCCAGTTGGCATATTTGAATTTTTGCAGAGTTGTTTTCACTTCCACCTCAATTTTCTCCCTTATAACGTTTGAATTTAAAAATGTCTATAAGATAAAAGTTGTAGTGATAGAAGTCCACTTTTCAGACCTGCAAGAATCATGTCGATCCAATGGTCAGATCAAAAGTTATCTTCATCAAAATACTCAAGCTGTCTCCCAATTGGCATATTTGAATTTCTGCAGAGTTGTCTTTATTTCCACCTCAATGTTCTCCCTTATAACATTTGAATTTGAAAATGTCTATAAGATAAAAGTTGTAGCCCTAAAAGTCATCTTTTTATATCAATAAGAATCATAGATATCCAACGGTTAGATCAAAAGTAAAGATAAAATTACTCAAGCTATCTGTCAGCTATCATATTTTGAACTTCTACTCCAATGTGTCACATTCCAGCTCAGTTTTGTCCCATAAGACATTCTATTCCCTAAATCCTCAAAAAATACCGTTTATAGGAATTTGAGTCTTATTTTCAATGCCATAAAAATCAGATTAATCCAACGGTTGGATCAAAAGTTATATACATAATACTAAAACTATCTCCAATGAACTTTCTTACAATTATCTTTGACTTAGTCTTCTTTTTTATGCTATGCATTCCTTTTATGTCCAAGACTAACAATAACCTCAAGAAATATTCGATAATTACCATTTAAAATATAAAAAAAAATTAAGTGATTTATCATTGAAATGCATAATATATTTAAATGTTTAACATAAAAATTATTTAAAAATCTTAACTCATACATCAAACATACTTTATTATGAAATCTTGAGATTAACTAAATTTTAATCATTAAACCATTTATATTTGTTATCATCAAAATCAATTAATGAAAACTTGAGGCTAACAATTTACACATTTGAGTGTTTCGAATTCAATCACCGTAAGTGGTTGAAGCTTCTCCTCCATACAACAGTGGTATTAGAGCTTAGGTTGAGCAATTTTGCTCTCGGGTCAAAAATTACAGTTGTTTTAAGCTATGTTTTGATCGTACTAGAAGATTCGTCTCGTTGATACGAGTCAAACGCCACAAATAGTGTAAAAAACGGAGCTAAAACAAGCCCGTACAGAATTTTTGAAGTTTTCTAGCGAGTTCCCACCGGCAAGTCAACTACCAAAGAAGACAAAGCTACAGTACTACTACAAGACTTCTATAGTACCACTACAGTAAGCTCTACCGACACCGCTAAAGTACTGCTATAGTGAATAATTTGCTATAATTGCAGATTGACCCCTAAATTTGGCCTAATTAAGATTAGTCCCTGAAGTTTGTCCTAATTACAGATCAGCTCCTAAAAATTGAAATTATTCAGTTAAGTCCCTGCCAAGTGAAAGATGGCAAATTCGTCCCTTGGGTTTTTTAACAAGCACCCAAGTATTGTTTTTACGTAAAGACTCCATCTCATCTATCATTGTAATCATCCATTTTTCACTTTCTTTGTTATTGACTGCTTCCTGAAAATAAGATGGATCTCCACTACTAATAGTTAATGTGAAAGAAACCATGTCTTCAAAGCCATACCTAACTGGTGCCTTATGGGTTCTTGTTGCCTTTCATCATCAGATGTTTCTTCCAGAGAAGATGTTGGTGCATCATCATCTTTAATAAGTCGTTGTGTTTTATCTGACTCCACTTGGACTGATAATTTGTCCCCATGAGCTTCCACCTCCTTATTGACTTCATCTTTATTTAAATTTAGCATGTGTGTTTCATTGAAGACGACATCTCTGCTGATCACAAATTCCATGCAATTGGATCCCAAAGTTTATACTCTTTAAGCCTTTTGCATAACCAACCATATGCACTGTTTTGACTTTGGGTTTAACTTTGACCGTTGATGTTCCTGCACGTGAATATAAACTGGACAACCAAATATTCTCAAATTAAAATAATCAATTGGTTTACCTATCCAAACCACTTCGAGGACTTTGGCATTAAAACATTACACAAAAGCAAGAAGAAGAATTACATATAATTATATATACTATAATGAATATATATATATATATATATGAACACATAAATAGGATTTGTATGTCTTCCGTGAATCATAATCTGGAACTGAGTTTGTGTGAATAGATAAGGAAAAATCTGTCGAAAAAGTTACTAACCTTTATCGATCGATAAGAGCAGAGTGAACTGAATTTCTCTGTTTTTCTTCTTTGGACATTTGACGAGTATATACCTTTCGTTGCAGACTTCCAAAGAGATATGATGATTAGATTGCAACGACTCACTATGGGTTGCCATTAAACCGGGTTACTCTTGGAATTTTTTTATTGAATGAGGGTTACTTTTGAAATAAAAAGTGTGACAAAGACCTCGCTAATTTAACTTTTAATAATGATAATAATAATAATAATAACTAATAAAAATAGAGATAGAGGTAGAGATAGAGATTGAGGTTTTCACTTTTCCCTTTTGTGGCTAACAGTGCACAAGCATTTTAAAAAAAAAACATATCAAGTAATGTTCTTACTTTGTTAGTACAGTATTAAAAAATAGTTAGGCATCACAAGAGCTTACGTCGCCATCGTCATCATCCTCCGCATCTGAATCATTCAAACCACGAGTTTTCCCTAGCGGCTTTTTCAACTCTTTTCTAAATTTGCTCAGGCCTCCCTCCTCTTCATTCTTTCATCCTTATCCTCTTCATTTTGTTGGCAAATGTTGAGGACATCTCCATTAGTTCAAACAGTATTTTTTTAAAGTTAAAAGGAATCACAACTATACTAATCCAAACTCATCATGAATACCGTGAAAAAATTGTGAAAAACTTGCATACCTAACATATTAGAGTATTATAGGAATATGTGAAGCAATGAAAGCTCATTTATACTCAGTGCGGCCCAACAAAAACTACCAATAGAGTCTCCTGCTACAAACAGTAGGAAAGTCTAAGTAGCCATGATCGCCTCACATTTGCAGCACATTGTCATAGCCCGCCAACACCACACAGACACCACGTGGATACTTACATGAAGGTACACTTGGGTTTCTCTAGAGCTTTCTAGGTTCTAGATTCTTCTATTAGGATCTTGCATATTAGGCTTTTAGAGAATTCTAAAAGACTCAAATTATTGGTCCTTTTATAGTTTTATAGAGACCTGTACATATATCTAATAGAAGATATTACATAAAATATTTTGGAAGCTTAACTTCCACCGTAGGATCAAATAGATCTCCACTAATGATTAAGGAGGTGGAGTATTATAAATAAGGGACAGATCCTTATTTGTAACCAAGCAAGTAAACTGGTAAAGTATTCTCGAGTTTAATACACCTTCATTCTCTCAAACTTTCCAGTGTATGCTCTTCGTGGCAACGAGTTAGGTTGACTTTGTATCACAATTAAGCTGGTGAGTGTCTAAGTGCTACACGATTAACTTAGGAAAAACTAAAGCCGCAAAAGAGTAGTTTAATCGCATTTCTTTTTTGGATTTTGCTAGCAGGTTTACATCATAAGAGTTAACGCATATTTCAAATGGTATTTCGAAATGTGCTTACTCGGTAAAAAAACAAAAAAAAGAACATCTCTGAAGTTTCAAAGTTTGAGAATCAACCAGGAATTAATGAAAACTATAGCATCATCATAAGGAAAACTTGATTTTATATGAAGATATAAAGTCAAGTTTTCCTTTTCCTTATATTTTAGAACTAGCATACATAATGCAATAAGAATGATTGACCTCACCTATCCTCTGCATCTGAATCATAAAACCACCAGCTTGCCCTAGCAGCTCCTTCAACTCTTTTCCTATTTTGCCTAGGCCTCCCTGCTCTTCGTTACTTTCATCCTTATCACAAATGTTGAGGACATCTCCATTATTTCAGATAGTACTGCTCAAGTTAAAAGAATCACAAGCATACTAATCCAAACTATACCTCACTTATTCTTAGAATACTTGCCACTCATAACTTTATAACAGTGAATAACATGCTTGTGAATACCCAAATTGGGAAAGCTGAAAATCGGCTTTGACAAATACTAGAATTCTCTCCCAATGATGCACAAGAGCACGCAACACTCTACATTTAGAAGTTAGAACAATCACCCTAAAAAAAAATACTTACTCTTGTAAGATGTGTTGCATTTGATCAAAATTATCATGGGTTTTCTTGTTGATAAGATAAATAATACGAAAAAAAAAAACAATCTAATGATGTTTAGATTTCTCGTTTAGGATCTGAGTTCATATGCCAAACCCCCAATCAATTCAAGCTTGTACCTTTACTGGTTTATGTCAAATGAATGTAAAATTCCTGTTGAGAGTGGCTACAAATTCAAAGTCATCAGAGTTATAATAATAAAGTTGTCAAAATTACAGTAGTCAATAGCCGTTATAGTTAGAGTAGTCAATAGTTGTCGTAGCTATAATACTATTTGCCTTTGTTTGCCAACTTATTTACAAGTGTGCCATGACTCATTTCTCTTATAAATAGCCAATGGATCTCTCATTTTCAAAACACAGCTAGAAGAAGAGAAAGTAGGATTTTCTTTACTGGATTTGAGAGAGTGAGTTGAGACGGGTGTACAAGGGTTTAAGGGCTTGGGTTGGGTTATTAAACTTAAGTATATACTTGTACTATTGTTCTCAATTTTTCTTAGCAGTAAAGAAGGAGACCAGAGTACACCCTTTGTGGACGTAGTTAATTTTGTTGAACCACGCTAAATACTAGTGTCACTTTTCTTTTATGTGCTTTGATTGGTTTGATTTATTTCCATTATTATTTTTCTGTCATTCATACTGACCAAATTGCTGCTAGAATTCCCAACAAGTGGTATAAGAGCTTTCAGGTTCGACCAGGGAGGTGAGGAATTAAGAACAAGTGTACATAGTTCTTATTCACCGGAACTAATACGATGGCAGGAAAAGGAATCTCGGTGAGAAAATTTGAGGTGGAGCCATTTGATGGAAATAATAACTTTAGCCTGTGGCAAAGCACGATTAGAAACATCTTGGCGCAACAAGGATTGATCAAAGTACTTTCAAGCAAAGCAAATAAACCGGCAGACATGAAAGATGATGTCTGGGAGGAGCTTGAGATAAAGGCTGTGAGTTCAATTTGTTTAAGTCTTGCACTAGAGGTAAAATACAATTTTTTGAATGAATTATCTGCTCCAGTATTATGGAAAAAATTGAAAACCCTCTACTTGTCAAAATTACTCACAAATAAATTGTTCCTTAAAAAGCAATTATATCAATTACGGATGAAAGAAGGAACAAATAGTATGGATCATCTTAATGTTTTCAATAAGTTTATTAATGAACTTTTAAGTGTTAAGGTAAGAATTGAAAAGGAGGATAAAACTATTATTCTCTTAGCTTCTCTTCCAAATTCTTTTGATACACTTGTGACTACACTTTTGATTAGGAAAGATACTCTCAGTACAGATAAGGTGACAACGGCTCTCTTGGAGACAGAGAAACTCAGAAAGCTGGGCAACAATTTCCAAGTAGAAGAGTTAGTGGCTAAAGGAAAATCAAGCCAACAATGTGGAAAGAGCAACAACAAACGCTCTAGAAATAGGGGAAGATCACATTCAAAATCAAGAGGAACGAGTAGCGAAAAATTTAAGTGTTACTATTGTCAGAAGAAAGGACACTTAAAGAGGGACTGCACGCAAATAAAGCGAGATATGAAGGAAAAAGAAAAATCTCCGAATTCAGATCAAACGAGCTTTGTGCAAGATAGTACATACGGTAATGGTAATTTATTATCAGTCACCACAGGTATGAACTATCTTGCTGGCAAATGGATTTTGGATTCTAGATGTTCTTTCCACATGTGTCCTTATAGGGAATGGTTTGATACTTATAAACCCTATATTGGAGGAACAGTTTTAATGGGTAATGATGTAGCTTACAAGACTGTTGGAATTGGAACCATTAAAATTAAAATGTTTGATGGTATAGTGAGAATTCTAGCCGACATGTGACATGTCCCTGAACTTAAAAAGAATTTAATTTTTAGGTACACTGAACTCTAATGGTTTTACCTTTACAGTAACATGTGGGATCCTAAAAGTTGTTAAAGGGGTCATGGTTGTCATGAAGGGAAAAAGACAACGGAACTTGTATACATTCTTAGGGAGTACAGTTACAGGTAGAGCAACTGTGACAACTCTTTTGGATCCAGCTACTGATGACACTACTCTATGGCATTTACGCCTTGGCCATATGAGTGAGAAAGGATTGCAGGAACTTCACATACGCAATTTGCTTGAAAGGGTAAAAACTTGTAAACTTAATTTTTACAAGTATTGCTAGTATGGTAAATAGTGCAAGGTTAGCTTTAAAGCAAGATATCATACGAGCAAGGATGTGTTGGAGTAAATACACTCTAATGTGTGGGGACCCATGACAATTCCATTCAAAAGTGGAGTAATTTATTTTGTCACATTTATTGATGACTTCTTCAAGAAAATATGGGTCTACTTCATGAAGCACAAAAGTGAAATGTTTGAAATATTCGAGCAGTGGAGAGCAGAACTTAAAAAGTAGATAGGAAAGCAAGTTAAGTACTTACGGACGGACAACAGGATGGAGTATAAATACCATAAGTTCAAAAAATTTTGCAAGACAAAAGGGATCACTCGTCATTATACTATACCAGGGAGGGCACAACAAAATGGTATAGCAGAAAGAATAAACAAGACCCTGTTAAAAAAAGCAAGATGCATGAGAATACATGTAGACTTACTAAAATCATTTTAGGCTAAGGCTGTTAGCATGGCATGTTATATTGTTAACAGGTCACCACTGGTCTGTTTGAGAGCCGAGGGGAGCCAAAGTGAGGCTCTGATTAGGACCCGATTAGACGTTCGGGAGGGTCTTTGGTTTGGTGGGGAAAACATCACCACTAGTATAGATTTTTTATTTTAATTATTCAAAAACAATTTTAAAAAGTTAAAAATTTTGAAAATTTTTTTTAAAAACAAATCTTCCTCCCTTCTCGACTCACTACTACTATCCACCGTTGTTGTCACCACCACCACCATCTGCCACCACTCCCAATCACGCATTGCCATAATCGCCACCACCACCCTTTGACATCTACTGCTGCCACCATTGCCACCGCCACCATCAAAGGATTACCAGACACCCAATAATATTTAGTCAATAGCATATAATATTTCTAATATTTTATATATAATATAATATCCAAATTTCATATTATATACTAAAATTTCATTCTATTCTAGCATTATTAATTTGTCTTACCAAACAAGAGAATGAGAATGAACATTCTATTCTCACTAATTAAACAAATAAAGAAATGAGAATAATAATTCCATTATATTCCCATTCCTTTTGATTCCATTTCCTTGTAGCAAACGTATAGACTATATACCTCCATAGACTAGGGAAGGGGAGTATCTAGTCAATGAGAAATTATTCAGTACTCCTAGAGTATTGTCAGGTGGTACTTCACCTCTTACATGATGGTGGAACCCACTTGTTTGAACAGGCGGTGAACACTACCCTTATGTGAAAAGTGGAGCACCACTTGGCAATACTTCATGAGTATTGAATAATTTTTTCTAGTCAAGTAATCAAGAGGTTTATTATATTAAAAAAGATTACTTTACATAAAAAAAAAAAAATACATCAAAAGAGAATTTAGAACAACACAAGGCATCAGAGATCATTGCAAAATAATCAAATTAGTCTCTCATGATACTAAATCTAGAAAGAGCAAACCACAGTAATCACTCAAAATATCGATCAGTAATTTCTTTCAGCGTCAACTTCTGCAGTTAGGCCAAGAAAATTATAAGAATTAGAGTATTCAAATGAGAATACTCATTGGGTCATAAGATTTGTGGGATATGTTTGAACGAGGCTATTCAGAACCAGCCTCTCGAGCTGCAGAAGATGCTTTAAGTGAAATGGCGAATGTAACACTCAGAAATGCAAGAAGAAAGGATAAAAAGGTGTTTTACCTGATATATTAGGCCCTTCATGAAGCCAATTTCGAGAAGATCTCTTTTGCCACTAGTTCAAAAGAAGCCTGGGATATACTTCAAAATTCATTTCGAGGTATTGAGAAGACAATAAGAATTCGCCTTCAAATGTTGAGAGGTGAATTTGAAGTACTGGAGATGCAAGAGAATGAATCAATTTTTGAGTACTTTACCAGAACTTTGACCATTGTCAACAACATCAGATGATCTGGTGAAAAGATCAACGATGTCCAGGTACTTGAGAAAATTCTTCGGTCATTGAATTCAAAGTTTGAGCAGGTAGTTAAAGCAATTAAGGAATCAAAAGACCTCACTGTTATGACTATTGATGAGCTAATGGCTACTCTGGAGATTTATGATCAAAGAATCAACACGAAGGCCTCAACAAAATCCTTAGAGCAAGTTTTGCAATCAAAACTAACAATTCAAGAAAGCTAAGAGAAGAAAAGAGATACACCACCAGCATATCGAGGCAAAGGTCAAGGCTATAGGGGACGGAGTTCTGACCATAGAGGAAGAGGTGGAAGAATTCACAATAATAGCGGACGAGGCTATAATGGAGGAAGAGGAAGAAACCAACAGCACATTGCCCTTTGAGGAAGAGGACGAGGAAGAAGAGGTGGTTATAATGACCATCAGACTTATGACAAGAGAACGTGCAATGCTACAACTGTCATGGTTGTAGGCATTATAGCTCAGAGTGCTATGCAAAGAATTTCAGAAATGAAGTTAGTGAGCAAGTTAATCTCGCAAAGACAAATGACCCAAGCCCCATAGTGCTGATAGCTCATAATGCAATGGTAGAAGATGAGGATGTATGGTTCTTAGACACAAGTGCTAGCAATCATTTGTGTGTGAAGAAACACATGCTCGTTGAGCTTGAAGAAACAACCCAAGGAGAAGTTTCTTTCGGTGACCTCTCCAAAGTTCCTGTTAAAGGAAGAGGTAACATCTTAATCAAGCTCAAAGATGGTAGTCATAACTATATATTCAATGTTTATTATGTTCCGGATATGAAGAATAATCTGCTCAGTCTAGGACAACTTCTAGAAAGGAGTTATGATATACGAATGAAGGATTCACACCTGACCATTGAAGATGCCAGAGGAAATCTTATCACTCGGGTGAAAATGTCCAAGAATAGGATGTTTGCTTTATACATTCGACCTAATTTGGCAAAATGTCTGAATGTAATTGTGAATGATAAAGACTGGCTATGGCATTTGAGGTTTGAACATCTCAACTTCGAAGGGTTGAGACTACTGTCAAGCAAGAGGATGGTGAGAGGATTGCTATATTTATCATCCAAATAAAGTATGTGAAAGCTGTGTCCTTGGCAAGTATGCAAGAACAAACTTTGCAAGACAATCAAGCTGGAGAGCGAGGCTGCCATTGGAACTTGTACACACCGACGTGTGTGGTCCATTGAAGCCAATGATAAATGGACAAAATAGTATTTTCTCACATTTATTGATGATTATAGCAGGAAAACATGGGTATACTTCCTAAAGAGAAAATCCGAGGTGTTCAACGTATTCAAGGAGTTCAAAGCACTTGTTGAAAAACAAAATGGCTATTACATACAAATGTTGTGGTCAGACCAAGCAGGAGAATACACTTCTGATGCTTTTGAAGAGTTCTGTAAGAAGAATGATATCATAAATCAGTTTACACCAATCTATACACATCAGCTAAATGGCGTAGCTGAAAGAAGAAACCGCACAATTTTGAATATGGCAAGGAGTATGCTCAAAGACAAGAAATTTCCCAAGGAGTTTTGGGCTGAAGTTGTGGCAACAACAATTTACTTGTTGAATCGTTGTCCAACCAGGAGTCTACAAAATGTGACACAAGAAGAGACATGGAGCTCATATCAGCCTAGTGCTAATCATTTGAGAGTATTTGGCTGCATTGCATATGCAAGAATCCCAAAAGCAAAAAGAATCAAGCTAGATGACAAAGGAAAAAAAATGTATCTTTGTTGGATATCGAGACAGAATGATGGGATACAAGTTGTACAATCCTATCACCAAGGAAGCAATAATGAGCAAGGATATGGTCTTTGAAGAAGATCAAGCTTGGAACTGGAAGAATGCTAAAGCAATCAAGGATATGGAACTGATCCTTGAAGAAGAAGAATCTCAATAGCAAAGTCAACAGCTAAAAGAAAAAAAAAAAAAAGGGATCCACAAACTCCACCACTTGGATCACTCGTATCAGCATCATCATCATCACCTTCAGAAGCAAGTTCAAGTGAAAGACCAAGGAAGACAAGAAGTCTCAGGGAGATATACAAGGCTACTGAAGTATAAGGTGATTATTTGTAACTATTTTGTCTTATTGCTGATACTGAACCTCTCTTTTTTGAAGAAGCATCCACCAACTACAAATGGAAGAAAGCAATAGATGATGAAATTCATTCCATTGAGAAGAACAACACATGAAAACTCACCAGTCTACCCAAGGGACAAAAACCAATCAGTGTCAAGTGGGCATACAAGATCAAGAAGAATGCATAACGAGAAATGCAAAGGTGCAAAGCACGACTAGTTGCAAAAGGCTACAAGCAAAGAGCTGGAATTGACTATGCTGAAGTATTTGCACCTGTTGCCCATCTGAAAACTATCAGACTTATGATATCATTAGTTGGACAACATAAATAGAAGATCTATCAACTTGATGTCAAGACAGCATTCTTGAATGGCTATCTTGAAAAAGAAATATATGTCGAGCAGCCACCTGGATATGCACAAGAAGGGCATGAAGATCAAGTGTACAGATTGAAGAAAGCTCTTTATGGGTTTAAACAAACCCCCCAAGCATGGAACACTCGCATCAACAACTACTTCCAAGAGAATGGATTCCAACAATGTCCATACAAGCATTCGTTATACTTGAAGAAAGATTCAGAAGGAGGTATGTTGTTCATATGTTTATATGTGGATGATTTAATCTTTACAGGCAGCAATTCATCCATGTTTGAAGCCTTCAAGAAAAATATGATGAAAGAATTTGAGATGACCGACATAGGCTTGATGGCACACTTCCTCGGTATTGAAGTCAATCAGAGAAAAGATGGGATCTTTATTTCTCATAGTACTTATGCGATGAATATTCTCAAAAGATTTGGTATGGATACATGCAATCCGGTTTCTACTCCAGTCGAAAGTGGTTTGGAACTTTAAAAGAATGACGATGGTGATGTTGATCATACATATTTCAAAAGCTTAGTTGGAAGCCTATTGTACTTAACATGCACCAGATCGGATATACTCTATGGCATATGATTGATCAGCAGATACAAGGAGACACCAGTCCAATCTCATCTTAATGCAGCAAAGAGGATACTCTGCTATTTGAAGGGTACAATCAATGAAGGATTATTTTATATTTCTACTGATGATTTTAAACTTGTTGACTGCTCAGATAGTGATTGGAGAAGAGGTGTGGATGAAAGAAAAAATACAACAGGGTTTGTATTTTTCATTAGAGATACAACTTTTACATGGTCATCCAAGAAGCAACTAATAGTGACATCGTCCACATGTGAAGCTGAATATGTTGCTGCAAATTCAGCTGTGTGTCATGATATTTAGTTATGGAATATGCTAACATATTTGAGTTTTCCTCAAGAAAGGCCCACTGAGATTTATGTTGACAATCGCTCAGCAATTGCTCTTGCAAAGAATCCAGTACATCATGAGCGAAATAAGCATATTGACACATGCTTTCATTTCATCCGTTAGCACATAAACATGAAAGAAGTAGAGTTGTTATCATGCAAGACATATGATCAAGCTGCAGATGTTTTCACGAAGCCTTTGAAGAATGACTGGTTCATTAGAATGAAGTTCATACTTGGCATGGTCAAGTTTAAAGGGGGATGTTGAAAATTAAACTTGACCATTCTCAAAGCCATCCATTATTGAATTGCAGCAGCCACCATCTAGAAGCCACTAATGTTGAAGATTGAAGGCAGCCAACGTTGAAGGTTGAAGGTAGAAGGTAGCCATTGTTGAAGGCCTATTCTTCATTCACACTTTGGATTTATACTTGAAAGTTTATTTATAAATAGAGAGAAGTATTTGTAGTATTGTATCAAGAAAAATAAGGAGGAGAAGAGAGTTAGAGTGAGAGAAGAATTCTCTGTATTTGTTTTTCCGATTGAATAAAATTTTTTTCTGTGTTGGTTTACACATTTGAGTGTTTCAAATTCAATCACCATAAATAGTTGAAACTTCTCCTCCATGCAACACTTTTTACCCAGTTTATATTAATGCTGACAAGTCTAGCATACATATGCACATATGTGCATACTACCATGAGGTATCAGTTTCATTATGAGTAACTCTTACCAGTCACAACCAAGGATCTCCAATAAGGCACAAGGATAGGACTAGCATTTTTAACCATATAATTAGAACTTAAATATAAATATGTATATATGCACACAATAAATGATGCCATTCTAATATGGAAGCTCAGCACGTGATTACATATTTGGGCCAACCTGAAAAGCAGCACATCAAGATGACAAATTCAAGAGTTCGTAATGGAATACATGGATTGGCCATTTTAGTCATTCATTTGATCAGAGATATATTTACATATATGTGAATATAAATATACATATATATATATATAAATATATATATATAGAGAGAGAGAGACTTTTAAAAGAACAGCTACGGAGAGAGAACATATCTAATTGTTTCAGATCTAGGAAGAAAAATATTAAAAATTCAAAAAAAATTTGTCTTTTGAATAGCTACCAAACACTAGAACAGAAAACAAGTTTATATTTGTTTTATGACTTTTAGGTTATTTACAAATGATATATATATTAGTCATCCATTTTTGTGTGGTCTCTACTTCGACATTTAGTAGATATATATATATATATATATAGAGAGAGAGAGAGAGAGAGAAGCTTACCAGTCAGTGAGGACTTCCAGCGGTGAGGGACTGATCAGTTGATGAGGCTTCCGACAGTGACGACTTCCAGGCGTCGTCTCCCTCTCTCAGCCAATGTGAGGGAAGAGGGAAGAGGAAGGGTAGTCAACGATTGATCCTACCTAGGGTTGGGAATTAGAGGGAAAAAAAAAAAAGCAAAAAAGAGAAAATCAATTTGGGATCAAAATTACGTCGTTTACAATCAAAATGGCGTCGTTTTACTTAAGACATTTGCGACGTCAACTCGTCGCAAATAGAGGGGTACTATCAAAACGACATCATTTTTTAATCTTTTTAACTCATAAATAGTGTTATCGCTAAAGCCATTTTTTAGGTCTGAAAAGTTGTTGTCGCGATTAATAGAGTTTTTGTAATGGTGTAGATAGTCATCACAAATAATCCGTTGCAAAAGAGTATTTTTCCTAATAGTGAGAGCGCTAAAGTGGGGACAAATTGATTGGGCATGCATTGCACGTGCACATCTATACATGTACGTGATATATATAATATATATATATATATATATAGAGAGAGAGAGAGAGAGAGAGAGAGAGAGAGAGAGAGAGAGAGAGAGAGTGTGCGCGCGCGCTTGCTTACCGATAAAATTATATGCCGTCGCGTAGCTGGAGTGGGAAAGCAAGTGGGGGCACTCCGTTTGTCAGCTGCTGCATCCGCTAGCAAATTAATATACTGCTTTCTCTCTACCCCACGAGCAAATGCAATGGTGAAATTTTTTATTTATTTATTTTTTTTATCACGAAATGCTCTGGTCATTTGGATTTGTAGCCTTCAACAGTACTGTTCTTGTAGTGTTTATTGTTGTTCATAAGTTATTTGTTTATTATCCTACTCTTCTGAAGGGATAGAAGATCAAGGCGGGGGCAGATGCTTAAAAAAAGAGGGCAATATTGGTGGCAAACGATTTTTTAGGACTAGGTCTTAGGTTTGATCAGTCAGCTAGGAGTGTTCACGGATTAGATTGGAGAGTCATTCGTCACCCGAACCAATCACTTCGGGTTGGACTAGGTCTTGGCCCGCAAGCAATAGCCATCAACTATTCAGTGGTGAAGTTATTCGGAAAACGTACATCCTGATATGACCTGTCATTGATTATGAAATTTATAATTAAAACAATTGTTGGTCGGGTTGTTTGATAAAATTGATAATTAAGTACTAAAACTTTTATACAATTGAATTGTTAGTGTTCAATCATTTAAATACAATTCTTTTAAAATTGAAATTTTTAATGATAAATTGTTAGTTATAATTAAAATTAAATATTAAGTATTAAAAACCACCTTCGGCTAAGCATATTTAGTATCAATAATAAATTATATTTCTAATTTAAACTCACAATCAATTTTAATTTAAAACTAATTAATTACCAAGCCACTGCATATGCTCAGTTTTGACCACTAAATTTCGTTATTAAAGTAGAATAATGTCACACATATAAGCCATAAGTATTAGTCCATTCAAAAATATTTCAAACCAATCAATTTATAAGGAATAAATTTTACTATATACCTAAGGAGATTTCTATACACGTGTTATACAAGAAAAGACCATTAGCTTAGAGAAAAAAATAATAATAAAAGACTAATAGAATCAAAAGGGCATTTGACATAACATTAAGGACAACAAGAAGGAGTTCAGAGAAAAGTTCTCTAAATTAAACTTCATAGATGATTAATAAAAACGACAACATTTAACCTTAAAAATTGCAATCATAGTTATTAATCTCGTACTGATATTGGAAATACTGGCCAGTACATATTGTACCGACATTTATACGGTACAAATACATAATAGTACCATACAAGTTAAGGTACCGGCCAATACTGGTGGTACCGAATTTAGCGAACGGTTTTAGTTTTGTGTAATTTATTTTTAAATAATTTTATTTTATTCTCTTTTGATGATAATTATCAATTAAAATTTATTTTATGGATATACTAGACAATAATATGTCTTTTAAGTTTTTCTAAATATATTTTTAGGTTGAATAACACATTTACATAATAATAAAATCACGACATTTTAAATATATATATTTTTATAGTATATAATATTTATAGCTATAAATTCAAGACGATACTACACTGGTACCGGTTTGTACCGTACTAATAGTAAATACGGTACCTTAGCCGGTACAAAATTAATAACTATGATTGCAATCTCTAGTATTTTTGAGTCAAAAGTACGTAATTAGAATAGTTGTGATTGGCTTTTTTTCTTCTAAAGTTGCAAGATAATGCACGCCTTTATAAGAGGAAATCGCAATGCATCTTGCTCAACGAGCGTAACTTCCTGTGTTAAATCCACAAAAAAAAAAAAAAAAAACATTGCTGAATTGAGAGAATAAAGAAAATCATTCTTATATTTAAGATCAATATAAAGTGAAATTAAACTCATCAAAAAAATTCATGGGCCGTGATTAAAAGATTTACTTGCATGGTAAATCTTTCAGTGTGAGTTGGATATTAGTGAAACCTTTGACTTGATATGTAAGGATTTGAAAACAAAATAGTCTAAGATTGGCAAGCTCAGTTGAACATTACTTTCCAAGCTAAGCACTATGTTAATTAATTAATTATGTCAAATGTTTATACTGGTAAAATTGAATATAAAACTTATTCCATCTATTATAAAAGAAAAAGAAAAAAAATGATAAACTTTTGAGGGACGAAGTCAAATAAATTGTACCAAAGAATTTACCATGTAAGTAAAATTTTCTATTGTTGAAAAGACTATGGAGACCACCAGCTAGGTCTACTAGTCTGAGATCTTTGGGAGGTAGTACTGGAAAAATCATTTGCTATCATTGGGGCGTTGAGAAATATATTATTAGAGATTGTCCAGTGTTTTGATCTAACAAATCCTATCAGTGTAGACAGTCAAGAGACATGGCAAGAAACTATACTCAAAATCTTGTGGCAGTATTATTAGTAGGCAATGTGACTAGTGAAAGTAGGGAAATAACAAAAGTTGCACAATGGGGACAAACCGCGACTCCTGAATCACGCACTCAAGCTCGAGTCTATGTCATGACATTAAGAGATGTGTAGGCTACTCCTAATGTGATAACATCTATTTTATCTGTAACTGATAAAAAGGAATATGTGTTTCGATAAGATAAGAAAATTTCAGGATGAAATTTTTTAAGGAGGGGAGAGTTGTGAGACCCTAATCTCATAATTCTATAATTAACTAAATTACATTTATGGCATGGTTAATTGATATGTAAATTATGTGGATACATGTGTATGTGGTATGTGGCAAGCGTAAGTTAGGTGGTGAGTTAATTGGTGAGTTGGTTGGTGGGATAATTGGTGAGTCATTGGTGACATGTGCATGAGTGTGCATGTGGAGTTGTCTTGCAAAGAGAGAGAGATTGGGTAGCCCAATTCTCGTTTCCATGGAGAGAAAGAGAGAAAAGACAAGAAAGGGATAAGGCTAGTGGGGAGACAAAGAAAAAAAAAAAAAAAGAAAAAAATAGGAGAGAGATGAAGTGGAAAAGAAAAAAAGAAAAAATAGGAGAGAGAAGAAGGAAAGAAAGAGAAAACAAAGAAAGAAAAGTAAAGTAAAGTAAAAGGGGGAGGGTTGGCTCATCCGTATTGTGGAGTAAATACACACGACTCAATCCATCTGGTTAAGCCCAATTAACATAAATCAAAACTGGGCTGCTGGGCAACCCAAATCCAGCACTAAAGAACGGTCTAGCCCAAGGTGCCGATCTGATGCCGACCTTGGCCCAAACCGCGAAAGGAGAGCCCAAACTGTTAGGAGTCTTAGAGCATTAAATGCGGAGTTGACCCACATTAAATGCACGAGTAACTCCCCACGCGACGTCGACCTGCATCTCGATCAGCCGGATTCTTTAGCAACGGTAAGGCAGGCCTTGCATGCGATCAGTTGGCGGCAAATGATGAAGCCTACCCAACAGGCCATAATAACCTGTTGGTAGGCCAGGAGTAAAACACTCCATCGATCACACTATAAATACCTAAGCCCTCAAAAGCCAGGAATGGACAATAAACTCGAAGTATATACAACTTTTATTCATTCAACTCTTGATTAAGCTTGCTAACTTAATCATCGGAGTGTGATCGGCCCAACAAGAGTTGACCTATTCTAACTTCTCTTTTTTGCAGAAAGTTTGGACTCATAGACATTGGCTTGAGTGATCTGCCAAGCCTTCCCGAAAAATTCCACCTACAATTGGTGCCGTTTATGGGAAGGTTAAGATAACCATGAGTTTGAACAATCGAAGAGGAAGAGGAGAAAACCACAATGAACGAGGTAACGAAGCCTGCTTTAGCAAAGATCAAACCAATTCAACGCACTACCAAACTACCCTAATAGATCGGCACCGAGGCAAAATACTAAGGTCGGAAATACCCCTGCTGAGAGCCACCATGAAGCACAAGACGGACTGCGGAGGAATCCAGACTATATTAGGGAGCGAAATTTCGGCAGAAACCACCACCGGGATCTTATAATCGCTCCTGAATAGTGCAATTTATATCCGCCAGTGTGCGGTTGTAATGCAGTAATAATATCTCGGTAAGTCCGAGGTCAATCCACAAGGAAATTAAAGAATAAGCTCTATGATTAAGGTTTGCAATCAGGACAAAATAATAATGAACTCAGAATCAATTAAAATTACAAGAAAGCTTCCAAAAAGAAAATAAAAATCAATTGTTGAAGATGGTTGATCTAAATTATCCGACAATAAAATTAAACTAATGTTTAGGAGTTTGTTCAAATAATATAAAGAGGTCTTGGTAGGGTAATAGGCCTACAGGTAGGTTCCCAAGATAATTTTAATTAAAGAAACGCAAGATTCGATTACCCTTTTAGAGTTGATATGAACATTAGATTTCTAAAGTACTCTTAATAGGAATATATATGCAATTATAATCAATATCCTTATCAGAAATTCTAGGTGTACGTATCCCTGCTTACAACTCAGTCTATACTACATACTAGATATGATCAAGAATATTGTTTTCGAAGATATTCATGGGCAAGAAAATGAATCTTGGTCTAAGATCTTGAAATCTTAAAAAATAAATAGCTATCTTGAATATCTACTTGTAACCTAGTTACTTTCTCAACTCATACCAAGAACGGATTTAGTTACTAAAAAATATGATAAAGATTGCAAGAATTGAAATAATAGTTAAAGAAAGAAAACACTGCATTAAAGAAATATAATCTAGAATTCACAATAAGAACAAGAAAGAAAAACTAAAGATTAAATATGCTCCCTTGAAAGATGAAAAGATTCGTAGCCTCCAAAGCTTGGAAGATTCCTCCTTCCAAAACCCTAGAATTCTTCTCCTCTTCCAAAACATAAAAAGTCCTAAGTCTATTCTACTACCTACTACCCTATCCAACTAAAAAGTGAGTTAATATATATAAATCCCATCGTCAGTTGTACAAACGGTTCCCATTTAGTGCTCAGATGGGCTGGGTCCCTTTACAAATGTTGTAGGTCTCAAGAAGTTATATAAAATCAGCATATTATGGGATTGAATAGCCTTTCTGATTCGCGAGATATGGGCTTCCAAAGTTTTAGCTCTACGTGCTTCAGTAGCTTGTACCACAACTTCAGAAGCTTGCACCTTAGCATCAACCTCTTAAAACTTATAATTAAATTGCATTCAAAATCATTCTATTTAAGCTCAAAAAAACCATTCGAACGATTGGGCCATCGTTCGAACGCATCGGTGGACCATTCGAACGCTGCTTCGAACGCACTTCAAACGGAAAACTGCTCTCTGAATCTTTCGAATGCACTTCAAACCTGAACTTGACATGAAACCGTTTGACGTACTGTTCAAACGCTTCTGTATACCGTTTGAACCCCCTTCGAACGCCTATGTTGTTTCAGCGCCAATCAATCACTTTTTAGCTAGGATTCCTGAAAATAACCACAAAACTAAGTTAGTAACGAATTAAGATTAAAATTAACACAATTAAACATAATATAAAACTAACAATTAGCTAATTAAGACATGCAGATTGCACTTTTAGAGTACAATCACACCCTCCAACTAAACTTTTGCTAGTCCCTAGCAAAATACCAAAACAAAAAACATATCTCCACTTTCGTGGGAGTCACGAGTGCATTTAGCATATGCACCAAGCCTTTAAACCCCTAGGTTACCGCTAGTGGACGAGTGGTGTCTCGCGAGGGCTTACAGTGACAAATACCCACAAAAATTTATCCATGTAATGTAAATACGATATCAAGGAACATGAAACATGTATTAACCTCATTCAAGTCGAGTCTCAATCCCCCTAGATCATGAATTATTACAAGGTAAAGGCATAAAACATCGAAGAAATAAAATACATTGAAGTATACTACCCAGGGCATATAACTCTAATGTCTCATAACTCATACAATTATGTCCTTTATGCTTCGACCCAAGTCTCACAAGGCATACACTCAACTTTGAACATGAACACACAAGGTTCCTCAATGGAAAGCTCATTTTCATAATAAACATACAAGACACGTAAGTAGAGCAATCCCGAATCAAAAACTGATAAATTGTAAGTGTATCAACTTGGCATAGCTTCTTGAAAGAATATTTACTGTTTAAGTATAATTAGAGAATTGACATTGATGACTTATACGCGATTGAATTAAAGATTCATGTAATTCCTGATATTGTGGCCATATGAATAGTGAATGAAAGAGGAGTCATTAAAGAGGATAGAAAGCGGTAATAGATTTCAACATATGCATGTGCATTACACATGATGATCAATGAACATTCACTTTCAAACTTCCAACCTCTGAATACCTTCAAAACTTTTTCCGTCTTCCTTCACTTCTTTTTCATTTGAAAATTTTCTTCTTTTCTCTCTTTTTTTTTTTAACTCCCTTCTCATCCCTTTTCTTTTCTTTTCAACTCCATACATTTTTAACTTCGCCAATACATAAGCAATGCACTAACTCCGGAATTTAGTATTGACAAATTTTTAAACTCATGTGTATATGAATATCGAGAGAGAAATATAAACATGAATGACTCACTGGAATGAAATGGCCTCTACCTTTATAATCTGAAAACCACATCAAATCAAAACTTCAAGAGTGTATAAGATGTCAATAACTCCAACTAATACTCAACATGTAAACCAAAATCAAGTATAATGAAGCTATTCAATAAATGAAGATCAATAATAAAAAACTTGAGTAAATGTAAATCCCTCTCAAAAGGTGATAAATAGGCTCTAAAGCTCATAAGGTATAAAATCTCCACCTTATAAGGACATGCATGCATAAGAGAGAAACACAGAAAGATCATATAACATACTAGTGCACAACAATATAAACTCTCTCTTATAATAGTTTTATGATAAAAACTTGCAATGCATCACAACATCTAAGGTGAATCAATCATCAACTTGAATTTAGTAAAAAAACATGGAACAAAATCATTTATCATCATACTAACTACGACATGGATACATAAATGGTTCCTCAAGATAATTCCCCACACTTCCAAACATAACAGTAAACATAAAGAGTATATGGAAAAGTGTGAGAAATACAAACCAAAGTACCGAACCATATGATACATCAAACCTTTACCGAAGATTTTCAAGTGTCCAAAAGGTAGATCGATTATGAACTAATACCTGAAAATTACTCAATAAAACATAACAAGGTCTGATATAATAGAACTATTTATGAATTTTTTTTTATAAGAAAGACCCAAGTGTGCAATTCATCACAAGATTAATCTCTCCCCCCCAACTTAGTATGTATATTGTCCTCAATGGACGAAAGAGGAAAGACGAATGACACAAACTTAAGTGATGAAAGGCACACTAGACACTAGAGATTTTAAAAATACAACAACGCTACTATACACAATTACCCTATGAATATTACTCTAATGGAGGAGGATCTTCGAGATGCAATGTCTCTATTGCTGCCACAAAATTTTCGACGTAATGTTTTAGACGACCACCATTAACTGTGAATTGATTGTCATTTGTGGGGTTTTAAATTTCAATGGCCCCATTCTCATGTACTGTCTTCACTATATAAGGTCCCGACCATTTACTACACAACTTATCGGGAAATAAATGTAACCAGGTGTTGTACAAAAAGACCTTTTGACTAACGTCAAAAGATTTTTGAGAAATGTGTTGGTCGTGAAGAGCTTTCATCTTCACTTTAGAAATTTGCGCGTTTTCATACGCGTCATTACGTAGTTCCTCCAACTCTGAGAGTTGAAGTTTTCGATGATGTCTAGCGTCATCGGAGTTTTCATTCATTTACCTAATGGCCCAGTACGCTTTGTGTTGAACCCAGGTAGATGGCAAGCTTTGCCGTAAACAAGCCTATAAGGGGGCATGCTTAACTGTGTTTTGTATGTAGTCCAGCACGCTCAGAGTGCATCTACCAACCTTAAGGACCAATTCTTGCGGTTGGGGTTCACAATTTTCTTAAAATATGTTTTATTTCCCTATTGGCGAGTTCTACTTAGCCACTGGTTTGTGGGTGGTAGGGCATTCCGACTTTGTGGAGCACTCCATATCTACGCATCAAGACCCCAACAGGTCTATTACAGAAGTGGGTTCTACCATCACTTATAATAGCATGCGATATCCCAAATCTTGAAAAGATGTTTTCTTTTAGAAATTTAATCACCACTGGGTGATCATTTGTACGGGATGCCACTGCCTCTACCCACTTAGATACATAATCAATACCCACTAAAATGTATAAATGTCCGAAGGAACTAGGAAACGGCCCCATAAAGTCAATGCCCCAACAATCAAATATTTCTATGACGGTTATGGGATTCAAGGGCATCATATTTCTTCTAGTAAGTACTTAGTCTTTGACATCTATCACAAGTAGCACAAAATGTATGGACATCTTTAAACATAGTAGGCCAATAAAATCTACATTGGAGGACTTTAGCAATTGTTTTCTTGGTGGAGAAATGTCCACCACAAGCATATGAGTGGAAAAAACTAATTATGAATTGGAATTCATTATCTGGTACACAACATCGAATCACCTGATTAGAGCAATACTTGTAAAGGTATGGGTCATCCCACATGAAAACTCTAACGTTTCGAAAAAATTTCTTTTTATCATTGGATGACCGTTAAGATGGAATCTTACCTAAAGCCAAGTAATTAGCTATATCCGCAAACCAAGGGGTACTAATATGAGTAACAGACTGGATGGAAAAAAAGTTGTTCATTAGGAAAATGTTCCGAAATGGGAGATTTGTCTTGGTCTCAGCCATCAATAGGAAGGTGAGACAAGTGGTCAGCTACCACGTTTTCTATCCCCTTTTTGTCCCAGATTTCTATGTGAAACTCCTGAAGGACGAGAATCCAACGAATTAGTCATGGCTTAACGTCTAGCTTGGTGAGTAAGTACTTAAGTGCTGCATGATCAGTATAAATTATGACGAGTGAGCCGACTAAGTAGGATCTAAACTTATCAAGTGCAAAGACCACAGCAAGAAGCTCTTTCTCGGTGGTAGTGTAGTTCATTTGCGCGTCATTTAAAGTTTTACTAGCATAATAGACGGCATATGGTTTCTTGTCCTTTCATTGACCAAGCACCCCCCTATAGCGAAGTCACTTGCATCACACATGAGTTCGAAAGGTAAAGACTAATCGGAGGCTTACATGATAGGTGCAATGGTCAAGAACCCATTTAGCTTGTCAAAAGCTTGTTGGCAAAAGGGTGTCTATTTGAATAGAACATCCATGGATAACAAATGGCACATAGGACGAGAAATAGCACTAAAACCTAGAATGAATCGCTGATAAAACCCGGCGTGCCCTAAAAATGAACGGACATCTTTAACATTTGTAGGGGGTGGAAGGTTCTGAATAAAGTCGATCTTAGCTTTGTCAACTTCTATCCCCTTATTTGAAATTATGTGTCCTAACACTATCCCTTGTGTCACCATAAAATGACACTTCTCCCAATTAAGGACCAAATTGGTCTCCTTACATCTTTGCAAAACTTTTTCCAAATTTTCTAGGCATTGGTCATAGGTGTTCCCATAAACAAAAAAATTGTCCATAAAGACTTCCAAGATTCTTTCTACCATGTCACTAAATAAGCTTATCATGCATCTTTGGAAAGTGGCCGGTGCATTGCACATGCCGAAAGGCATTCTTCTATAAGCATACATGCTAAAAGGACAAGTAAAGGCAATTTTATCTTGATCTTTTGGAGCTATTTCAATTTGATTGTAGCCCAAGTACCCATCCAAAAAGCAATAATAAGCTCTACCCGACACCCGCTCTATGACTTGCTCAAGGAATGGTAATAGAAATTGGTCTTTGGTGATGATGGCATTGAGACGTATATAGTCGATATACATGCGCCATCTTGTCTGGATTCTAGTTGGTACTAATTCATCTTTGTCATTTTTCAACACTGTTACTCCAGACTTTTTAGGAACCACTTGAGTAGGGCTCATCCACCTAGAGTCTGCTATTGGGTAAATAATACCAGCATTGAGAAGTTTCAAGACTTCTCCTCTAACTACTTCTTTCATATTAGGGTTCAATTGCCATGTAAATTGGCAATTGACCATCCTATGGCTTTGCAATGCTTTAAAAGCACGTTCTTCAATCGATTCTCTTGGCCCTCAGACAGGCTAGAAGATATCACTACTAGGTAAAATTCACCATCGCCTAAAAATATATATTTAAGAGTAGATGGCAATGACTTTCGTTTCGGAATAAGAGCTTCCACTTCTGATGGTTCAGGTTTACAAGCATTGAGCCCTAATGGCTAAACACATTGGGTCCAATGACTCACAGACATAACAGGAATGCACTCTGTTGCTTCCTCATTTATCACTGTTTCTTCTAAACACTCTATTTTCTCATTCTGAATTAAGGCTCTCTCAAGTGGATATGTCAACAATTCTCTGTTAAAATGTTCTTGTACTAGAAGATCTATCGTGCTAATCTCCCTTATGTCTTCACACTCTCTCGGTTTCTTACCCACATGAAAGATGTTCATATCTACAATCATGTTTTTGAAGGATAAGTTCAACTCCCTGCCTCTACAATGAATAATAGCATTAGATGTTTCTAGGAAGGGACAACCTAAAATGATAGAGATAGGAGAATGATCATTTGAGTTCTCCACAATGTCTAACACTACAAAGTCAACCGGGAAGTAGAATTTATCCATTTGGATAAGCACATCTTCCACCATGCCCCTAGGAATCTTAATCAAACGATCAGCTAATTGTAGGATGATTCTAGTAGGTTTCAACTCTCCTAACCCTAACTGTTGATAAACAGAAAAAGGTAGCAGGTTCACACTAGATCCTAGATCTAGCAAAGCATTATCAAACCTATGATCTCTAATTATGCATGGAATGGTCGGACTCCCCGGGTCCTTGTATTTTGGTGAAAGATTTACTTGTAGAACCTCTCTAGCTTCTTGGTTCAAAAAAGAGGCTTCTCTCACATTATGGTGCATAAGTCCTTTAAGAACTTTGCGTATGAAGGGATCTGCTTAATGGCATTTAAGAATAGAATATTGATTTTCACTTGCTTGAATACCTCATAAATTTTAGAATTTATTAGTTCTTGCTTCAGTTTGGCTAATCTATGAGGAAATGGAACATGTGACAAATCCTCTACGCCAATGCCGCAGATTTATCCCTAGACTCATCGTCCCTAGGCTTCTTTCCTAACTCCTCCACTACCTCTTTAGGATTGTCTCTATCCTCTTCTAATGTTTTTTCTACTCTCTCGCTAATGTCCTCCCTAGGCACAAACTCTTTACTTGGAATAGTTTTATCTATGGCTTTTTCGCTCCTTAAGGTGGTTACTGCTTGAACTTGCTCATGATTTGGTGGATTTAAATATATCTCTACACCATGAGCTTGCCTATTAGGGTTGGGTAATGGTTGTGCAGAGAATGTGCCTTTCTCTTTGGTTAGTGAGTGAGCAAACAAAGTCTTTAACTCTTCGATAGATTTATCAAGTCTAGTATTAGTTGCTTGCTACACCTATATGAATTGGGTCAAAGGATCCTCTACCCGTCTCAGAGGAGGTGGTCTATAAATGTTTGTTGTTGGTGATGGAAATTGTTGACCTTGTGCTTGGTATTGATTAGGGGGGCCATTAAATTGCTACGGGTGTTGGAATTGTTGGGTGCTGAGTTACCATCATTCCTCCAACTGAAGTTGGGATGGTTCCTCCACCCTAGCTTATATGTAGGTGCATATGGGTTTCCTTATCCTTGTGGGGCCTATGTAGGTTTACTATAAGGGGCAATAGCATTTACTTGACCATGCAACACTTCCCTAAAGGCTAGAATTGTAGGATAAAGATCTATCATATGCTCATCACTATCACACACACTACAATTAACTTGGTTTTCAATCTCAACTGCTGTAATTTTTTTCATTGCTAAGGCCTCTAATCACTTAGTCAATGTGGCTATCTTTGAATTACCCTCATCTAAATGGCTTAACGGATATATGGTGTCTGTCCTTAAGTTGTTTCTAATCTTGGAATTTTTAGTCCCTGTGGTGTCCTAATCTTTTACGTTATCAGCTAGAAAGTCAAAGAAGTCATAAGTTTCTTCTGGAGGTTTATCGTATAAAGAACCATTGCACATTGTCTCCACAAACCTTTTGAGTTCGAAGGTCAAGGCAGAAAAGAAAGCACTGACCAACCTATATGGGTCTTGTCCATGATGAGGACATGAATTCAAAAGCTCTTTATATCTCTCCCAACTATGGTAAAATGTTTCATTATCAAAAGGAGTGAACTGTGAAATTTGGCGACGAATCGCCTCTATGCGATGCTCAGGAAAGAACTTTTTTAGGAACTCGGCCTGAAGGACATCCTATGATGGAATAGACCTCGGTCTTAAAGAATTTAACCAAATTTTAGCTTTATCCTTTAATGAGAATGGAAACAATTTGAGACGGAAGGTCTCGATAGAGCAGGTATTATCAAAGCACATATTACAGACCTCTTCGTACGCTTTAAGATGGGTATATGGATTTTCATAATCCATCCCATGAAAATGTGTGATTAATTGAATGATACCTCACTTAAGATGGAATGCATTTTGGTCAGGAAGTAATATAATGCAAGAGTTTGGAATCTATCTTTGTGGGTTTAGATAATCTCTCATAATTCTCTGTGGTGGTGCAGGTACTTGGGGTTGTGGGGGTTGCATGTTATTACCACAATCTATATTCCCATCATTACCCAGTAAGTGGGCCATGTTAAAGTCTATAGGTGTTGGTGTAGTATCAGAAAAAAACTCTAGACTGAGTAGCGTAAGCAGGTGGGATTGTTCTCAAAAGTTTATGAGTATTGTCCCTTTGCCAAACTAACATGCAATGCAATGCACATAAATGCACCAATCTGCCACAACAGTGAAGTAGAGATAAACAATATTCAATTTAAAATTTCAACCAAACCAGCAATCTCCACATAAAATACCCACCAATTTGCAATTAAATCCAAAACGTCCTCCAAACAAATATAAAATTTATCTAAAAGAAACTAGTAAAATAAAGAAAAGAAAATCTAATATGCTTACAGATATTAGGGATGGAACGACGTTACCCAATTGAGCGATTGAATTTCCTTGTTGTAGTTTAATGGTGAAGCTGTTTCTGTAGGAATCAATTCCTCTCGAGTTCGTTTGATTTGTTTTTGTTCTTGTATATTTTTATTTTTGCCCTGTTTATTTTTCTTACCTTAGCTTATTTGCTTTGTAAGTCCCCAGCAACGGCACCAAAAACTGATCGCTCCTAAATAGTGCAATTTATATCCGTCAGTGTGCGATTGTGATGCAGTAATAATATCTTGATAAGTCCGAGGTCGATCCACAGGGAAATTAAAGAATAAGCTCTATGATTAAGGTTTGCAATCAGGACAAAATAATAATGAGCTCAGAGTCAATCAAAATTGTAGGAAAGCTTTCAAAAAGAAAATAAAAATCAATTGTTGAAGATGGTTGATCTAAATTATCCGACAATAAAATTAAACTAATGTTTAGGAGTTTGTTCAAATAACATGAAGAGGTCTTGGCAGGGTTTGATCCAGTAATAGGCCTATAGGTAGGTTCTCAAGATAATTTTAATTAAAGAAACTCAAGATTCAATTACCTTTTTAGAGTTAATATTCAGTTATTTACTAGTGTTCATACCAGGGTCCCATTTATACATGTCCCAATTTATAAACCTGTCTACAAGATGTGTTTGAAGCTTGATCAAGAACAGTAGATTTCTAAAGTATTCTTAATAGGAATATATATGCAATTATAATCATTATCCTTATCAGAAATTCTAGGTATACGTATCCCTACTTACAAATCAGTCTATACATACACGCTAGATATGATCAAGAATATTGTTTTCGAAAATATTCATGGACAAAAAAATGAATCTTGGTCCAAGATCTTGAAATCTTGAAAAATAAGTAGCTATCTTGAATCTCTACCTGTAAACTAGTTACTTTCTCAACCCACACCAAGAACGGATTTAGCTACTAAAAAATATTATAAAGATTGCAAGAATTGAAATAATAATTAAAGAAAGAAAAAGCTGCACTAAAGAAATAAAATCTGGAATTCACAATAAGAATAAGAAAGAAAAACTAAAGATAAATACTAAAATTTAAAGATGCTCCCTTGAAAGATGAAAAGATTCATAGCCTCCAAAGATTGGATGATTTCTCCTTCCAAAACTATAGAAAAACCCTAGAATTCTTCTCCTCTTCCAAAACATAAAAACTCCTAAGTCTATTCTACTACCTACTACCCTATCCAACTAAAAAGTGAGTTAATATGTATAAATTTTGTCGTCATTTGTATGGACGGTTTTCACTGAGTGCTCAGATGGGCTGAGTCCCTTCACGAAAGTTGTAGGTCTCAAAAAGTTATTTAAAATCGACATATTATGGGCTTGAATAGCCTTTCCGGTTCGTGAGATATGGGCTTCCAAAGTTTCAGCTCTGCATGCTTCAGCAGCTTGTATCTTAGTAGCAACCTCTTGAAAACTTATGATTATGATTAAATTTCATTCGAAATCAATCCATTTAAGCTCAAAAAAACCATTCAAATGCATGGGCCACCGTTCGAACGCATCGGTGGACTGTTCGAACGCTGTGTTGAACGCACTTCGAACGGAAAAACATGCTCTAAGAATCTTTCGAATGCACTTTGAACCTGAACTTAACGTGAGACCGTTCGACGTATCGTTCGAACGCTTCTGTATACCGTTCAAACGCCTATATTGTTTCAGCGCCAATTAATCATTTTTTAGCTAGGATTCCTAAAAATAACCACAAAACTAAGTTAGTAACGAATTAGGATTAAAATTAACACAATTAAACATAATATAAAACTAACAATTAGCTAATTAAGACATGTAGATTGAACTTTTAGAGTACAATCACCTTACCCCTTCGCTCTCCAGTGGACGTGTCCCAAGCGAAGATACGCTCCGTTCAGCCGAAAGGGAGATTCGGCGGCGCAGTGAAGACATTGCCTACCTCACCTCCCAAGTTTGGGTCATGAGAGAGGCAATCTCTGGAAGAGACAGGCGTGGGAGAGAAAGGTCCCCAAACCTTGAAAGAATTGTAAGAAGCAGGGACGTTCCGGCGCCACGAGTAAGAGGAAGCTACACCCCTAGCACTAAGCGCTATGACAACGGGCGAGCAGATCGGCGAAGAGGGAGGAGCAAGACTTCGCTAAATGATGAACGTGCAGAAGATGGTCAACAGTGGAAGGACTGGGAAAAATGGTTCAATGAAAATTTAAAGGACAAGAAGAAGCATACCAAAGACTGCACAACCCATGACCTGGTCAAAAAGGCCCTAGACCAGATTACATCCACATTGTTCATAGAGGAGATTAAGTCCCACCAATTCCTCGAAAGTTCACCCCATCAAAGTTCACTCTGTACGACGGAAAGGCTGACCTAGTTAACCATGTTTGGCATTACAAGCAAATGATGGTGATATGGTGCGGTGACCAAACATTGATGTGATGAATCTTCCCCTCCAGCCTAGGGGACGTAGCCTTATGATGGTTCGACAAGTTGCCATCTAGATCTAGGTCAAACTGGAGGCAACTTGCCAAGCTATTCACCGCTCATTTCATAGCTAACAGCATGCAGCCCAAGGAGGTCGATTTCTTACTAACCTTACGGAAAGAAGAAGGGGAAGGATTGCAGGCATACGCATAACGCTACTAGGAGGCTTATAACGAAATTGACGAGTGCAGCAAATAACTGGCCGTGACTCAATTCAAAATCGGCCTTCCCAGGGAGTATCATTTGCGGTAGTCCTTGATAAAGAAGCCAACCCTCACCATACAGGAATTGATGTTAAGAATCGAGCGTTACGCAATATTAGATGAAGATGTGCCTTAGCCAAGTTCGGTAAAGGTCGGCACTGTCGCCAAGAAGACAAACAAAAGGAGGCCAAGAAACCCCGACAAGAAGACAACAACCGAGGAAGAAAGGTGAATGATGGGGTCCACACAGTTTTTAAGGATCCCATCTATGCCCCAGATTCGTGACAAACCATTCTTTAAGTGGCCCCCGAAGCTAAGACGGGACCTAGCATCCCGAGACCAAAAAAGATTCTGTTCCTACCACCGCAAAAAGGGGCATAAGATAGAGCAATGTTGGCATCTCAAAACCCACTTGGAAGATTTGGCCAAAGTTGGTCATCTCGACCAATTTATTGATCAGGACAAGACAAAGAAAGAGGTCGAGCAACCACGAATAGAAGATACCCCCCAGAAAGAGATCGAGGCAAGACCGGTCCGAGTGATCAATGTGCTGCATGGTTTGGCTGAATCAGGAACCGTCGACCCATATAGATACCAGGCCGAAATACAAAAGGCTACACACTTGAGGGAAGTAATGCAGATACAACCGCCAAGCAAGAAAGTCAAGGTCAGCGATTGCCTTGCGTCCATTACTTTCACCGACGAAAACCTCATAGGGGTGCAGACCCCTCACAATGACGCCTTGGTTGTAACACTAAGAATGGCGAACTGTGACGTGAAAAGACTGCTCATTGAACAAGGAAGTTTTTCTGAAGTCATGTATTACAGCCTGTTCAAAAAATTAGAGCTTAAGGAGTCCAACCTTCAGCCATCACTCAAACCGTTGGTCAGATTTAGCTCAGATCCGGTTTGGCCCATAGGGAAGGTAACGATTCCTGTGACTGCTGGAGGAATTACATTGTAGACAGAGTTCCTAGTAGTCAACGTGTCCTCCCCCTACAATGCTATCATGGGACGAACCTGGTTACACCTCACGAAAGCTATCCCCTCATTCTACCATTAGCTGATCAGATTTTCGATCCCTAGTAGAGTGGGGGAAATAAGGAGAGACCAAGTGACTGCCAAACAGTGTTTTCTGACGGCATGCACAACAAAGACAAAGGCCAAAAAAGTACAGATGATAGAGCTAGACGAAGACACCCCTATTATCGACGATATAGGGCAGACGCCGAAGAACAAGGCTGTGGAGGAATTAAAGAAAATACACATCGATCGGCAGGATGATAAGTAATTTGTCATCGGCACGTCTTTGTCCAAAATAGAGGAATGCTCTCTGATCGAGTTGTTAACAAGTTACCTTGAAGTGTTCGCCTAGACTCATTATGATATGCCGAAAATTGATGCCGATATTGCCTGCCATAGGCTAAATGTTGACCCAAAATGCTGACTTGTGGTCCAAAAGGGGAGAAGGGCGGCAACCCAGCATATAGACGCCATTATTGAAGAAACCAAGAAGCTTTTGGAAGTTGGGGCAATTCGGAAAATAAACTACCCGAGCTAGCTTTCAAACATGGTGGTGGTAAAAAAGAAGGACAGCAAGTGGAGGGTCTATGTGGACTTCATTGATCTGAACAAAGCATGCCCCAATGACCCTTTCCCCCTCCCCAAGATCAACCAGCTCGTGGATGCAATAGCTGGCTACGGGAGGATGAGTTTCTTAGATGCTTACCGAGGGTATCACCAAATTTCCCTCCATCTTGATGACCAGGAGAAGATGACCTTCATCACTCTAAGAGGTATATTTTGCTATAAGGTTATGCCCTTTGGTCTGAAGAACGCCGGGGCTACGTACCAAAGATTAGTCACCAAAATGTTCAAAAAACATATTGGCAGCACTGTGGAGGTCTACATCGACGATATGGTGGTAAAAAGCAAAGTCGACAACTCCCATCTGGAAGATTTAAAAGAAGTACTCAGCATCCTGAAGAAGTACAAAATGAGATTGAATGCCTTGAAATGCGTCTTCAGAGTCAGCTAAGGCAAATTCCTGGGGTTCTTGGTTATACATCAAGGCATTGAGGTGGATCCGTGACAGAACAGTCAATCCAGAGCATTTAGGCCCCGAAGAATGTTAAGGAAGTGCAAAAGCTAACTGGAATGACGGCAGCACTCAACAGGTTTATCAGCCGATCATCAGACAAATGCCAACCATTCTTCCAGCTTTTTAAAAAACGAGAACAATTCAAATGGACTCCGAAATGTGACCAAGCCCTCAATGATTTGAAGAAATACTTGATCCAACCACCTCTACTTTCCACCCTACTCAAACATGAGGAGCTCTTCCTCTACCTCGCGATGTCGGAGTATGCAACTAGTGTCATACTACTCAGGTAACATAGTTGCCTGTTTACTATGTCAGTAAAACTCTTCTCAGAGCAGAAAGTTGATACGTACCCCTAGAAAAATTGGCACTCACACTGGTGGTAGCATCTCGCAAATTGGTGCACTACTTCAGAGCTTATACCATCAACGTCCTCATAGACCACCAGCTCAAACCTCTCCTCAGAAGGGCCGACTTCTCTGGAAGATTTGCAAAATGGGCTGTGGAGTTGGGGGAATTCGACATCAAGTTCCATCTAAGATCGGCTATGAAAGGGCAGGTCCTTGCAGATTTCATTGCCGAATTCCCCGTTGAACTACTACCCGAAGCCGACCAAACACCACCTCCTGCTCAACAGCACGATGACCTTCCCCTAGATCTTTGAGAGAACACTAATCATTGGCAACTCTACGTCGACAGAGCCTCAAATGCCCGGAGGGCAGGATTAGGCATAGTGCTCATTACACCAGACGGTTTGGCCATCAAACAAGCTATCAAGCTTGAGTTCACTGCCTCAAACAACGAATCAGAGTAGGAGGCTTTGCTCGCCGGACTACGCCGAGCTGTCGAACTGAAAATCATCGAGATCGTCATCTATTCGTACTCCCTATTAGTTGTCAACCAAATCACGAGAGAATATGCATCAAAGAATGACAGAATGATGCAGTACCTAGCTAAAGCTAAGGAATTGCTCAACAAATTTAGTAGTTACAAACTCCACCAGATCAGCCGAGACAATAACTCTCATGTCAATGCTCTGGTAACGTTAGCAATAGCCCTGAAGTCAGGGTAAAAAAGAACAATCAACGTGGAGACTTTGGCCAGGCTAAGCATATTTCATAAGGAAGAACAGTTGGAACCATCCTGGATGGACCCAATTATCTCCTATCTCGACAAAGACGAGCTACTAGAGGACAAAAATGAAGCCAGATGAATCAAACATGCAGCTCTCAGATACTGGCTCTCACCAAGCAAAGAACTTTACAAGCGATCCTTCATAGGCCCCTACTTACACTGTGTCCACCCAAATAAGGTGCAAGGCGTCCTATTTGAAATCCACGAAGGAATATGTAGAAGTCACGTCAATGAAAGATTGGTAGCACACTGAGCTATCTCATAAGGATACTGGTAGCCCTATATGCAAAAAGACGCAGCCCAGTACATCCTAAATTGTGAAAAGTGTCAGAGGTACTCTCCCATCATACGTCAGCCTGCTGAGGATCATGCAACCATTACCAGTCCATGGCCTTTCGCTTAGTGGAGACTAGACATAGTCGGGCCTTTGCCTGAGCTCCGAGTAATAAGAGGTTCTTCATTGTGGTGACTGACTACTTCACTAAATGGGTGGAGGCGGAGCCCTTGTCAAACATCAGAGAGATCGACGCTAAAAGGTTCGCGTGGAAGAGCATAGTGACAAGGTTCGGTATTCCTCATGCCATTGTCTCGGATAATGACACCCAATTTGATGGCAACATGTTCAAATCATTCTGTGAGGACCTCGGGATCAGAAACTATTATTCAACACCAGCCTATCCACAATGCAATGGGCAAGCTAAGATTTCGAACAAAACTATGCTCAATGGGATTAAAAAGCAGCTGGAGAGGGCTAAAGAAAAATAGGTAGAGGAGTTACCCAGCGTTCTGTGGTCTTATAGAACTACCCCAAGGAGATCTACTGGCCAAACTCCCTTCTCTTTGACCTACGGTGTGGAAGCAGTCATACCTTTGGAGGTCGGATTACTAATGACCAAATCGGCAACATTCAATATCGGACTTAATGACCAGACACTTGCAAAGGATCTAGATCTTGCCGAAGAAAAAAGGGAAGCTGCCTTGATTAGACTCACCAAATATCAGTGGCAGTTAAGACGTTCCTATAACAAACAGGTTCGTCCTAGAAACTTCGCTCCAGGTGACCTAGTTCTAAGAAAAGTACTGGGGGCAATGAAGAACCCAGCGGATGGCAAGCTCGGCCCTTACTGGGAGGGCCCCTATAGAGTGGCATCCCAGGTCGGCGTTGGCGCATACCGATTTAAAACTATTGAAAAGGGAAGACAGTTGCCTCGACCTTGGAATACAAACAACCTAAAGAAGTTTTACCAGTAGTGCAAGATCCCATATGATGTAACAACTCAACAAGTGTGTAAAGCTTCTATGAGATTAATGGAAAATGAAGTTGTTCAAAAAAATCTACTCGGAGCACTATAGGACTAAACAAAAACCAAGTGTAAAAACTTGGTCCTGTCCAAGTTGGATAGGTCGGCCAAAGAAGGCCACAAAAACCAAGTGTAAAAACTTGGTCATGTCAGAGTTGGACAAGTCGGCTAAAGAAGGCCACAAAAACCAAGTTTAAAAACTTGGTCCTGTCCAAGTTGGACAGGTCAGCCAAAGAAGGCCACAAAAACCAAGGTAAAAACTTGGTCTTGTCCATATTGGACAGGTCGGCCAAAGAAGGCCACAAAGACCAAGTGTAAAAACTTGGTCATGTCCAAGTTGGACAGGTCGGCCAAAGAAGGCCACAAAATCAAGTGTAAAAACTTGGTCATGTCCAAGTTGGACCGGTCAGCCAAAGAAGGCCACAAAAATCACGTATAAAAACTTGGTCCTGTCCTAGTTGGACAGGTCGGCCAAAGAAGGCCACAAAAATCAAATGTAAAAATTTGGTCTTGTCCAAGTTGGATAGGTCAGCCAAAGAAGGTCACAAAAACCAAGTGTAAAAACTTGGTCCTATCCAAGTTGGACAGGTCGGCCAAAGAAGGCCACAAAAACCAAATGTAAAAACTCGGTCCTGCCCAAGTTGGACAGGTTGGCTAATGAAGGCAGCAAAAGAACCAAGCATCAAAACTTGGCCCTATCCGAATTGGACAAGTCGGCCAATGAAGATATACGAGTCATACAAACTTAAGGTGAAATGAATTTCAGTAATCAAACAAAGCCGAATAGCTGTTTAAACATTTACCAAGAAAAAGAAATATCAGGACGAAGATAAAACAAGACTTTCATTAAAAATAGGAAGGTTGGTTACAAAATATCAAAAAAAGAAAAAACTACAATCACTCTGCCGACTCCTCCCCTGGCTGCACAGATTTCTCCACCGAGCTATCTACGGTCTCTTCTACAACCTTGGACGATTCAGCAGCAGCCTTCTCCTTCTCAACAGCAGCCTGAGTTGTCTGCGGTACTCAGCATTAGCAATTACTTTTACTGGATCAACCACACCTTCCTCAGTTGTTTCAAAATAGTCGAGGCACAGACGCTAGACATCTGAGGACTTGTCTAACCCGGTAAAAATAAGGGCACTGCTCCAGCCCTCATGAAAGATGCTACAGCTCAGATCCGTCATCTAAATGGCCAGTTCACTCGCCACCCTATCTTCACCCTTCTTCATTATGACCTCTTCCTCCGCTTTGAACTTGGCCACTTCGGCTTGGAATGCCTCAATCTCTGACTTAGCCTTGTACAGGTCCACGGACTGCACATCAAATTTCTTTTGAAGGTCGGCCACCTCCCTATCTCTTTTTTGATAGTCCGCTTGCACCATCTTAAGTTCGGCAGATGCCTATTCAACCTGTTTCCTGAAGGTGATTTGATCTTTGTTAGCATCGATCCACTCTTTCTTCAAACCACCATGCACCTCTACAAGGTGGTTGTGCTCCTCAGCAAGTTTCTGGTAGCAACTCATCGCCTCCAGTGAATTCAGGCAACCCTACACCAAAAGCAAAGTTCGCGTTAAAACAAATTTGAACAAAATCTCTAAACAAATTGAAGGGCAATGCCAACTTACTAGCAAAGAATCATGGAAGGCCCCCATAAAGACGCCTATGTTGCTTGTCGCTCCCAACTTAGTGACATCCTTCTTCTGAAGAACACTCTTCATAACGTCGAAAGCAACCTCGGCCTGGTCCATCATTAAATCAGCCGTTGTTAGAGGTCGGCCTAAAATATCTGGCATAACGGTAACCACCTCTCCGACTTCCTCCACCGCACCCTTTCCAGCTCCGATCCTTGGCTTCTTAGTGGCGGGAGGCGGTGCGGCAACCTCAGGTGCCTTTTTCTTTTGTTGCCTGGTCACCGGCTTCTTTCAAACAGGGGTGGCTTCGACCACCAGGGCAGTCTCCAGATTGGTGGAAGGAGGGTCAAAAGAGGACGTGGCAGTCGTCTTTAGTGGCTTACCCACTGCAGCAAACATCATCTCCTTCAAATTCATTCCATCCCCCTCGTCTGGAGATGGGGTGGACTCTTATGTTCTGGTGGGCACTCTAACTCAGCAGTCTGGTATCATGAGTAGCGACAAACTCGAGGCTGAACTGTTCGACTTCGAGCGATCTTCACAGTTCTTCGCCGACGGGCTCTAAAAAAGGAGAAACGGCATTGTTACCTCAGTGTGGGCATGAGCCCTTTTGACAGCAACACCGATGGGAATCTCCTCGAAATCACCCTCAACACCTTCCTTGGCCAATCTGGCAAGGACACTTTGTGGGATCCCCTTGTTGGCAATAAAGGTCAAGTAGCGAAGAGGGTAGTTGAGCAGTACGTGGGCAATCTAAGCAACGTCCCTCAATCTACTTTCGCCACGATAGTCTAGAGCCTTATTCAAGTCAGCAAAATTAACAAGCCAGTCTCGTGTTGTCAAACACTTCTTCTTCTCTGCAAAATGTCACAATCAAGTTCAGATATGCATTAGAAATAAATCAAACGCACAAAATAAGAGGTCGGCATCAAACTTATGTTGAGGGGAACTCTAGAGCATCGGAACGCTGGTCTTTCTCCCTCAAGAATGTTGCTGAACTCCCAAGGCCCGGTTACCCAAACCCCAACGTCGTCAACGCCTTTCCTGGAGGAGGGTAGACACTTCACTAACTCTCTGGCCGACTCTATAACCCGGAGGTAGACTTTGGAACTCCACCCAAACTTACAAAGCATATAGCAATAATCCAGTTTGGCGAGCCCCAAGTTCACACCAAGGCGCTGATTAATCTCAAGCACGCCGAAGATGATCCTATATACATTCAACGACAACTGGAAGGGCGATACCTTATTTTTTAGTATAAACTTATGGAGTAAGGGATCAAAAGGAAACCTAAGGCTCCCTTCTACAATAGCAATGATCGGGAACGGTACTCGCTTCTCGGTTTCCCCCATACGGTGATCATTGGGATCGACTAGCTCTAAGTTGATCTCATCTGGGATCTCAAACCTAGCCCTAAAAGTGGCAATGGCCGCTGAACCCTCTAGCATTTTCCTAAGACAGGATGCCATCAGGGGACAACCGTCGAGAATAAGAAGGAAAACAAAGAGAAGAGTGAAAAATATGTGGACTAAGAAAGACTTACAGTGGTGGGAGTTGAAACTGGCAATGCACACGCTAAACAGAGAGATGAAAAAAAACAAAGTGCCTTTCACTAGAAAAGGCATCCTCCTTTTATATACATCCAAGCCATCGGTTCGTGCGTGGGAAAACAACAGTAATCATATCGCTCTGTCGAACAGTCACATCGACCGTTGATTCGATGGCAGCCCATCAATAGAGCTTTTAAATCCTCGCCGTCCGTGTGGCCAGGTAACCGAAGAAACTGTCGCACACTTGAAAGGGTGCCATAATTGCTCGTTACAACCCTTTGTCGTTCGAAAATTTAAAACGACGCAACGGCTAGGGGTAATTGTGGGGTAAATAAACACAGCCCAATCCATCTGGTTAGGCCCAATTAACACAAATTGAAGCTGGGCTGTTGGGTGGTTCAAATCCAGCACTAAAGAACAGTCTGGCCCAAGGTGCCAAGCTAATGCCGACCTTGGCCCAAACTGCGAAAGGAGAGCCCAAACCACTAGCAGTTGTAAGAACCCCATTTTTGCCCGTTCGGCAATCTTTGGCCTGACCGAACTCCCTTTCAAAACCCCGTAAGCACATTCAAGCCCAAATCAACTTTCAAACCCCTATCCAATCAGTCAGCCACTTCTCAAGCCCGCTGGGCCCAATTGAGGCCTAATAACCAAACCTGCCCCTTAGGCCTCCAGGCACGTTTTGGGAAAGTTCAAAATCCCTCAAAATGATAATTTCACCCTTCTAAAATGTTACTAAACTATTAGGTGTACTCCACACCATCTGATCCAATTCTAGTCCCATTCCGACCAACTCGGTCAAAATAACTGTTTTGCCCTCGAGCACCCCAGCATTGCACAAAACCCACTGAACAGTAAAAGACTCTCCTAAAAACATCCCTGAATGACTCAGCATGCCTAACACGACATCCCAATCCATCTCTAACCATTTTTAGTCAAAATGACCATTTTGCCCCTGGAAACATAAACGCGCTCCAAAACAACACCGGTCCTAGGTTACTGAACAGCAGGCCTTGCCATGCACCTTTGTTTAACCTAAGGAAGACCTTACAATGCTAAATATCTGTGACTTTATAAAAGTTTCCTAGAGCGTCTCACAGACGCTCTGCCAAAATAGCCTTTTTCTCGATTCCCATGGTTATAACGCACCGTCAAATGACTTGAGAAATGCATAAACCAAAGAATTCTTGAAAGCTCATTTATAGGTCTTTCCATCGATACTGCTCAATCGGATAGACTGCTTCCCGAAGCTCCTTATCGTATGGATCGAAAACTGCAACTTCAGTAACCCCTAAAGCGTCTCGCAGACGCTCCGCTGGGATTGACTTTTTCCCCAATTCCCTAATTAAAACGCACCACCAAATGACTTAAGAAATGCGTAAATTAGGAAATTCCTGAAAGTATTTCCAGAGTACTTTCCATCTATACGGTCTGATCGAAGAGATCGCTTTTCGAAGGCCTTGATCATGCAACACAAAAATAGCTACTTTCGAAACCCTGCAGAGCGTATCACAGACGCTCTGCAGAAATGCCATTTTATGCACATTTTCTGATACAATATCTCATACTTTCAAAAACCATTCCAACTCTCCGAAAACACGAAAGTTCGCGAGAAACCCAAGGAAAGCATCGTGGGTGCAATCGATTCCCTCGAAACCTTCCTGGTTGGCTCAATTATCGAGACAAAGTTTAAACAAACCTTTCCGGTGGCGGAGTGTATGCTACATGCGCCTAGATTTTGATCAGATCGACCAAAGTTTGACCAATCATCGAGATTTAACCAGTACAATGAGTGCCACGTGTCATTTTGGCAATGGAACAGTACTGGCGCATATGCAACATACGCCAGGCCAAAATTTGGTCAAGCGCATGTAGCATATGCGCAAGGCCTGTTCCAGATTGCCTATAAATACTAGCACACCCCTTTGCATATTCCAACTCCAAAATTAATGCGAAGCTCTGCTGAAACTGCTCCAGAACCTCGAATCTCTACATACATTCCACTAGTCCAACACTTAGGCTAGATACCACCTCCCTCTAATCCATACACTTTACTTACATAGCCCCATACACCATTAAACATCACCTTCTAGTCCCTCAAGCCTAATTGAAGCCATTCAAGTTCAAGTCAAGGCATCCATAGAAGTCTACAAGCATATTGAAGGCAAAAGGTGGTATTTCTTTTACATTTTTGTCTTCCCCCATTCTTCTCTTCTCCCTCCTAGCCTACTTAGCCTATTCTCTATTTTAATCCCCATCTTCAACCCCCCTTTCTTGCATGCTTGAGCCAAGAGGGCTCTTAGTTCATACTTAGAAAAAAGCTAGTGGGAGCCACCGTGTAGAGGGATCTCTCATTAGCCTACTTTAAGATGGTATGGCCTAAGTGCCCCTTGATTATTTGGTGTAGTCTAAAAGCCTTGTATGTCTTCATAACCTCCTTGCATTTTGCTAACTTGATCATATCTTGTGTGCTTGGCTTCATTTTCATGCTTCTAACCATGTGCTACAAAGCTTGCATTACTCATATTTCTATGTTATTGTCAAAGTTCAATATTCTTCTCAAAATGATTCCAAGAGTTGGTTCCTTGAAGTTTAGAATCATACCTTAGGAATCAAGCCTTAGAAAATCCCCCTACTAACCTCTAACTCACACTTTTGCACCATTTCATTTCAACTTGCATAAGAATTGTTTTCTAACTCTCTAAATTTCAAGGCTTCCATGCTCTTAAGTTTAGTGGTTGGAATGGCCCTATGGAGCTCTCTCTTGAGTGGTTTCTCTTTTCTCTGGCTATAGGAACCCTCTCTTGTTGAAATGGTTTCCTTTAAAAATGGTTTTCAAAATCTTTTTCCAAAAAATGGTTTTCTAAAAGTTCATTCTCTCCATTTTTGCATTAAAAATGGTGCTTCAAAACGTTGTCATCATCAAGTTGATTTTTAGACCCTATACTCTTGTCAGGACAATGGTTATAATGGTCATAAGGAAACCTTCTTTAAAATGGTTTCCAAACACCAACTATAAAAACCATACTCTTAGCTAGAGCTAAAATTTTCATGAAAATGATCTTCAAAAGGGTTGTCAACCAAAGTCCTTGGCATAACATAATTTGGTTTTTCAAAACTCCTTCAAAAATGCATTAAACCACATTTCAAAACCATCTTCCAACTTAACCCTATATTAACTTGACCCTAGTTGTCCAACCCTAAGTTAACTTAATCCTAGTTGTCCAACCCTAGGTTAACTTGACCCTAGTTATCCAACTCTAGGTTAACTTGACCCTAGTTGGCCAACCCTCGATTAACCTAACTCGAGTTAGTTAGCCCTAGGTCACCTTAACCTTAGGTTAGCCCAACCGTAGTTAGTTAACCCTAGGTCACCTTAACCTTAGGTTAACCCGACCTTAGTTTAACCTTAGGTCACCCTTCCCCTTAAGCCAACTCAATCTAGGTTAGTATACTTCAGGAATCCAACTCATGGAACCCCCCTTTCAAATGACCTTTCTATTTAAATCTATTTTCACAACCCATTTTTTCAAAACCTCCTACTCTCTTGAGATTTCAAAAAGCCAACTCTATAACCTCTTCAAATGTTCTCACATCCCATATTCAAAGTATTTCCAAACGTGTTTCTCAAAGACTAACAAACCTAAGGTGACCCTACCCCTTTTATGGTTAGGGATTCCAAAGGAAAGTGATATATCAAGAACAACCTCCAAGATTGTCCATATAAGGGTTCCAAAGCCCCAAGGTATTTTCAAAAACCTCTTTCAAGAAGCTTTTCAACACCTCCAAACTTTATATCCGAGACCTACAAAATAAAACCTCAAAACATTTTCAAAACTCCTTTAAGTTATTTCAAAAGCACTTTCAAAACTCCCTCGAGTCATTCCAAATACATTTCAAAACATTTCGAAATCCCCTTTCAAGAGTTTCAAAGTTCTATTTCAAAACACTCCACTACCCGATCTTAAATCAAAGCTCTCAAGTTCTCTCTTTCCATAGACCTCAAAGTGTCTTCAAAGTTTTCCAAAGACCTCAAAGTGTCTTCTAACTTTCCCAAGGACCTCAAAGTGTCTTCAAACTTTCCAAAGGCCCTAACAAGCCTATTTTCTATCAAGCTCTTACCCGAACTACGAATGACCTGATTTTCGCCAAATAAAATACGTAGGCAACCTAAAATGATGTGGTCATAACTCCCCTTTCAACTCCCATCCCTTTTTTCAAAAGTTTCCATCAGTTCAAAGTTTCTATCTCAAACCCCTTCAGACTCCCATGTTTTCAAACTCATTCCCGAAAACTTGCAGCATGCATCATTTATCCAAAAAGTGATGACTAAATCCCGTTTTCAAAATTCTAAAACGGTTGTTAAGTGGACAATAATAACCAGTTATTCTAGTGAGTGAATAGAAGGGTGATTAGACATGTAGGTATCGAAAGGGCGGAGTAGGGTGATAATCTTAGGATATCTTCCCTACACAAAACTAACCCCCGAACCATAGATTTCTATTTTCGAAAGACCAAAATGGAGTTATTTTCGAAAAGGGCTTAAATCTTTCCAAAGGTTGCCAAACAACCTATTTTCTTAAAAACCCTCTCTTGAGGAAGTTTTCAAAATCTTTTCCAAAAATACTAAGTTTAATCTTCGGATTAACTCTTAGTTTTAGGTGTCCTAACTCACCTTAATCAAGTTAGGTGGTGACTCCTGTTTTTCTAAAAAGCCCTTCATCACATCAATTTCAAGTTCAAACCTAGTCACACTTATCCTTCTAGGAGGATGAGTTCTAGTGACAGAGTTCCGCGCTTTTGTCTCCAAACCGAAAGAACCTTAGACCCAAGAACTGGGGCGCGACGGCGATCTCAAAACATTAAATGCGAAGTTGACTCACATTAAATGCACGAGCGGCTCCCCACACGACGTCGACCTGCACGTCCGATCAACCAGATTCTTCAGCGACAGTAAGGCAAGCCTACATGCGATCAGTCGGTGATAAATGATGAAGCCTACCCAACAGGCCATGGTAGCCTGCTGGTAAGCCAGGAGCAAAACACTCCATCGATCACTCTATAAATACCCAAGCCCTCAAGAGCCAGGTATGGATAATGAACTCGAAGTATATACAACTTTTATTCATTCAACTCTTGATTAAACTTGCTAATTTAATCATCGGAGTGTGATCGACCCAACAAGGATCGACCCATTCTAACTTCTCTTTCTTGTAGAAAGTTTGAACTCATCGACATTAGCTTGAGTGATCGGTCAGGCCTTCCCAAAAAACCCCACCTACACGTATATAAAGAGAAAATAGAAGAGAAAGAGAGAAGGGGAAGAATAAAGAAAAGAGGAGAAAAAGAGAGAAGAAGAAGAAACTTAGGAAAAGGCTTGGTATATATTGTTTTCAAGATCTAAGGTGAGTTTTATCTTATTCTATGTTGTTCTTGTTAATTCTAGCACGCTTGCAACTCAT
The DNA here is from genome assembly GCA_033060915.1 of Euryodendron excelsum. NCBI lineage: Eukaryota > Viridiplantae > Streptophyta > Magnoliopsida > Ericales > Pentaphylacaceae > Euryodendron > Euryodendron excelsum. Next base: position 2,463,266 of record CM065391.1, on the reverse strand, counting down.
CTTTGTCATGGGAGTTGGAGAGGAGATGAAAGATTAAGGCTTTCATGGACATTTTTCAATCTAGAATGAATGTGTTATGTTTATTGTTTTATGATGAATTGATTTATCTAAAACTATTATTTCTAGATGCATCTTTAAACACTTGAATTTAGAGTTATAATAGTAATTTGAACTTTGGTCTCACTAAAAAATATTGTATTTTCAAATTATGGTGAATTTTAGAAGTTGGACTATTACTGTTAAAATCTGTTACCCTGATCTGCGACCCCTACCTTGATAGTAACATTTGACCAAATTAGAGCAGTCAAAATGTTGTGAAATGTTTACGGTACTTATTAGAAATTGGGTGAGAGTATATACCAAATTTCAGATCATTTTAATATCGTTTGCCTATGTTAAGAACGGCTCAAAGATGAATCATGTGCAGCTAAATTCTCACTTCTGCAGCACTACCCTGTTTTATAAAACACCAAATAAATACTTAAGCTTGTTCAATAAATGTGAAATTTGGTATGGATACTCTTCAAGATGTCTATTTTGTATTCCCTAATTTTTAAAAATTTTTGGTACAATCTTACAAAATTGTGTCCATGTTATAAGGTCTGTGTCAGTTTTGGTAGATTAAAGGACTTTGTGGATTTTGGTACTTTTAAGCTATTACATTACATTGGGGAATATGACATCATATTTTAATACCTCATTGGCAGTACATATCTTATGTTAAAGGATTACGGATCATGATTGTGCTGGGGACTGCGAAATTTCT
>CM065391.1:2450000-2460000 GCA_033060915.1 Euryodendron excelsum | reverse complement strand
GCTATTGTTTTTATTTATTTATATATTATTTATTATTTTAATATAACTTTGGTTTTCTATTATATTTTTATGTCTTGTGTAAATTTAAAGTTAAAACTGAGCAAAATAATGTCTACATGCAAATAGACATCCAGATGTTATATACATATATATATTATAATATATTATATAATATACAGTGGAGTGGGTGAGTGTATATAGTATAATATTATAATATAATAGATATAAGAATTACACTATATAGTATATAATTTATGTTTTTTGTAGGTAGGTGAAGATGAGGTGAAAAGCTGGAAGAAGAAGAAAACAAAGAAAAAAAGAAGAGAAGATGGATCTGTGGAGAAAGAAGACAAAGGGAGCATGTGGAGAAAGAAGAAAAGGAAGAAAAAGGAAGAAAGAGAAAGAAGAAGAGGAAGAAAGAGGAAGAAGAAAGAAAGAAAAAAAAAAAAAAAAAAGGGCAGAGAAGAGGTGGGTTCGGCATCTATAAAAGGTGAAAATCTAAAATTTTTGGGGAGAAGAAGTTGTACAAGAAAGAAGCAAAGTTTTTAGAAGTTTTTAGAGAGAGAAATTCTCCTTAATAGTTAGTTTGTCTTCATTTTTAATCTTGTATTTTATTGTACTTTATATTACTTAGTAATGAAATTATTTTTCAAGTCAAATCGTTTTAACAGTATGAGTAGTTAATTTTATTTTTAGAACCAATTGTGAATATCCTCCGAAGATCTTGGGATTTCAACAGAGGTAATTGGATTTTATTGTATATCTTTTGAATATTCAATTCTTGGTAATTAAATTCTAGATATTTCAGAAAATGTAGATTTTTTATTATGTTTTGTAATTTTTATGTGCAAATCTTATTTTGGTATAGTAATTGCACAAATTGATGGTATAAATCTATGGTTTTAATTTTATTATTCTAGATTTAATTAAATATTTTGAGTTATAAAACCTCCGTTGAAATTTTGGGTAAATTGGATGATCGGATCAATTGGGTTCAAGATCATTTTATTAAGTTTCATTTAATTTAAGGTCTAAGTCAATAATCATCAGTCTCCCAAAAATATTATTTTTCTTTGGTTACTTTTTCCATAGTAATTGTCCAATTCTCATTGGTACTATTTAAGGCAAAATTCAAACCAGTCGACTTAGGTTCCAACTGAAGCCATTGTAACACTTCGGTGTCTAGCATGGCTTAGTCAATATCTACTCTGTTACAAGGTGTAAATTTTAGTACCTAATTTTGCATGTTTTGTTAATCGTTCCCTATGAATCAAGTCTAGTCGTACCAGATTTTTATTTACTGCTTCACTGTACCTGCACTTGGGTGTTTTAATAGATTGCCATATTCTGGACGTAGTTAAGTATGTTGGCGTCATTACCGGGAAACAGCTTTAAAAAAAAGCATAAAAAATTAAAAATTAAATAAAAAATTTTATTTTTACTTTTTCTTGTAGTTAACTTCTTTGGTTGGCATACTCGCCTACTGCTAGATGAAGTCAGTCAAGTTGGTTACCATATTTTTTGTTTTTATTTTTCATCTAACCCATCTAACTCATCTAACTTATCAACTATTTAACATTTTCTATTATTTAGTAAATAACCAACGTTGGTTACCATTCTAATATTTTATTTTCTGTACTTTATTTTAGCTCTTTTTCTTTTTCTTTTTCTTTGTGGTTTACCTTTCGAGTTGATTCACCACCTCTTTAGGTCGATGCCGCTCGATATGGTGACCATATAACTTAATATATATATATATATATATATATATTATTATGGATAACCTTATTTCGAGCTGATTCACTGCATATTTAGATTGGCGTTGCTTACTAAGGTTACTATAACATTGTTACTAATCTGTCTGACATTATTTTTGTTTGTTGTTTTTGTGTGCAGATATTTTAGTATATTGTTATAATTTATTATTTTTCTTTTCTTTTTATTTTTATTTTTATTATTATTATTGTTGACTCAAGGTTAATCCCCATGTTGATTTTGATGATAACAAAACCATGTGGTTGTTATCTAATGATTTTAACTAAGTGTGCAGGTTAGATTATAATCATTTGATAACAAGAAAATAATTGAGTTGATCGGTTGAGTATCAAACAAGAAGATTACTTAGGCAATCTTATTCTTGAAGAGATTGAAGATGCTCAAGGAGTTCAATAAGTATTCAAATGAAGGATGCAAGTGACTGAAGATCTTATGATGATTCAAGAAGTTATTCAAAAAAGCAAAGCACTCAAGCAAGATTATTTGAAGAGTATTCAAGTTGACATGGAATCAATTCTTGAAGACTAAAGTACAAATAGAAGTGCAAACACAACAAATGATTTCAAGTAGACTTGAAGACCGAAGAGCTGGCACCATACAAATATGGCTTACACTTCACTATGAAGACCCTCGATCCTCACGACCATATCAAGTTCACTATATCATCATGCATGCTATGAACTTCTAAATTGGTTGATTGTTCTACTTTAAATCTGAAAAATGCATTGACGTATAAAGCATAAAAGAAAGGGGGAGCAACAAGTTGAAGCTTGTCAAGTAACAATGGAGAACTTGTCACATTGAAGATATTGAAGAACTTGTGGTGAGAAGCTTGTCAAGAAACAATGGAGACAATGAGTATGATGAGTTGACACATTCAACAATCTCATAGTTGCAACCTTATTTAGATGACTCTTACGAGACATGGAAGCTCACATTGAAGATTTGAAGATGTCTTACAAGAATGGAAGAAGAAGAGACTCACTTAAAGACGTGGAAGCTATCTTAGAAGTTTTGAAGATGTCTTTAAAGTTTTGATAAGAAATCACAAGACTTGAAAGCTTCATTGAAGATTATGTTGAAGTCTTGAATAGATGGAAGAAGTTATAGAAGAAATTAAATTGATGAAGATCAAGCAAAGAAATTAAAGAAGTTCAAATAAGCATGAAAGATCAATTGAAGAAAAGAGATCTCAAGTCTTGGAAGCTCTCTTGAAGATTTTGAAGAAGACTTGAATCAATGGAAGAAGTGATGTTGATTGAAGAACTCTAAATGTAATCAAAAGTGAATTCATTTCATCTTGAAGAGTTGAAGGTGTTCTTGAAATCAACATACCTTGAAGAAGTATTTTCAAGCCTTAGAAACCTTAGTTGGAGGATCCTTAAAGAGCTTGAAGATATTGAATAAGATTAAAGAAGTATTGCAAAAGTTAAGGATTTTTCTAAAAAGAGTCGACCCCTAGCACAAAAGAGTCGACTCATTCAAACAAAAGCTGAAAAATCTGTTGGAGGTAAAAAGAGTCGACCCTTGAAGCTAAAAGAGTCGACTCATTCAAATAGAGAGTTGATTTTGCAGTCTCAGACAAAAAGAGTCGACCCCTGGCACAAAAGAGTCGACTCATTTGGGCAGAGCCTTGAAAAAATCTACTGAAATACAAAAAGAGTCGACTCCCGACACTAACGGCTATATTTTCTAACAAGAGTAATGGTCCGATCTGCCACCAAATCAACTCTCATACTTCTCCAACGGCTAAAATAGATTCAAGGCTATATAAACAAGATCCCCAACACATATTGGTGTAAGAAGAACATGAGAAGAACACAAGATTGAGAGCTACAAGTGAGATTTCATCTCCTACATCTTATACACTGTTTTTATTCATTTGGGGGGTTCTTGAGTGAGCTGAAAATTTGTTTATCTACTCTTTAAGAGAGTGTTATTCATTATACAACCTTCATCTATTATTGGGTGGGTTTGTAAACTTGTGAGTTTGAGTGTTCTTAAGAAAAACACTTGTGAGTTTGGGTGTAGCTTGGGAAAAACACTTGTAAGTTTGAGTGAAGCTTGGACAAAATCACTCATAAGTTTGAAAGAAGCTTGAACAAAATCTCTTGAGTTTTGAGAGCTTGGGGAAGAGCTCTTGTAAGAGTGAGCTAGACACTTGGAGAAAAACTAGCAGCTGCGTAAGGAAAGTTTACATAGTGGAATACCTTCGAGAGGATTGAGGAAGAGAGGACGTAGGCAAGGTTTGGCCGAACCTCTATAAATTTGGTGTTCTTCATCTCTTTGCTCATGTTACTTCCTTGCATTGCATCTTATTGTTTGCTTGCTTGGTTATTAGTTTGATTGCTCACTGCTACATTGCTTAAATTGTTTTTAGTTGCATTGTTTGATATAAATTCTATAAAACTCAATTCACCTCCCCTCTTGGGTTGCCTACTTGAGCCAACAATTATTATTAGTATCTTATCGTTAGCCGACTCTAGAAGTGCCTCGGTTCAGTCATTACTCTGCCCGCATCCCTCCAGGTAGGTGAGCTTTTATTTCCTTAACTTTGAGAGCCGTTAATAATGTTTCTCTTCTCATTCCCATTTTGTTTGCGGCCCACTTGGGTTTTTAGCCTGACATTCTAACTTGTAAGGCCTATATTTATGTTTCGGGATGGAATCATTAGGGATGTGCAGGGACAATTGGTGAGCATCAACTCTTCTAGTGATTTTTCTCCCACCTTCCATATTCTTTCACCATTTAGGACTCCTGTTCCAAACATTCAGTTAGTTAACCGAGGTCCTAATTCTATACCAATGGTAGAAGAATTTAATCATCAACCTCTTGGAAATTCCAACCCGCCAAATCCAAATAATGTACCTGAATGTGGAAGTGTACATGGTGATCCTCCCTATAGGTCTCTTAGGGATTATATGAATGCTGCTAAGCAAGCGCCTACCTCTTGTATCGTTCTTTCTGCGCATCATGCAAAGATGACTTTAAAGCCGGAAATAATCCAGTTGATAAATCCTTTCCATGGTTTGGATTCTGAAAAATCATATCAACACATAAAAGATTTCAAGGACGTATGCTCTACATTTTTCGATAATTCTTACTGAAGAGGGGTCGTACTTTTGAAACTATTTCCATTTTCTCTCAAAGACAAGGCTAAGACATGGTTCAATTTATTGAGGTCTAGGTCTATTCATTTTTGGCAAGATCTTCAGACAGAATTCTTAAAAAAATTCTTCTCTGAGCATAAAACTGAGGTGATTCGTCGCCAAATCTCTCAATTTGCCCTTGTGTCTAGTGAATCATTCTTCCAATGTTAAGAGAGATTCAAAGATTTGTTGAGTACTTGTCCATATCATGGTTTCACCAATTGGCATATCATAAATACTTTCTATTCATTATTGACCCCACAAGTGAAGTAATTCGTTGAGTCTATATGTGCAAGGACTTTGTACGATAAAGACCCATCTGAAGCGTATGATTTCTTTGATTACTTAGTAAATTTGGCTAGAGATAGGGCCACAATTGGAACCCAAAATCCTGAGTCTAAGTCTAAGGTAACATTTCAGCTTAATCAAGTGGATGATCTGAATGCTAGAGTTGCTGCACTTACCCGAAAGATAGAAGTCATGGAGACAAATAAGGTCAATGTTGTGAATAGTAAGTCTTCTAGGGAACAGAGTTGTCTAATGTGTGGTACAATGGAACATAAAACTGATGCATGTCCAATTATACTAGGTTTCAAGGAGGCTTTGCATGACTAAGCCAATACGGTTGGCTAATATTGGGGTACATATAGTGACCAATGAGTTGGAGAGAACCCTTTCTCGAACACATATAACCCAATATTAAGGAATCACCCAAACTTTGGGTGAAGAAACGAGGGTCCTTCAAATCCTTAAGCATTCCAAGGAGGGCCTCAAAACCCTCAACCTTTCCAATCCCAACCTATTCAATCTCAACAATCCATGCATTTCCAACCCTAACCTAATACATATTAACCCCCTCATAGGAGACCTTTAGAAGATATGTTAGCCCAAAAGGCAACCCAAGAGGGGGGATGAATTGGATTTTTCAAAACTAATTGCAGTTAAGACTAATTAAAATTAATGTAAGCAATGTAACAGTAACTTAAGGTATATGCAATGTAATAAAATCAAGCAAGAAATGAAAGCAAAGCATAAAAAGAACCACCAAGAATTACCAAGGTTCAACCACAATTTGTGGTTTACATCCTCACCCCAATATTCCCTTGAAGTCTTCTTCCATTATGCAATACCCAATTACAAGATGGAGGCTAGTTGAAGTGCCTAGCTCACTCTCCTTGAAGCTTACACCCAAGCTTCAAAGTTTCAAGAATTATGTCCAAGATTTCTCAAACTTATACAAGTGTTTTTCTTGAACTAGAGAACACTCAAATTCTAACTTACCAGCAAATAGAGATATACAATTGAAGTACACACTCTCTATGACGAGTAAATGAGAATTGAATAGCTCACTAAATGCCAACTCTTGAGGACAAAGAAAATTTTCAGAAGTTAAAATAGTTTTCAGCTCAATGATTAGTGGAATATTGTATCTCTTATCCATAAATGCATTTGGAGTTTTGTATATAAAGCCCTTAATCAATTTCAACCGTTTGTGGAAGTTGGAGCTACATTTAATGCGAGATCAGACCAATATAACGTTTAAAAATATAGCCATTAGTCCCCAAGTGTAGACACATACACTCCACGTCTCGACACATCATGTTGTATTGGTTACTGGCCACCATATGTCGACACCTCAAAATCATGTGTCGATACATCATGCTGTAGTTGGTTACTGACTCCATGTGTCGACACATCAAAACCATGTGTCGACATCTGTAGACACATTTCTTAAATTTTGCTCTGTCTTCATGTGTCGACTCATTGAACCCAAGCATGGCTTTCTTTGCTTTCCTTGACCAAATTCACTTTAAACCCATCGAGCTTCTCAAGGAATCTTATCTTTGGGGTTTCAAGAAGCTTTTTCAATGATCTTCAAATACTTGATGTTAATTGAAAGAGCTTCAATTCAATTTTAGATTGAATTCTTCTTGAATAATCATGATGCCCTCAAACTTTACTTCTTTGAAATGTCAATGTATCCTCCAAAGCTTGATGATTTCCTTTTCAAACACCGCTTGATGATTTCCTTTTCAAACACCTTCAATCTCTTTGAAATCAATTCATTTGATTGATATTTGAATATATGGCATTCCTCTTCATTGCTCATCCATGATTGAATTATTAATCAAAGTTGAACAATTTTGGAATGTCTTCAAAAACTCATTTTAGAGTCTCCAATGCATCTTCCCAAGACTTAATGATTTCTTCCTTAAGCACCTTCAATCTCTCCAAATTCAAATTATTGGATTGATTTGTTGAATGGGTGTTATTCTTTTATTTTGGTCCATTTCTCATCCTTAGCTAGTTGTGCATCCTACTTTGATATATACTCAGCTTTAAGTCTAAAACTTATTTCTTATTGTTCTGCACACTAATTAAAATCATTAGTAAACTAACACAAGATTTAGTTATCATCAAAATCAAGGCACGGAGTCAACAATTTCTCCCTTTTCGATGATGAAAGAACCTTTGCAAATTAAGCATGAGACTAATTGAAATACGGAAAGAGTAAAATTTCATACCAGAAAAATGCTCCCTCTTTCTTTTGTGTTTTACAATTGATGCATGCTCTCCCTTTCTTTTATAATGAAAAAGTTCTTCAAAGCAATGTTATTAAAGTAACCATATGCAAATCCTTTTTCTTTTTGGCAAAAGTCATATGTATAAACCAAGGTATTTGGTACATAATACTAAAAGCATTCATTCTTTGCTATTTTTTCATAAATCATCAATCTTCTTCCCCTAAAAAATGTATATTACTATAAACCATTCTACTTTACCATTCTACTCCCCCTAAAGAAATGTTTTACCATTTTGCTTATAAAAAATGTATATTACCATTATTATCCAATATGCTTTACCATTCTTCTCTCCCTTTTTGTCAAGTCATCAAAAAGAGAAATAAACATTTATAACAAAGACAGTTACAGTAGCAAAAAATCTTAAAACAAGATAATTGTTATAAATAAAGCAGCAATCCATGCATTCATCAAAGCATGAACAGCAAAGTTAGATTTCATTCACCAAAGGAATATTATACAGTTGCATACAACCATCATTCAAAAACATATAACATAGATATTTTCTTTTGAGGATGACCCACCATCCTTTGAAAGTAGAAAAAAAAAAAAAAAGACATTCAAAAATGAGAATGCAAGAGAGAGAGAGAGAAGGTAAGAGTAAGTGGGCTTAGTTGGGAGAGGGAGGTGGAAATGGGGTTAGTACAAGAGGGGTTTCTTTGGTGTTGAAAATTTCTTTCCAGGCCTATCCCTCAACCCATATTTATGACAACAAGAAGAGGTAATAAGGGCATCAGATTCAATTGCAGAAGAATCCTCCTCTTGGCCTTGCTCTTCTGCCTCAATGTCTTTCTCAACATTCTCTTCCTCTTCACCATCTCCTCCTTTTTCTTCATTTTCCCTGGCATCACCTTCTTTGTTTTCCTCTTCCATTCATTCTTCAGCCTTATTTACACCTTTTTCTTCACCCTCTTCATCTTCTTTAATTTCTTCATTTTCATCATTTTCTTCTTCTAAGTTTTCTTCCTTATCTTCTTCCTCTTCATCTTCTATCATTTTTTCTTTTTTTTTCTTAACATTTTCACTTCTTTCTTCAATTTTCTTACTTTTCTTTCGACAAACATTATTCTTGTGGCAGCAATGTCTGCCTTCTTGTTCAGTTTCTCTAAAGATTCCATTACTTGTATCATAAACTCAGTCATACCCCCTTCACTGCCTTCAAAGTCTTGAATAAGATTTCTCTTGGCACTTCTTGCCCTGGAGGTACTCTCAGTTGTGGTCTTTTCCTTTGAAGTATCACTTTCTGAAGGTTTCTTTGTAGGTTTAGGAGTCCATTTTTTTTTTTTTAAGATATACCCCATCCTTTTAAGTGTGTTTTCATTATACTCATCACTAATGGACTTTGGGATTCTTTTCTTCTCATTCTTCAAATCTATTTTGAAATACTTAAAAACTTTAGACAAGAAGATCCTATATGGCAGGCTGATTTTGGCAAGTGTGACTTTAAACATGTGATCCAAAATGAACAAAGGCAAGTCTATTTTAGTGTCAGTCATATATGCCCACAAGAAGAATAATTCCTCGTCAGAAATGCACTCATATTTCTCAGCCTTATAAATAAATACAGTGCAAGCAAAGTGATGCACTAATCTTAGTTCAAGAGGTAAGTCACTAGATAGGAGCTGTATACATTCATCCATTTCTTTCCCATAAAGAACTTTTAATTGATCTTTTCTCTGCACATCATCTCTATATACTTCTCCTCCAAGGCCAATATCGAGAATTTCTCTAATAACAGTTCTACTCAAAATGAAAGTCACACCTTTCACATAACTTATAATAGGCACATTTCCATATTCACTTTCGGCATTAGCATAAAAATGGGCAACAAGGTCAAGGTATACATCATCTCTTAGGGTTGTCATGGGTTTCCAACTTAGATTTCCAAGTTTTGTGTTCAAATCAAATCTATGCTTATCAAAGAATGTGTAATCCACCCATCTACCATTGAAAACCTTCCTAAGAGAGAAAGTTGTATTATACCTCTCTTGGGCTTTGTCCCCACTGAAATATAGTTCGTTCCTTTCTAGGGTTATGGAGGACCTTGACTCACCCTTCTTGGTTTTCTTCTTCTTCTCCTCATCTTTGCTTGATTGCCCTTTGCACTTCCTCTTCTAGCCATTTTGAGGTTGAGGGGTCGACACGCCTAGGACTTTTTTGCCCTTACATGATTTATCGGATTTTGGTACCATGGAAGGGTTAATGAAGGTTGAGAGAGGTTGGAGATGGGTCGATTAGGGTTTTTATGGAGTTTGGTTGAGAGATTTGAGGGTTGGTTGGTAACGGTTGGTTTGGTTCAAAAAGTGAGGGAGAGCAATAGATATATATATATAGGAGGAAAAATTTCAAATGACGTTAAAATAGGGGTGTTTTAGATATAAAGACCCGATGTATGTGTCGACACATGAAATTTAGGTGTTGACACATGGGTTGCAAAAATTCATCTTGAACTCTTTGTTCTAATGTATCAACACATGAAAATGATGTGTTGAC
>CM065391.1:2220000-2445000 GCA_033060915.1 Euryodendron excelsum | reverse complement strand
TGTTGGTCCAAAAGGCAACCCAAAAGAGGGGTGAATTGGGTTTTTCAAAACTAATTACAGTTATACTAATTAAAATTAATCTAAGCAATGTAACAGTAACTTAAGGTATATGCAATACAATAAAATCAAGTAAGAAATGAAAGCATAAAAAGAACCACCAAAAACTACAGAGGTTCAACTACAACTTGTGGTTTATGTCCTCACCCCAAGATCCCCTTGAAGTCTTCTTCCACTAATACCCAATTACAAGATGGAGGCTAGTTGAAGTGCCTAACTCACTCTCCTTGAAGCTTACACCCAAGTTTCAAAATCTCAAGAATTTTATCCAAAATTTCTCAAACATACACAAGTTTTTTTCTTGAACTAGAGAACACTCAAACTCTAACTCACAAGTAAATAAAGATATATAATTGAAGTACACACTCTCTATGAAGAATAGATGAGAATTGAGTAGCTCACTAAACGCTAACTGTTTAGGACAAAGAGAATTTTTAGAAGTTGGAAGAAGTTTCAACTCAATGATCAGTGGAATGTTGTATCTCTTATCCATAAATGCATTTGGAGTCTTATATATGAAGCCCTTAATCAATTTCAGTCGTTGGTGGAAGTTGGAGCTGCATTAATGCGAGATCAAAGCAATATAACGTTTAAAAATATAGTTATTAGTCCCCAGGTGTCAACACAGACACTCCACATGTCGACACATCATGCAGTATTAGTTACTGGCCACCATGTGTCGACACCTCAAAATCATGTGTCGACACATCATGGTATAGTTGGTTATTGACTCCATGTGTCGACACATCAAAACCATATGTTGACACCTACTGATGCATTTCTCAAATTTTGTCCTCTGTCTTCATGTGTCGACTCATTGAACCCAAGCATGGCCTTCTTTGCTTTCTTCGACCAAATTCACTTCAAACATATCGAGCTTCTCAAAGGATCTTTTCTTTGGGGTATTAAGAAGCTTTTTCAATGATCTTCAAATACTTTATGTTAATTGAAAGCGCTCCAATTCAATTCTAGATTGAATTCTTCTTCTTGAATGCTCATGATGCCCTCAAACTTTGCTTATTTGAAATATCAATGTATCCTCCAAAGCTTGATGATTTCCTTTTCGAACACCTTCAATCTCTTCGATATCAATTTATTTGATTGATATTTGAATAAATGTAATTCCTCTTCATTGCTCATCCATGATTGAATTATTGATCAAGGTTGAACAACTTTGGAATGCCTTCAAAACTCCTTTTAGAGTCTCCAATGCATCTTCCCAAGACTTGATGATTTCTTCCTTTAAGTGCCTTCAGTCTCTTCGAATTCAAATTATTGGATTGATTTGTTGAATGGGTGCTTTCCTTCTATTTTGGTTCATTTCTCATCCTTAGCTAGTTGTGCATCCCACTTTGATATATACTCAGCTTTAAGTTTAAAACTTATTTCTTATTATTCTGTACACTAATTAAAATCATTAGTAAATTAATACAAGGTTTAGTTATCATCAAAATCAATGCACAGAGTCAACAAGATATTGTTCATCAATTGACAAATGATATGAGAGGAGTCAATAATAGGGTGGATAGGCAGGACAAGGTGTTAGACCAACACACTAGGATGTTGGAGGACATTGCAAAGCAAATGTCTAACTTGACATAAGTTTTGACTCAACAAGTGTTAGGGAGATTTTCATCTTAACCGCAACCAAATCCAAATCCCAATAAGCAAGTGAACATGACCGAAGCACTGACTAATCCTTAATTTAGTCATGAACAAGTTCAATTAATCACAACCTTGAGGAGCGAAAAAATCATTGATAAAACCATTCACCCTAGAAAAGAAACTCTTAAAGTTAGTGATGAAGGGAAGGGAGATGTGAGAGAACAAGAGAGAGAAAGAGATGAGAGTGGGAAAGAACTAGTTAAGCCAGTCTTAGAGCCAACCAAAGCATCTAAAAATGAGGGCATTGATGTTGTGAAATATGCCCCATTTCCTCATAGATTGACTAAACAAAAATATGAGCTTTTGAATTTTGAAATTTATGAAGTGTTTAAGCAGGTCAAGGTCAACATTCCTATCTTAGATACCATTAAGCAAATTCCCTCATATGCCAAGTTCTTAAAAGACCTGTGTACTGTGAAAAGGAGATTGCATGTCAAGAAAACTGCCTTTATGAATGAGAACCAAAGTACAATTTTGCAATGTAAGTCCCCACCAAAGTATAAGGACCTCGGCTATCCTACTTTTTCGTGTACAATAGGAGGAAACAAAATAGATCAAGCCCTTCTTGATCTAGGAGCAAGTGTTAATCTACTCCCTTATTCGGTTTATCAATAACTCGGATTAAGTGAGTTGCGCCCTACACGTGTCAACTTGCAACTAGCTAACAGATCTATTAAGGTTCCTAGGGGTATTGTGGAGGATGTTCTCATTCAGATAGATAAGTTATACTATGCAGTGGAGTTCATTGTGCTAGATACACAACTAATTGAGATCATTAGTGCTCATATCCAAATTTCTGTTATCTTAGGACGACAATTCCCAACCACTTGTAATGCCATAATTCATTGTAGGAATGGGATGTTAAAGTTGTCATTTGGGAATACGACTGTCGAGATGAATATCTTTTCAGTTAGAAAACAACCGAGAGAGTATGAGGATATCAAAGAAGTAAACTGCATTGAGTCTATTGTGCAAGAGTACTTTGAGAATGAATTTTTTAAAGATCCTATTGAAAGAGCTCTTGTTTTGAGCAAGTCTAATGATCGGTTAGATTGTGACCAAGTCAAGTCTAGGGACACAATTCCTAGAGGAATAAAGAGAGAACAATGTATGTAAGTGGGTCACTGGACCCCATCATTTGAGCCTCTAATTACTAGTGTCATAAAGCTTGTCCCTTCTCAACAAAAAACACCCACTCTGGAAAGAAAACCTTTACCATCTACATTAAAGTATGCATTCCTTGGTGAAGGTGAGTCTTATCCTATTGTTATATCCTCTAGCTTGTCTGAAGGCCAAGAGAAAATCCTTGTGAAAGTGCTAAAGAATCATAGAAAAGGCTTAGGTTAGACCATTACAAACCAGTGTGTCAAATGCAAAGACATTTATATCCCAACATGAAGGAAGTTGTGAGAGGAGAAATACTAAAGTTTCTCGATGCGGATATCATATACCCATTTTTTATTCAAAGTGGGTTAATCCAACCCAAGTTGTTCATAAGAAATCTGGAGTCATAATAATTCCAAATGAGAAAAATAAACTAGTGCCTACTAGGATTCAAATTGGATAGCGTATGTGTATTGATTATCGTCGACTAAATGCTCTTACTAGAAAAGACTACTTCGCACTCCCACTCTTGGACCAAGTCTTAGAACGAGTGGCAGGACGAGCCTTTGACTATTTTCTAGATGGATACTCTAGGTACAACCAAATTGAAATTTCCTTAGAAGACCAAGATAAGACGACTTTCACATGTCCTTTTGGTACTTATGCTTACAAAAGAATACCCTTCGGCTTATGTAATGCACCAGCCACCTTTTAAAGGTGTATGATGAGTATCTTTAGTGATATAGTGGAGAGATTTTTAAAGGTTTTCATAGATGATGTTTCTGTGTATAGAGATACCTATGAGAGTTGTTTGGAACACCTCGAGAAAGTGTTAGAAAGACATAAGGAGAGTAACCTTGTCCTAAACTAAGAAAAGTGCCACTTCATGGTGATACAAGGTATAGTGCTTGGACACATCATGTCTAGTAAAGGGATTGAGGTAGATAAAGCTAAAGTTGAACTGATCTAGAAACTTCCTACTCCTAGAATCGTGAAAGACATTCGATCTTTCCTTGGGCATGATGGTTTCTATTGACAATTCATAGCAGGATTTAGTGTCATCTCTCATCCAATGTGTCATCTATTGTCAAAATATGTTTCATTTGAATGGACATCTAAATGCCAAGAAGCTTCCGACAAGCTTAAAGAGTTATTGACAACTGTACCTATCATTCGGTCACCCGATTGGTCATCACCTTTTGAGTTGATGTGTGATGCTAGTGATTATGTTGTACGAATAGTTTTATGGCAAAGAGTGGACAAGAAACCCTATGTTATCTATTATGCAAGCAAAACGTTGAATGAAGCCTAATTGAACTATACCACAACTAAAAAGGAACTCCTTGTTATCATTTTTGCATTTAATAAATTTTGGTCATACTTGGTGGGGTCATTAGTCATCATATACACTGACCATTCTGCACTAAAGTACTTGCTTAACAAGCCTGATGCAAAACCACGCTTCATCCATTAGATTTTTTTTGTTACAAGAGTTCCACATTGAAATTCGAGACAAGAAAGTGGTAGAGAATGTAGTTACTAACCATTTGTCACGACTCTCTACTGATGGGGAAGCCAAAGATACTCTCCTTATCAATGAGTGTTTTCCGGATAAGTATCTTTTTCAAATCCAACCACTTTCTCAAGCAATTGTTCCATGGTTCGCTAATATAGCCAACTTTTTAGCTACTAGCAAGATACCGTCACACTGATCTTACTTAGATAAACAAAAATTTTTCAAAAATGTAAGGTATTTTTCTGGGATGATCCGCACTTGTTCAAGTACTATCCTGATCAAATAATTCGTCGGTGCATCCCCAATACTTAGTTTCAATCTATTATGGAGTTCTATCACTCCTATGCTTGTGGTGGGCACTTTAGTTCAAAAAAGACTACTGCAAAAATTCTATAATCTGGCTCATATTGGTCCACCATGTTTCATGATATTCACACTTTTTGCACATCTTGTGATAGGTGTCAACGACTAGGAAGTCTGACTAGAAGGCACATGATGCCCCCCAACCCCATTCTTACTCTTGAAATATTTGATTGTTGGCGTATTGATTTCATGAGACCGTTTCTTAGTTCATTTGGATTCCTTTACATTCTTGTGGCCATTGATTATGTGTCTAAATGGGTGGAGGTCGTTGCTTCTTATACCACGGATCACCACATTGTGGTCAAGTTCTTAAAGGAGAATATTTTTTCTCGCTTTAGTATGCCTCGTGTTGTCATTAGTGATGGTGGCATGCACTTTTGTAATAAACCAGTTGGAATATTAATGTGAAAGTATGGGGTCGTTCACAAAGTTAGTACACCTTATCATCCCGAAACTAGTGGCCAAGTTAACTAACCGGGAGATTAAGCATATTCTTGAGAAAACTGTTAATCCTAACCATAAGGACTAGTCCTTTAGGTTAGTGGATACATTTTGGGCTTATAGAACTGCGTACAAAACTGTGTTAGGTGCTTCTCCTTACAAGTTTGTGTATGAAAAATCATGTCACCTTCTAATAGAAATTGAGTACAAAGCCTATTGGGTCATTCGCCAATTTAATGCGAACATAGATATGGCTGGCCAAACTAAGAAGCTGCAACTTAATGAACTTGAGGAACTCCGAAATGATACCTATGAGAATGCAAAGATCTCTAAGGCCAAGATAAAAACATTCCATGACCAGCACATCCTTCATAAGTCTTTTCATGTCAATCAAAAAGTATTGCTTTACAATTCCTAATTACACTTGTTTCCGGGCAAAGTAAAGAGTAAGTGGTCTGAACCTTATCTGGTAAGAGATGTGTCACCGCACGGAAGGGTAGAAATTGAGAATCCTAGCAATGACAATATCTTCAAGGTCAATGGGTATTGTCTGAAGCATAACCTAGAGAACTTTGTAAGTTTGATTGAAATTGTAGATTTTATGGACCCACCATTGCTTAAGTAGAAGCAACAGCAGGTCAGTTTGTATAGTTAAGTTAGTGTATTTATTTGATTTGTTAGCTAGTTTGTCTTTGGTTTCTCCCCACCCTTGTTTGTCTTCCGCCCCCCCCCCCCCCTTTCCTTTCTTTTTTCCTCACGGTTGTGGCTATTTTCATTTTTTTTTGGGGGGGGGGGGGGTGTTTGGGGCCACGGGGGACACGTTCGTTTTTTTTTTTTTGTCATTATTTATTTATTTATTTATATCTTTGTAACTAGCAGACGTTAAAGAACTGAATCGTGTCATGACTTCTCATATAGATAGTAGAGTATTTGCATTTGCATGTTATGTTGATCTGATACTTCCACGTGGTGTCAGTGGTGAAATAATTTACCATGCAAGAGTCGTGAGGAGAGTTGAGCTCCAAGAGAAATAACCTCAACCTCTTACTAGTTGCAGTTCTTTGACATGTAAGAGAATAGCAAAGAAACTGAATAGGCATCACCGTTGTGTTAAACATACGTTTGTGAATAAAAATTGTAAAGAGAGCAACTGATTAATATCAAGGATTTAGATGGTTTACTTAGAAATTTGTAAAGGTAAAGTAAATGCCGAGGCATTAAGACACCTGGGTTTCATTAGAACTATAGAGTACCTTGATTTGGATGTTAAAGTGTTAGCTCAACTTTGTTATGACTAGCCATTGTACAATGTGTTTGTGTACTTCTTTTTATAATTTCTTATTTTATTTGTCTGTACATATGTTTTGCAGATTGCTTGTGTTTATTTTTTGCAAGTTTTGAAGTTATTTTTCAAAAAAAAAAAAGTGTTTTATAATTTTGTACAGTTTTATGTGAAATGCAAATGTAGATTTTGGAGATTTGTTGAAACATGTTTTCATTCATTTTAGTACAATTTTTATTTTATTCTTTCTTTTTAATAAAATTACAAGGTTTTATCTTAATACATAAACAGATGCTATTTTACATCACTCATTATCATGATAAGTTTTGTATTTATACATATTGTACAGTTTCATCCTAACACAAGTGGAGATTTTTCACAAAGTAAGCTTTAAATCCAATTACTCTTTTTGGAGTTTTTACATTTACTATTGATGAAATTCTTTCACATTACTCATTCAATAGCTCCATTATACATGTATTTGACTTGATAGTTTTAATTACTTAGGTGATTGAATATGTTGAATTATTAAAACTTTGAGCTGTTGTGCACTTTTAAAATGACTCAAGGTCATCTTTGATTTTTTGAGCCACAGATTTCTTTACTAATACAATTTTCTTGGATTCAATGTCAAATCTATTTCTTATCTTGTGTTAAATATAACATTGTTAAAGTTTCTTTCCTAATAGAAAAACAGAAATATCTTCACTTATAAAAGTTAAATTGATAAAAGAGGGATGTTTTTACAATACAATAAAAAAAGAAAGAAAAAAGAAAAGGAAACAAGAAAAGATAGTAAGAAAGAAGGGAAGTAGAAAAAAAAAAAAAAGAGAAAGAAAATAAAAATCAATCAAATGAAATGGAGAGAAAATGAAAGTATGTATTCATTGATCATTACATGCCTTGATCACACATGTTTTAAACTTTTTACCCTTTCTTTCTCCTTACCTTATACCTCATGGCCAAGTTACAACCTCAACAAAGTTCTTGAGGATTTGAAGTGTACATTGCTTGTTTATTCACTCACTAAAGAATTCATCTATCAATTGCTTGTATGGTTTTAACATTGAGTATTCTTTCATGAAATTATGCCAAGTTGTCTCCCACAATTTATATTCATGTCATTTCTTTATGGTCGTCTTTTTTTATTATAATTTATATTTACTCTCTTACGTGGACAACCAGTATGAGATGACCAATTTTTTTCTTTTTAAGAAAATATCTAGTGAGGTTGAAGCAAAACTTAAAGGATGACACTGTGTTTTTATGTTGTAATAGTTTTCTTATCATGTAATGAATACACACACACAAAGCCTCTCATATGTTGTTCTAAGACATTATCTTGTTTGTGTATTAAAAAGTAGGATAGACAAAATATGCTTGTGTTTGATACATGTCATACTTTGTCCTCATCATCGTCACTTGTAAACTACATTTTGATGTTTATGGGTATCATCACTGAAAACCCTCACGAGACTATACTTGTCCACTATGGGTAACCTAGAGGTTTAAAGTCTTAGAACATAGGCTAAATGCACTTGTGGTGTCCTATGAAAGTGGAGCATACCTTTTTCAGTGTGTTTTTATTTTTTTTTTTTGTTTTACTAGGGACTAGCAAAAACTTAGTTAAGGGTATGATTGTACTCCATAATATACAATTGGAGTCTCTAATTAAAAGCTATTGTTCTTATTTATTTATATATTATTTATTATTTTAATATAAATTTATTTTCTTTTATATTTTTGTGTCTTGTATAGATTTGAAGTTAAAACCAAACAAAATAACACCTACATGCATATAGACATCCGGATGTTATATATATATATATATATATATCATATATATATTATAATATATTACACAGTATATAGTGGAGTGGGTGATTATGTATAGAATAATATTATAATATAATAAATACATGAATTATACTATATAGTATATAATTTATGTTTTTTGCAGGTAGGTGAAGATGAGGTGGACAGATGGAAGAAGAAGAAAACAAAGAAAAAAAGAAAAGAAGATGGATCGGTAGAGAAAGAAGACCAAGGGAGTAGGTAGAGAAAGAAGAAAAGGAAGAAAGAGAAAGAAGAAGAGGAGGAAAGAGGAAGAAGAGAAGAAAAAAAAAAAAAAAAAGGAAGAGAATAGGTGGGTTCAGCGTCTATAAAAAGAGAAGAGCTGAAGTTTTTGGGGAAAAGAAGTTGTACGAGAAAGAAACAAAGGTTTTAGAGAAAGAAATTCTCCTTAGTAATTAGTTTGTTTTCATTTTTAGTCTTGTATTTTATTGTACTTTATATTACTAGTAATGAAATTATTTTTCAAATCAAGTCTTTTTAATAGTATGAGTAGTTAATTTTATTTTTAGAACCAATTGTGTAGATCATCCGAGAATCTCAAAATTTCAACGGAGGTAATTAGATTTTATTGTATATCTTTTGAATATTTCAATTCTTGGTAATTAAATTCTAAATATTTCAGAAAATATAGAATTTTTACTATGTTTGGCAATCTCTATGCACAAATCTTATTTTGGTATAGTTATTGCACAAATTGATGGTATGAATCTATGGTTTTAATTTTATTATTCTAAATTTAATTAAATATTTTGAGTTACAAAACCTCCGTTGGAATTTCGGGTGAATCGGTTAATTGAATCAATTAGGTCTAAGACCATTTTATTAAGTTTTATTTAATTTAAAGTCTAACTCAACAATCATCAATCTCCCAAAAATATTATTTTTCTTTGGTTACCTTTTCTGTAGCAATTGTCCAATTCTCATCAGTCTTATTTAAGGCGATGTTCAAACCAGTCGGCTTAGATTCCAATTGCAGCTATTGCAACACTTCGACATCTAACATGACTTAGTTAGTATCTAATCTGTTACCAAGGATAAATTTTAGTACATAATTTTGCATGTTTTGTTAACCATTCCCTGTGAATCGATTCTGGTGTTACCCGATTTTTGTTTAGTGTTTCGCCGCACCTGCACTTTTGTGTTTTAATAAAATTGTCATATTCTGAACATAGTCACAGGTACGGTGACCTGTGCGATCACGTCTCACCTAATGTAACATTAATAATATCTAATTAGAATAGGGGTGTGATAAGAAGAGCTTAGTTTTTGGTATTTTGTGTAAATCAACGAATTCTAACTTATTTATCGTTTTATTCTACACTCCCTGCATCAACTACTCAAGGCCCGCAAGGTACAGCTACCCTATCAATTTTAAAAAAATATATTTTGAAATATATTTTTTAAAATTGTTCTCAAAGTACCTCCTCTAAAAATTTATAAATGTGGCTTAAAATAAAATTTTAAAACTATTTCTTAATTTTCTCTCAAAAATTTATAAATACAATCCTTAAATAATTATTTTTCTTTGAAAATCCCTTTATATATTATATATAACTAATTTGCACATTATGGGTAATGCTATATATGCTAAAAATTTATACAATAAGTGATGTAGTTGAATCTAAATATTTTATTTTAAAACAAATACTCATAATAATGTCTCTTGATTACAAAAACACCATCGCTACTTTATTTTGGTAAAATTTTTTGTATAAATTTTTTAAAAGTATAACATTTTTTATTATAAATTTTTTAAAAGAATAGAATTTTTCATATAGAATTGCTCCTAATGAAGTTTTTAACTCCACCACTTGTAGTAAACCCCATAAGCTTAGCCAAAATGGAAGTTACTAAAAATTATTTGACGATTTGTTGTACCATAGTTGTACTCCCAACCTATATGCACATGCTACGTGTCCTAGCTGTAAAAAGCACCTTAAATAAGTTAAGCCAGTAAGTTTAATATTGTAGGAGAGAAAAAATGAATTTGAGCATTTTTTCTTAAAAGTTGAGAATTTATAGAAGATTGATTTTCTATTATTTTAAATCAAGGGATTAGATTTTCACTTAATTTGTTATCATTTATTTTTGGACAATAAATTTGTTTGTACAAATCATTTTCTATGTATGAGAACCACGATCACGATTTTGATGAATATTATTGGGAAATTTTTAATTTGAGACTAAATTCACTAAAAACAAAGATTATGTGAATTAATATATATACATATATATATATATTTATGTGATCACTTGTGTTTGACATTTGGATTACCAAATGCATGTCTTTTATTCAGTAGCGGACCCAGAATTTCGATTAAGGGGGGAGAAAAATTTTTTTTTTTTGGTTGATAAGAGGATTAAGAAAAATATTTTAATTTTGGATAATCAATACACTGTATAGTATTTTAAATATTCAAAAATTTAAACAGGTAAAAAGAAATTTAGCAATTTTAGAGGAACAATACACTATATTATATATGAAATATTTAAAAATTAATAGGATATAAAGAAAAATTTCAAAACTTTAGAGAGTCATGGCCCCCTGTCCGCCCGCCCTCCGTCTGCCACTGAGTCAGATGATTAATTCTAAGATAATGCAACAAATACGATAATATTCAAGTAAGTAAAAGTAAATGAAAAATTACAACAATCATCTTCATTGTTTCATATTTTGAAACCTTTACAAAATAGTTTCATTGTCTACTATTTTGAATATGTTACTTTTAATATATGATACCAAGCAATCATTCATCTACTCATCTCTCATGCAATTGCGTAATGAAGTCTTGATAATCTTCATTGAAGAAAAAACTCTTTCAACCATTGTAGTTACAATCGGTAAAATCAATGCCAACTTCACAAACAAATAAACTAATGGATAGATACTATCTTTCTTCGTTTGAACTAACTTTTAAGCAAGTCTACCCATCTCTATCACTTCTAAAAATTGATTATTAGAACTTACATATAGAATGTAAGTCTCAAATATTATTAAATACATAAGTTCAAGTGAAAAAAAAAATATTAAGATAAAACTCAATAAAATATAAAATAAATTTGATTAAAAAAAAATTCCTTAAATTTCAAGGGGTGGCCACCTACTCTCGGCCTTGGTCGGTCTGCTACTTTTATTGTTTCAAATGAAATCACATAATGCAACTAAAATGTAGTCTCAAGTATGCTCTCATGCAATTAACGTGACTTTAGACATGCTTAGTCTTTTGATTTTTTAAAATGAAGGCAAGACAACAAACACACAAATACCACACACATATCATGTAAGAAGTCCAAACACCAAATAACCTGTAAAAAGACACGCTTGGTCTATGATATATATGATATATGAGAGATGTACCACATACATTATTATAACCTGTGATGACATATGCACTTTCACTTACTCCAACTACTCTTCCAATATACTTATCTTGTAATTGTTTTTACCTTTTATTTTTTAAAATAATTGGAACCAAGAGAAGAGAACAACTAAATGCAACGTCATGCATTTGACCTAACCTTAGTCATGCGCAATCCCTATTATAAATAAAGTCAAAGGTTCTAAATGTGTTGCCAACTCCTATCATATATAAATTACCGTTTTCTCAAAACAACAGTATATTGTATTTTTAAATTGTTTTTACATTATCTTTTGAAAAACAGTAAGAACATTCTTAAGTGCGATCTCAGTTGGAGTTTTAAGTATTATTTAAACTTATTTTGGGTTGTTCTACTAACCTCTTTATTTATTTATTTTTTATTTTTTGGGAATAATTACTTTTACTAGATTGATGTATAACCCTATTCCGAAAAAACTTAACAGAATTTTTTTTTTTTTTCACACAAAAAATAGGTGGACAAAAGCAATAGTTGTTCTAGAAACAGGATTGCAAAAAATAGCTTTGCAATAGACAAAGATGCCTTTTATTACAACAACAGTGATCTTACATACAATCGCGGCTGTTCAACATAGCAAGTGATTGTTCGCTACATTAGCTAGGTCTCACCTGCAACAACTTGTGTTAGATAGTCACCAACTGTGTTAGACAGTTGCGACTGTCCTTAACAAAATTTTACAACAACAATTCTATGTCAATAAAGGAAGAGTGTCGTTGAACGGTCGTACAGTATTGGCTTGGAGTATAATTTTTATTTATTCACAAAAAGTATTACTATTTTTAGATGGATTGTTTGGCAACATGATAATCCAAATTATATTACATACACATATATTACATAAATTGTGATAAAAATTTATAGGGTAAACAATCATTTAGGTCTTTTAATTTTACCTCAGATTTCAATGTCATTCATGAATTTTGATTTATTCTATTTAAGCTCTCTAACTTTTAAAAAGAAGTCAATATTGTCTAACTTTTCAAAACAAGTAAGAAAATTAAATATTAATTATACTTTGACTTTCTAAACTATAACTTAATATTACTTTACCCTCATTCAACTAAAAATAGTTACATTTTTCACCATCATAAAATTTAAATTAGGAATTTATTTTGTCAAAATTTCATACTAATCTCTAAAGTGAAGAGAAAAAAATAATTTCATGGTAAGAAATGTTATAAATTATCTCAAAATGTCTAAGAAAATGGCTAAAATATCCAAAAAATCATGCTTTGTGGATCATCAATTATTAATTCTGATATTATCAAAAAGATTTTTGAAAGTACGTATTTATTAACCAAGAACAAAATTTTTTTTATATTGTATACAATCAGAAATGGTATAAATGTGTAATTTGTTTTTTTTTTTTTTGTCAATGGTGTTAATACGAGCTTATATTCTTATAGGTTAGGAGTAAAATGTAATGACTTCTAGTTTAGCAAGTAAAGTGAAACAAAATCATAATTGAGAGAGTCAAAGTGTAATTAATTTTTGATTTTTCTATGTTAGTTTAAAATATTGAACTACATTGACTTTCTTTTAAAAGTTGTAGGGTCAAAATAAAATAAATCAAAATTTTGGGATGACATTGAATTCTTGAGGCAAAGTTGAATGGACAAATTGATTGTTTACCAAATTTATAAGGTTCTAATCTAACGTACTCATTCAATAAATAAATAAAAAATCTAACTTTCTCAAAATTTTGAATTCTTTTAAATAAAAAAATACACACTTTCTCAAATTTGTGAATTCGTTAAAATACAAAAATATATGCGTTCTAATACTATGAGTTCTTCCGAACTTATTAATTTTTGGGTTAATTACCTTTGCACAATTATACTTTACTCCAAATTTTACTTTAGAACCTTTACTTTTTATTTGTAAAATTTAGTCCTTAGACTTCTAATTTATTATAATGTCAATCTCATGTTAATTTTTATTTAGAAAATGTTTATAATTTTTGCATATGACAAGGATGTGACCTTTTTAAGAGCGACAAATATGTAAAATTCAATCATTTTTTGTCTAAAGGTTCACATGTATTGCATGTGTGTCAAATTGAAAGCTCACACATATTGCATGTTAGTTGAATTGGAAATTTAATTATTTATATAATAAAACATAACTTTTTTTAAAAATGTCTCCCTCACATTTGTATCTAATAGCTCAAATTCAGTTTTTGATTGCATTTAATGGTTGAGATCAGTTAAACCTTTTGTCCCAAACCCAAATCCTGCCAAACAAGTCATGTGGATCCCATGACCTATAAAAATCTTCTAAAGCTTTTTATTTTTTATTTTTTATTGTTGTCTGAGTAGCTTTTTTAATTTGATAAGTCATGCCTTATTGCATAGAACCCGCTAAAATAATTCATTTAATTTTTTACATTTACATTCAAATGTTGTGGCGTATTTTTCACATTTAATTTATCAAAAGTCAAATGAAATATTTTATTAGAAATGCTATAAACACGGGTCATATCTAGTATTATATATGTCACATAATAAATTACTCTAAGGATTTTAGAGTAATTCGCCAAGATTTGTGGTAGATTATTAGAGGAAAGGGCAAATAAATTACATCTTTGCCCCTTAAAAACCGTTAGGTGCTTGTCGCATGCAAATTTGTGTCCATCTCTAAATGGAAGTTAGCATAATATTAACATTGCAACAAGTTAAATTGTAAGAGTTTAATTGTTATAAATAAAAATAAAAAATCGTAAAATAAAATTTGTTGTAGAGTATAAGGATGCAAAGTATAATTAACCCTTACATTTTTTTTTCTCTAAATTTCATCCAAATTTGTCTTTTGATCAATATTGCAATTTTTTCAAATTTATTTCAATTATGCTTCTTCCAGTAGATCTTTAATGGAAAACAACATTAATTTTAAATTTCTATAATAGGAAACACGTGACAAATTTTTAAATACTGTGTCATTTATTATTTTATTACCAAGGTAATCTCTTCTTATTGGACAATTTGTTATCTGGGTGGTGCATATATCCATCAATAACACCTCTTCAAAAATGTTTGAAAAAAATATAATTCTAGTCCAATTGAACTACGATCACAGGACGTTAAAAGTTTTGGGAACTTGATTTTTAAAATTGAAAATAAAATAAAATTGAATCATATCCCACTAGTTATATTAGACATTCAACAATAAATCACATTTCTCTAACTTAAAGTTCAAATAATTTCAGTAAGGACGTTAAAAAGTTTTGGGAAATGGCATTTTTAAAATTGTAAATAAAATAAAATTGAATCATATCCCAATTATATTAGACATTCAACAAAACTAAATAGTGGGGGGGGGGGGGGGGGGGGGGGGGGGGGGGGGGGGGGGGGGGGTATATACAATTTAGTTACCATTAGGGGGGGGGTTAATAAAAGATAAACATAATTTTGGGGGGGGGGGGGTACTTTGTTCTTTACTCTCTCTCTTTCTCTCTCTCTCTCTCTCTGTCTATATATATATATCTTCTTGAAACTCCTTCCATTTCAAATTCATTCAACTTCTTACGGAATTTCTATTAAATACATTTCTCTCTCTATATAGACATATACGTGTATGTATTTATAAATTGAATATATATAGAGTTATATTGCTCTGAGAGACCCTATAATAATGTTAATGTTGAAGTGAAATTTCTGGTTTTTAATTTTTACACCATAAGTGGAGAGACGAGAATAACAAACTGTTTTGAATTTTAACCCAGAAAGGTTAAAAAGCTCTATTCTCTCTAGATTTCGAATTCAGGATAGACAGAATTACAAGGAAACGGAGTTAAAATAGCTTTCATTTAAATCTAGAGAGAGAGATTAGACATTCGGCTAAGCCATCGGTAAGACCGTTACTACAGAAACACAGAATAGTCATGGTGGTGGAGGAGGATATAAAAGAGAATAAGCGGCAAGACAACGCGGTGGATCGGCTGAGGCTGGAGCTTTTCGATGCTATTTTCGACCATCGCACTCTGCTTTCGGCTCGTTTGCTGATCTCGAGAACTACAGCTATTGCTTGCAGTTGACGATCGATACAAAGTCTATATACATACATATACAAATTCAGGTGATGTGATGTAGTGCTTGAATGCTTCTATTATATGGGTCAAGATCGTGCTGGCCATGTGCTTTCTTATTAACTCTCTCATTCATTTCATTTTTTAATCTCTGGAATCTATCAAATGCTTCAATTCGTATGAATTTATATCCCTGTATTTTTTTTTTTTTTTACCGTTTCTATTTGATTATTCTTTTTCCAGAATTGAAGAGAATAATATCAAATTTTTGCAATTCAAAATTTGGAAGAATTAAGATTTGTTTTCTCTCTGGGTTTATTTGCTGAATACTTGCTCACTCTGTTATATACAAATTCATTGAGGTTATACTTATTGAACGAAGCTTGTTATTGGGAAAGTGAAGTATTGAACAGGAGCTGATTTTGTTTTGCCTTTGCCTGTTATTATCTGTTGTTGGAGAACTTGTTTGGTGTGAGAGGCCACTTCACCATCGTCTTTGGTGAGAGAGTGTTTCTTGTACATAAAGGTTGCTTATACTTGAGATTGCTTCCAATCCAGATTTACTACTACTTTCGAAGAACACCCATTACAATATATTGACTTTTATGTGGGTTGGAACTTCAATTAAAAAAAAATATTTATTTTCCTGTTAATACATACGTGTGAATATATTTTTTCAGTAGTTTCAATTGTGGAAATAAAGGCAAGTCTTTGCATCGCAGGGTGTCTCCATTTGTATTTCTTTCTCAGGTTATTATACGGTGATCAGCTGCAGATTGGATTGATGTGCAATGCAGAGATCATGTAAAACTCTTCTGCAAAGAAGAGCTTTGGAGAAGACAATTTGCGGAAGGAATCACTTGTATACAGTTTCTTTATCTCTCATTGTTGTTCTGTGGGGCCTTGTCTTCCTCTTAAATATATGGATTAGTCATGGTGACGGTTACAATGGTTAGTATTGGCTGAAATTCCTATTTACCTATTGCCTTGTCTCTGGGCCGTGTATTTATGTATTACTTCAAATATAAAATAATTTTCCTAGATACGAAGAATGTAGGACTAACAGCACTGTCGTATGTGATTCATGTAATGAATAAAAAGAAGTTTTCCTTGTGTCAAATATCTTTTATATACCATTTCTTAGGCTTTGTCCTTGTGCTTTCCATTAGTGAAGTTCTCAAGCATTCATGCTATTAGCTGTCTTGTTTCCTTTCTAGCTCGTCACGTCTATCCAATCATCCCATTTAAATGATCAGCCATTTACCTTTGGTATTAAAAAAACCTAGCCTTAGTCTATGCTTTGTCAAAGAACGGATATTAAGGCAATTTTAAGATAGCTAGGACTATGGCTATATGTAATCACAAAGCATGTCAAGATATGTAAAGTAATCAAGCACAATTGACAGACGATTTTTTCGTGAAAACCCAAAGAGGGAAAAAACTACAGACCTAGTCTAGCCAGCCAAGCACTATTAAGAAAGAATACAAAAGAGTTAACTTACAATCCAACCCTGGATACTCCCAATCCACGGGTACCGAATCCACGTGCTTGCGGGTGTGCTCACTTCTTGTATTGATCGAATTCCACGATCACTTATCTATCCCCTGATACGATTCTTCGATGCTTGATTAAGTGTCGAACTTCATGACACCTCTAAAATCCTCCGAGAGTTGAACTCAAATCCACCACCGCCTTGCACTCCTCCAAGGCATCAACCAATCAAGGATGAAGGTTGATCTTGCTAAGAACCTAGTTTTTAAGCCTTTAGAAGGTGGGAATATCTTCTCTCCATATATTTTTGTTTGTGGCGACTTAGATCTGGAACTTTAGGCTAAGTGTTGGTATTTATAAAGCTTCAAGAAATTCGCAAAGTGGAACCCTAAATCGCGCATAAGTGGAGCTCGCGAGCGCAAGGTGTCCCATGAGGTCCATCCTAAAGCTGCACCTTCATTGTATCTTCCAACAAGCTGTCTCGCGAGGTCTCGCGAAATCCTCTGTGAACTGCACCCTCTCTATATCTTCCCGCGAGGTCCTACGAGATCTCGCGAAGTGTCCCGCGAAGTCTCCTGAAAGAATTTGCATACTGTTTCTTCCTATGAGGTGCTGCGATATCCCGCAAAGTGTCCCACGAAGTCTCTTGGAAGAATTTGCACATTGTTTCTTCCTATGAGGTACTGCGAAGTCTCATGAGGGGTCCTACGAGGGTCAGTATAACTTCCCATGCACACCAACACATCTCTCGACTTGTCTCAAAGTCCATCAAGGCTTGTTGAAATTCCGTAGCACACTTTGAAACTTCATACAATCTCTTCTTAGCACGAACTTGCATGAATTAGCAATGAAGACCATTCCAAATGCTTGTGATAGATATCCCAATTCCCAAATTACATTAAACAAGACTTGGCACGAAATTTAGCCAATTACATAACCTTACAGGTATTTTTGTGCATGCTATGGGCTATTGACATTGTAAGAACTATGATTTTTGTGGAACATCTCTTCTGTTTTTAGTGTACAATAGTGCTCAGATCAACAGCTGGGATGAATGGATTAATATGTTTTCCCTTTTGCTTCTCTTTCCTTTTAAATGAGTGAGATGGGGGATGGAGCCAGGCATGATTCATGGGACTGATGGTTTCCTAGACAAAGCGTGTGTTTAAATGCACCCCCATATGTTTCTTAAGTATGTTTGCATAGGAAAGGATTCAACCTATGACATGTATTTGTGCAGATACACGTGTGTAATCCCTGCCTTCTCTTTGAAATTAGGTGGATGTGTGCTTTAATAGACTGTACTCATATATAATCTAATATTCCATTTGACATAACTGCTCTCAATTGATGGAATTTACTCTGCGCATGTGGTTGTATCTTCTTCTTAGTAGCATTTTTTTTGTTTGTTTCCATCTGATTTAGATGGATCTGGAGAATTTCCTGTTGGTGTGAGAACTTGGGATGAAGATAAGCTGGGACTTAATAAGGGCTCTTGTTCTGTAGATAAAAGCCCCTTGGAAAATGATTCTGAGGATTCTAATGAGAATGTATGCACAAAAGAGGCTGAAACGAAGAGTAACAAAGGTGAATTAGAAGTTGGTGAAGTAAGTATAAATTGTTTTGCAGCTGTGGAAGAGCAGGCTGAGGTGGAGAGCATAGATATAGATGGGAAATATGTAAGGGATGCTTCAAAAATTGACAGGTTGTCTCATTCTGTGCTTCTGGGTCTTGATGAATTCAAGAGCAATGCATTTAACGCCAAAAGTAGATCTGTAACTGGTCAGGTTGGAAGCATAATACATAGAGTGGAGCCTGGTGGTTTAGAGTACAATTACGCTTCTGCTTCAAAGGGAGCTAAGGTCTTTGCTTATAATAAGGAAGCCAAGGGTGCCTCAAATATCCTATGCAGAGACAAGGACAAGTATCTTCGGAGTCCATGTTCTGCTGAAGAGAAATTTGTTGTAATAGAACTTTCAGAAGAAACCTTAGTGGACGCAATTGAAATAGCAAATTTTGAGCATTACTCATCTAATTTGAAGGATTTTGAGCTGCTCGGCAGTTCGGTTTATCCCACTGATACATGGGTTAAACTTGGGAATTTCACTGCAGGCAACGTGAAGCATGCTCAAAGGTTTGTTCTTCAGGAGCCAAAATGGGTGAGATACCTGAAGTTGAATCTTCTGACACATTATGGTTCAGAGTTCTATTGCACACTCAGTGTCCTGGAAGTGTATGGAGTGGATGCGGTTGAGAGGATGCTCGAGGATCTGATTTCTGTTCAGGATAATTTGTTTGTTTCCAAGGAACGAATTGGCGAACAGAAACCAATGTCCTCCCATCAGGAGTCCAATAAGGGTGATCTTGATCCAAATATTGATGCTGAAGTGGAATTTGAGCCTGCTCTTGAATACTCTGATGTGAGACGTGGAGTTTCTACTATTGATGTGCCTGATCCAGTTGAAGAAATACGTCATCAACAGAATGGCAGGATGCCTGGGGACACTGTTCTCAAGATATTAATGCAGAAAGTTAGAACTTTGGATTTAAGTTTATCGGTTTTGGAGCGATACCTGGGGGAATTAAATTCCAGATATGCTAGTGTTTTCAAAGAATTTGATGAAGAAATAGGAGAAAAAGATGTCCTTCTGGAGAAGATCAGATTGGACATGAGGACTTTTCTTGACAGCAAGGAGGTCATGGTAAGTGAATTCGTTGCTGTATTAGGATTTATTTGTAATAGTATGTTGACCCTTGATATGTTCTGCAACATTTTTGTTGCTCTTGCAGAGTAAAGAAGTTGGTGATCTTCTTTCTTGGAAATCCCTCGTTTCCATGCAGCTGGATAATATACTCACGGACAATGCTAATCTCAGGTTGCTTTCTTTCGTTCCAATTATTTTCTTACTTCGCGTCATGTTATAGTTCTTTTTGTGGTTGTGCTGAGAATGCAGCTTTAATCACCTGTTGGATGAAGTGCTCTTGTTTGTTTGTTTGTGTGTGTGCATATTTGGCAGTGCTTACATCTTGTTCTCTTCCTCTTCTTCTTCCTATATTTTTACTTTTTATTGTGTTGGTTTTGTGTGTGTGTTTTTGGTAACTGGTATGGTACTGCCATGGTGTTGAGGATTTTATATGTATCATTGATGAAATCAGAAAAAATGGAAAAAAGGAAAACAACAGCAAGCAGCTTCAACTCCTGATCCTAAGTTATAAGATATAGAGCCACCTATAGCCTCTAGAGAACTAAACTAAGCAGGCTGCCTGGCATGGTGTTGAGGATTTGATTCTTGTCATTGCTGAAATCAGAAAAACAGGAAAAAGAAAAACTACACCAAGCAGGTCAGCTACTAATCCTAAATTGTTATGTGTAGAGCCACCTATAGGCTCTTGAGAACTAAATTAAGCAAGCTGCCTGTGCTCAGTAATGGACCCTTCTCTAAGTGGAATGAGTAGATTTAATTATTTCTGAAAATTGTGTGGGGCAAATGCTCAAAACGTGCAGATTCATTGGAAGACAGGCCACCCTTAAAATGAAATGATTATATTATGTGGTGTAAAATCTTATTGTTATTGTTGCTTTTGATGTTGTATCATTGTTATGGTATTCAATAAAGTAGTCTTCAGAAAATGTTATGATATGCATCAAATAACAGCTAAGAGCCCTTCTGTTCTGTAAGCCATAGCTTTTTGAGTCTCATTGCAAAAGTATTTCTTTTTGAGAATTCCTCAGTGGTCACACCCTTGTGGTGTCAACCCTGACTTTTGAGGGTTCAGGCAGTGGTACCTCCTCTTCTCATACTTAGCACTGGGTTTTTCTTAGAGCAATCTCTAAATGTAGCCAATCTACTGGTGGGGTCTGCTATGAACATGCTGTGTGTCTCGTGTTAATCTTTTTTATTCAACCGTTCTTCTTTCTGATAATTAATAAAAGGGCCTTTCTTATTCACACGTCATTCTGAAGCATTTATATCTGTATGGTTATCCATATATTGTTGTATCCACTTTTCCTAAATACAAGACATACACTGCCTAAAAAGGTGTTTGAGAAAACCAATTACGAAGTATGCGGATTTGGTCAAACACACAATCAAAGATGCTATTTTATGTGAAGACCCAGAAGGGAAAGAACCATGTGACCATAGACTAGCTAACCAAGAACCGAATACAAAAGTGCAACTTACAAGTGAATCCTATTGCATCCACGCGCCTCCAGGTGTCGAAACCATGAACTTCCAGGTGTGCTCTGCTTTTATCGATAGAGTGCCATGATCGAGTGTGGAATCCTGCCACAATACGGTTGTTTAGCGATTATTGAGTATATAGCTCCATAATACTTCCAGAATCCACCACAAACTAGACAAGATCCACCACTGCAATCTTCTCAAAGTAGGAGTTCATTAGTATTGTGCTAGAGGCAAGGAACATTATTTCCAATTGTCTCCACCGGAACGGCCGAAACGATTCCGTTTCTAAGGAGCCGATACAAAATAAAAATAGAATAACAAAACTCTATTATTTCTATCGACACACAATGGAATATAGATAAATGCACCAAAACAAAACTCAACATACTGAAGCAACGAGAAGTTGTATCACCACAAATTTAGAACTTTTTATAAATGTTGTACAATTTCTATTAAGAAAAATACAAAAAGATTGTATTCTACTATATTAATATTTGTCCTTCTGATATATTTTCGAAACATCTTGAAACATTCCCATTTCCTTGACAATCGAAACATCATACTGAAACGAAACTTTAATCCTTGGCTATAGGGCTTTAGAGAGACTTCTGAATACATTAGGAAGACTTTAGGCTTTCTTTGTGATCTCATTTCTTTCTGATCTTAGTCTTTAGCTTTGCCTTTTCTCTTGTTTTTATAGGAGGCAGGAAAGAAGAGACATCCTTTTTCGCACAAATTCCTGAATCATGAAGGAACTAGGATTGGAAACTGGTTGCCATCTGCTTGAGCTGGCAGTGTGTAGGTTCAAGCTGACCAATCTCATAAGCCTGCTTGAGTGCCCACCAAGTGGTTCAAGCAGATGAAACTGCCTACTGCTCACTCAAGTGGGGTCAAGAGGCCCCTAGCCCCACTTGAGTGCCCAACTGGCAATTTTTCTCCTTTGAATGCTTCAATCCTTCACTCTGGCATGCTCAGTGTTTCTTGCTCACATGTGAAATTGCTCTGATACAGCCATAAACTGGTTTGATGGCCCTTATTACAAGCCATCACAACCAATGTGCTTTTGTCCACACATTGCTAACGTACTATAAACACTAACAGTACTCAACCTCATCTTCACTCTTGAGTCATTGGTGCAAGATACTCTTCTGAACTCGGTTGAAAACTTTAGAACTTCAAGAAGTCAGTTGATAATTGCTGCTGAATTTGAATTTCTTTAAAAGGCATAAATAGCAAAAATGAAGGTCTAAGGTGTTTTTAAACATATAAATGGTTTTTGTGGATGCAAACATTGTTCAGTTAGAGGGAAAAAAAAAAAAAGGATCTGGAGAGAGTATAAAAATTAACTCTTGTGGAAATATTGAAGAATAAAAGCATACAAGATATGTTGAAAGCACTACATAGATGTTAACAGGTCTTTGAGCTAGGGTAACTTTATTTGTTAACTATTGTTTTTTTCTTTTTGTGTTTAAAATTAACATTGGAGTTCTATGGACACCAAGAAACCTACCCATTTCCTCTCTCTCAAGGGAAAAGGAAGTGGGGGCTGATTTAAATTGTACTGTTCTTCGATGCACCCCTACCTCCCAAAGTATCAAAAACTAGAATTATATTTGTTTTGAGTCTATCATTTGGCATACCTGCTGTGGTCGGTCCTTAGTTGCTTTTGTCTTGACTCCTATTTATATTTTGATATGGTGAAGGCAGATTTTTTACTCTACTGACCAGGGTGTTTAAATGTAGGTCGGAGGTTGAAAAAGTTCGAGTGAATCAGATACATATAGAGAATAAAGGAATTGCAATATTTCTTGTATGCTTAATTTTCGGATTGTTAGCTTTTGTGAGAGTATTTGTAGAGTTAGTGTTGAGCGTTTATAGGTCAGAGGATTCCAGGAAATTTTGTACGATGGGCTCTTCCTGGTTTTGTCTATTGTTGAGCTGTGGCATGGTTATTATCATTCTCTCATTATAATTATGTTAGTGCATCAATTTCCTTTGAGTTGCTTAGATCTTGTTGTAGTTGACGCCTTTAGTTGGTACTGCCTGGAAAGCCTAAGTTTGCACGTAGGCTGGCCGTTGATTCATATTCCAATTATCCATTGATGGCTTCCTCACTTCCACCTTTGGTATGCCTTGTTAGATCAGATCAGACTACTTTTCATACTATATCTGTGGTGTTATTGTCAAAGTTCAGTTGCACAGGCTGTGATTGCCGGGGTTAGTATGCCAATTTTGTGAGTATACAATTATACTTTGATTTTTCCTTAATTAAGAGAGAGAATTTTGGAAGGAGCCTTGATAAATAAGATTTGAAAAGTGTAAAAAATATTATTTCCTTCCTTGAATTCATAAAAATATATTTTACTAAAATTAGGGAAAAAAAAAGTCCTAAGGTTAGGTATTACTAAGTTTTTAATAGTAATCCTTATTTAATTGTGTTATAGGACGTTTTATTACATCAGTAACCTAAATTTTTAGTAAAATAAAAAGACTTTTAAGGAAAAAAAAAAAAAGTGCAACATGGCACAATTAAGTAGGAATGACTACCGATAAACTCATAATACCAAAATACTAGATCTTTTTTGCCCCCCTAAAATTAGACATTGAAAGGCAGTAGAAAAATATTATTCCAAGCCTAAACTTAAGAGAAGACTTTGAAAGTATTATTTCCTGACCAAAAAATACAAATTTTTTTTTTTTTTAAATTCAAGGTTAGAAAAATGGTCTGAAAATATTATTTCATGATTACAATATTGGAAAAAGGGTTGGAAAGCATTATTTCTCAACCTTAATTTGGAGAAATGTTTTGGAAAAATAGATAGAAATATGATTTCTTAAACAAAATTTTTTAGAATGTAACTAATATTTTCACCCCAAAAGTTTTGAAATTGATTTTTAAAAAAATCAAGTTTTGGAGAAATGTTGAGAAATTGATTTTATGAAGGCAGTAGTAAGGAAAAATGCTAGAGAATACTACTATTTATTAACCTAAAAGTTGTGGAAACTTTTTATATTCTCGTGAATTATAAAGCTTGTTCTATTAACCTAAAAGTTGTGAATTATAAAGCTTGTTCCTGGATGATGAACTGTATATCCTTGTTTTCTGAATATATTCAATTTGTACTGGAACAATATTTACAAATCCTTATGAAATGGTTTGAAACAAATCATTTACACCTCACTTTTCTATTTAGGAGATTCACGTGTTGAGCTAAGACAGTTTAGTCGGGGCCATGTTGTTCACTCTTATATCTAGCTTTTGATGATAACAAAAATACATGTTATGTTGTCTAATAAATTGAATAAGCGTGCAAAGATATATATTCTTCATTCAGTATTTTATTTCGAAGGTTATAATTTGAAGATAGGGTGAAAAACATATTGAATAATTAATGGTTGAAGAACCTTAGACGAAGATTATCTTCGTAATTTTATTTTGAATAGATTGAAGGTGCTCAAATTAATCACCAAGCATTAAAGAGATAGACTCAATATTTGAAAGCTCTCCATAGTGATTTCAAGAAGTCTTGGATTGGTGGAATTAATTGTTGATTGAAAAACTCTACAAAAAACTAATTGAAGATGTTGTTGATCAACATATTTTGAGAGAATGTAAACAAGCTTTGGAACTCTTACTTGAATGATTTGCAAAGAGATTTGAAGGTTTTAAGATGATTTGATCAAGTTTGGCAAGAGGTTAAAGTTTTTGACTAAAAATGTCGACATCTAGTCTCAAGAGTCAACCTCTTTAGGTAGAATGGAAGACTCAACCAATATGCTACCTTGGAGCAAAATCTTTGATGTAGTCTTTGAACACAGAAGGGTTGACACATTGAACAAAACTTTGATGACAAAAGTATCGACATCCAAATCTCAAAGAGCGACACTTGTGGACAGTGTCTTGATAAAGCTTTGTGCGAGCTACAAGTGTTGACACCCAGTTCACGTATGTTGATATCTTTGGACAGAATATTGTAAGAAAGTTGAGAAACTACAAATGTCAATACCTAGGTTCTGAGGTCGACACTTAGAGTACAATGATTGAATTTTCAAACATTCTGAGCGTCTAATTTTGTATTAAATGCACTCCCAACAACCATCAACAATTATAATTCATTTAGGACTTTAAATACAAGATCCCTATTAGATTTATGTCTAATAGAACAACATCAATAAAGTTGTGCATGAAG
The DNA here is from genome assembly GCA_033060915.1 of Euryodendron excelsum. Classification (NCBI taxonomy): domain Eukaryota; kingdom Viridiplantae; phylum Streptophyta; class Magnoliopsida; order Ericales; family Pentaphylacaceae; genus Euryodendron; species Euryodendron excelsum. The sequence continues at coordinate 2,419,426 of CM065391.1, read as the reverse complement.
ATAAAAGTCATTATGCACTGAAAATTCTCAACATTATTTTGCTTTACTTATTGTGATTACTTCATTTATTCTACTTTTACAAATTTTTGTGTTCTTGTGAAAAACACATGAGAGTTTGAGTGTTCTTAGGAGAAAAATACTTGGGTTAAGAATTCGAAAATAATTCTTATAAGAAGTGAGCTAGGTATTTGAAAAACTAACTAAAGCTGTGTAAAAATAATTTTACATAGTGGAGAAAATTTTCAAGAGGGGATCTTGGAATGGAGGATTTAGGCCATACATTGTAATCGAATCTCTGTAAATTGTCTTATCATCTCTACACCTCCATCATTCTCTCCCTTTTTTTGCCTTGAGATTGCTACTCACACCTAGTCTACCCAGGGATAGGGGTATGGCTCCTCCTAAATTTCAGAATTCCTTCTAAAATAAAATATGAGCCATAATTTTGAAAGTTCATTTGTCATGTTGGCCTACCAATTAAAGTTCAAAACTTTAGAAAACGTATATTTTTTGCAATAATTTCATTGGAAGAAGGCATCCCCAAAGTTTAGATCATTATAGGCTTTCTAATATTCATACAACTCAAAATTTAGCTTTGAATTTATTCTAATCTAAACATTTTTTTTAAAAGAAAAATATATAATTTTTTGGGCTTGAGGCCTTATTAAGGAGAGGTATGATATAAGTAGCTAGACCAACCAGGAATTTTAGAAAAAAGATCTTTTAGATCTCTTTCTTTTTTTTTTTTTTTACAACTATCTAATCTTCATCTTAAAAATGCTTACAAGTCCCAACTAATCTGATGCCTTTCCTTAAAATATTTTCATTAGATAATACTTATCGCAATCAATGAGTTTTTTAAATCCTATTTTGCTTTCTTCATCATTCAAGAAAAGAAAGAAATCTAAATTGTTGTAATGAAAGATAAATCTCTCAAATATAATAATCTATTAGATACAAATTTCACTTTTCCTTAATTGTCATCTCTTTTGCCTTTTGTAATTTTGTATACCATTTATTATTATGATAACTTCATTTTTTTGTATAAAGTTAAAACTTTTAATGTAGAAATATACGGTGTTATAATTATTACCTAAAAGATGCGAGTGTTAAAAAAAAATCCAGATACACTATTAATTCATTCTGAGATATAATGCTCAAGGGGTTTGTGATGTACAACAGTAAAAAATATTTATTTATTTTTTGAACTATCTTTTTAAATTTTAATATAATAATCTTAATTTAAAAAATTTAGAAGTTAATAAATGATGTGTAAGTCTAGCCTTGTATTCTTTTTACACGTACGTATGCTTTGGCCCAGCAAAAGAAAAAAATCCTAGTTCCATTCCTGAGTTTACAGGTTTGTGATCTACTTTCCGGAATACTCCGTCTATTATTCTCAGTGTGTAGAGTGTTGTTGTAATGAGAAAAAAAATATTAACTTGTAGAAATCATATGCAGAATAGAAAGTAAATTACAAGGACCATTGGTTTAATTTGCCCTATGTATATTTATTAGGAGTGGTAAATGGGCGGGTTTGGACGGGTTCTAAATGGGTTACGGTTAGAAGCAATTAACCTAAATCAGCCCATTTAAAGGGCGGGTCAAATATGAGCGTGTTAGATATGGATTAGCCCAAATCCATGAATCCAAATCCAACCCGTTTAACCATTACTTTTTTTTTTTTTTTGGAGAATTTGTTTGGGAGTACAATTGTAAAAAACCTAAACCTGTCACCAAAAAACCACATAAATAAATAAAAAAAAACCCAACATGACGCCTACTATAATAATTCACAAAATCACTTAAAAAACAACCCAACATCAAATTTCTCCACAAAATCACAAGAAAGTCCTTTAATTTTGATTAAATTCACAAAGAGAGCAAGTGTAATTACCCAAAAAATAATTGCAAATGCAACATGCAAGCCACAAGCAGCTCCGAACATAGAAAATGCTCCTCCATGGCATTGAGATCAACCATTGAGAATTTGAGATCAACCATAGAATGTTTAAAAGGAGTACCTAATATATTATATGAAGGTCATGCAAAACGCATCATCAGAACTCAAGATGGCCTCTCAAAAATTATACGGATTTAAGGTCCTCCATAAGCATCAAACATGAGAAAGGGTGACATGCTATAATTCTCAACAAAACTTTTTTAAGTCCGAACAACTAACGAAGTTTGAAAAAAAACTTGACAAGAGCGAGGAAGAAACTTCTCAGAATTTCTTAATAACAGACACTCCCCAACCAAATTAGTACTTCACAGAAACTAGTATATCTAATTGTGAACCAAGCTTCTCCTCAACAGCCTTCTCCGCCTTGATCCTTAGTTTCGTTGGCTGCTTCTTCCTCTCATAAGTCAACTGAGCCTTCTCTTTCCTCTTCTTCTCCAGCTCCTGTGTAACAGAATAAGCAGTTTCCAGGAGTTTGCTGCTCAAATTGAGAAAATTATGACTACCTAGATACATCAAATGGTAGATGTCATTTTGTAAGGCAGTGTTGCTCAGTCAATATTAATAAAACCACCAACTAGGACAATTGGAAAAAAAAAGATGCGACAACATAAATGGCATGAAGCTGAAAACCTCTTCTAGAACACATTGTGAAACCATGTATTGAAGGAACTCAAGGTTTTCTACCAACCAGACCCTATATCTAGGGAAAAATGCCAAATTCTGTATGATGAAAGAACCATCCAATTAAGGAACAAAATGCTCTAGCATAAATAGAAATCACTTACAATATTTTGCTTTCCCTTGTTGGCATCTATGGGTGGCGTCTCTACGGAGTCATAAACAATTAAGCAAATTAAAACATAACTCACACAGATTAACAGAACCATGATAACACATCAAGATTTACACTGATGGACTATACAGCTACATGCGAGCGTGAGGCATCATTTGTTATAAGTGGTAAGTTTAAAATTAACATTAAGGGGCTATAGGACAGAGTTTACATGGAGATTGATATTTAAGTAACTCACAAAAACATTATAAGGAATGTAATATTTAAAGGTTTCACGAGTTGCATCCAAAAGGAGGTCCCCCTAGATATTGTAGTGTAGATGCAAATATTCAACAATGGAAGAATAGTACTTAAATATTATAAGGAATGTAATAACTAAAGCAAGCGATCTACCTGTCAATAAAACTCGTTTGAAAAACCATAAGATAGTTGTATATATAGCTAAAGTTGTACAAAGGAACACAACTGCATGGTAAAATGAGAGAGTATTAGAACAAAATCTAGACTGTGGCTGTGAGAAGTACATGATGGCTTATGATTTAACTAAAAGGTTTGGTCCAATACCGAACATGTTGCAAAGAATGAGGCATTAGTTGGCTGTAAGCAATTGGGATATACCTTCTCAAGTTAAGAACATAAACTTTCAAAAGCCAACTTGATTGGAAATGCTCAAGAAACCAAAAACATCTATGGAAAAATTGTAGGAAAATTAGTATTGAGAGTCAAAATAAGCCAACAACACCCAAAACAATGTGACGAAATTAATAAGGAAAAAAAAAGAGAAAGGAAAGAACCAATGAACTAAACTGACAAGCTAATCATGGATCAAATAGGAAAAAAGAATTTAAAAAAAAAAAGAAAGAAAAAAAGTTTTGTCATGACTAATAAATCAATATCTCAGATGCGTTTTCCATAAAATCCCAATAGTTGTCATTGCTGACACCACAAAGAGAACGAAAATTAAATGAATCACAGGCCAAATAGGAAATAGGAAAAAAGAAAAGAGAAGTTTGGTATTATCGTATTTTTTAGCTGCTTTTGGTACTTAAACGTGCAGCGATTTATGAAATAGTTTTCACAAAAGCACAACCGTTGTCATGGCTTACACTATATCTCAGAGCAAGTAGAGATCCATGGAACTGAAGTTTATGAAATCTCTACTCTTTTCAAAGTTTTGACTTTGGATTTGAATTAAGGTTCTGGTTCTTCCTGAAGCAGTTGTAATTCATAGTAGTTTATGGAAACTAAAGGAAGCTTTGTTTAAATTATTTTGTATTAGTATATGTATATTCTTCTCCAACCTTCACCTCATCTCTTACACATACTCCCCACCTTTGGTAGTGAGTAAACACATCAGAAACAAGTCCCCAGCTTTCACCTCTTCCATTTTTTCATCAAGGGCACTCTATATCTAACGTAAACACATATGTCAAGGACACTCTATATCTAATGTAAACAAACAATAGTTTGAGATAATCTAGTCAATACGCTTTATTGAAACAGAAACATAATTTCAGGAACAACATGCTCTAGCATGTCAAGGCAACAAGCTAATTCAAGGTCCTATAACACCATATATGTATATATATTCTATTTTGATAAGTAAGGTCCTACAATACCATATATGGCTATGTATGACTTCCCAGTTCACAGCCTTGGCTAAGCATAATGCCATTACCATTACTTTTAGTACAGGAAGCAGTGCTATTACTATTACATGAAGCATTGGAATTTAACACAGTATATACGTAAAGGAAAATTCAAGGAGAATTAAGCACAATGCCTTAGTGGGCATGCATAATACTTACAACACTTTCGACAAAGTAAGACCTAATCATTGTAGGGAAAAAACACCAAAATCCTCCACAAGTTCTTCGTCCTCTTCTTCTAAAACTTCTGAAACTACATTCAACAATCACCAAAGAAAGTATATTAAAATAAATTAAAGTATATTACAGGAAAAAATAAATAATCTCTAATAAAATCTACCTCTATTTACTTACCTCTTGAATCATATAACCAATCTCGAGTACATAATAATACCTCCACATTCTTTGGCATGATTGAAGAGCGATATTTATCAATAATTCGACCTCCAATGCTAAAAGCAGACTTTGAAGTAACAATGGTGATAGGAATACTCAAAACATCGCGTGCTAGTAAAGAGAGTTGTGGATACCGAATATTATTTGTCTTCCAATAGCTAAGGATTTCCAAATTCACATTTTGTTTCCTATCAAGTCTAGGGTCTTCCAAGTATAAATCTAATTGCGACTTAGTTCTTTGCCGCTCATATTGTTGACTCTTAAATAAATCAAACTCGTACATAAATTTTGCATCAAATGAATCAAACTATTAAATATAAAAGAATAAACATTACTAGTGTAAATAATTAATTACTCTCTTATATCCATTTCATCAAGTATGTCCTCTTCATTGCCTCCATTTGTACCACATTCCGTTGATGATGCATTGGTTGTAGAAGTAGGAGCATAGCACAAATACTCTTGAAAAAGAAAATACAACCTTTCACGAATAGTTCTCACTCTTTCCAAGTATGTCACAAGATTAAGTTTTTTAAAACAAAATTTCACAAATTGTAGCTTATAACATGGATCTAGTACTACAACAAAAGATAACACTATACTGTAACACTCCCAATACTTATCAAATTTTTCTTTCATCTTTATCGCCATAGAGTTAATCACATTATCTGGGTTTTGCATCTCTTCCTCAATAAGTAATTGTATTTTCCACACCCCATGAAAGTATAAGTTTGTTGTAGGGTACTTAGAACCCGAGAAAAGAATGGTAATATCATAAAAAGGTTTTAAAAACCTGGCTATTCTTTCTACTCTATGCCACTCCTCTTTTGATGGGCATGTTTTAAAGTTCGTATTAATCAACTGCAACTGATAAAAAGCACGACGATGCATAAGGGCAGATTCAAGCATGAGATACGTTGAGTTCCATTCTATAGGGACATCTTGTTTAACCTTTTTACTACAGTTTGAAGAGAGTTGAGAGATGCATTCTGCAAACTTGATTTTTCTCCCTTCTGAACTTCTGACATACTTTACACTCTCTCGAATATTAAATATAGGAGCATCAATCACTTTCAATCCTGCTTGTACAATTAAATTCATGACATGCGGACCACAATGTACATGAAACAGTTCACCATCGCACAACAATGTGTCAGTCAAAGAGAGATGACGCTTTAACACGTCCACTAGCCCGTCATTATATGATGCATTGTCCAATGTGAGACTAAAAACCTTTTTATCAATGTCCCACTCTTTTAATAGATGAATAACTCTTTCAGCTAAAATTGGACCATTATGTGGAGGTGGTACATGACGAAAATTGAAGATCTTTTTTTGCAACACCCAATTCTCATTAACATAATGAGCTGTAAGAGCCAAATATCCATCAGTTGTAAGAGAGGACCATAAGTCTGATGTCAAGCATATCCTACTTGAAATTGATTCTAACACATATTTCAATTTCTCCTTCTTTCTTGCATACACGTTTAAGACATCAGACTTTGTAGTGTTTCTTGTGATGGATTTTACATTTAGATTTAGATAACAATGCAACTCCCTAATTCCTTCATGTTCCACAAACATAAAAAGGGTAGTTGTGCCTAATTATTGCCGTGGCTACTTTTTCACTGTACATGTCTTGATCAAATTCAGTAGAATGATGAGGATCACTGAATTCCTGTTTAGAGCAAATACTAATATGACGTAGTAAATTTGAGGTGCCTGATTTTAAATCTGCAATGTACACTTGCTCACACTTACTACACTTAGCTCTTTGTCTCCCATCCCTACTAAGAGGAAACTTAAGAAATTCATCCCATACTATAGAAGTGGACCGCCTACCACGTTTTGAAGTAGCAGTAGAGCTTTGCTCCATATGGTCCTCACTAGTTTCCTCCATCTTGCGCCCTTATCAGAAGTCAAACATATTTTAACTACTTAGGATTTAAACATACTTCATTACATGTTCTGGAAAGAATTACACAGCAATCAAAACATAATTGATGCAAAATTAAAGTGGACATGTTTTGAAAATGCAATGTTATACTAACAAACAAATATGTACAGAAAATCAATATAAAATAATGTGGGATATCTTTATTATTTTAAAGCAAAAGGCTCATCAAGATGGCTTAAATTTTAAAAAATGTCATTGGCAGATCATTCTAGTATGAATTCTGTACATAAATTTTATAAGAATATAATGTTTCATCCAATGCAAATTATTGGATTTTGCTGCCACTCAGTCATTTTCTTCCATACTTTTGTGGGAACTTTTTTTCTGGCTTTTTCTCAACTAGATAAAAGGAGTTTTCATAGAATTAAAACTGCTATAGTTTCGAATGTACAATTCTAAGCCATGTTTCTGGTTTTGAACAGAGGTTTCTTTCTGAAAATTGTTAGCCCGGCCATTAAACTTATTTTTTCACCTTGGAGGACGAGAATTTTGGAATCTTTAATTGTCATTGAACTGGATGGCATTTTAAGTTGACTAGCATTCATTGAGATATGTGATTCTTTACAATCTTGGGACTAATTGTAATATGACATGAAACTTGTTCTTTCATATAAGTTTTGCGCTTGTCTTATACTTGAATAATTTTCTTCAAAGCTAGCCAATTCTTTCTTTTTTTTTTTTTCTGCTTAAATTCATAATGGTGATTGTAGTCCAATCTTTGCACATGGTTTATAGTGTAACCTGTTTAATCAGTAGATTGAGACTGAGTACCGAACTCTTACCTAACAAACATTAAAATTAGAAAAAAATACCAAAGTCAACAATTCAAATCTTCAATCAGGAAAAGAAAATACAAGTTCAGGCAATTAACATAAAAACCAATACTAGAGATTTCTAACGCATTAGCTCAACAGTTGCAAAAGAATGTAGGATCTAGAAGCAATACTGATATAAACGAAAAAGCATAAATAACGAACTTGGTTGGGAACCAAAACGAAAACAAAAAAATCAGCTGAAGATCATACCAATCGAAAAGCACAAGAGGTGGAAATGAAAGTAGTGGAATTGATTAAAAACTAGTAATCAAAAAGACAAATAGAATAATACATGATAAATACACATCTATAGATATGTATGGAAACAGTGGCAATTTCTCATAGAAACATATGTTGCAAATGAAACCACACCAACAAGATAAGACTATATGTTAGTGTGTTCAAACATAACCAAACAGGGAACTTAGAATTAAAACCAAGATAGAAAGCCTACAGAGCTGTACTACCACTGTCTCAAGCGCACATCCCACCCCATATTTACATATATATACACATGTATTGTTTTTGTGTATCTGGCCTTATGAAACAAAACCCAGAATCAGAATTCACATGTGCTTACTAATTCAAAACCGAATATAGGGAGTGACCCACAGATTATAAGTAAAAGGGGGGCATAATTTAGAATAAAGTGATGCGATCAATGAGTTGGGTATTTACCTTTAATTCGATTTAGGGCTCTGCAAGAAAATTGGGATATGATAGCACAGCCACGCGGGCTAATGTCAGTCTGCGAAGAAGACGATTATTCGATGGGTCTGGTGGACAGAGCAGTGGCGACGCTAGTGGAGGAAGCAGTGGCGGCGCTGGTGGAGGCAGTAGTGGCCAGATCTTAGGAGTTCAAATTTTAGGGTGGTTTTGAGAGAGAGAGAGAGAGAGAGAGAGAGAGAGAGAGAGAGAGAGAGCTAGGGATTTTAAGACAAACAGGGTTGGGGGGTTTCTGTTTCAACATGGGTTTGTTTAGAGTTTTTTTTAATTGGGTGTTTAATGGGTCTATAACATCAACCCATTTAAGCCCACTTATAAGCAAGTATTTTGGAAGTAGCCCAACAATAGTCCATTTATTAAAATTATTGAACCCAAACCCGTTTAACATGGACATAGTTGGGCAGATTGATGGTTATGGGCTCACTTTGCCAGCTCTAATATTTATATTTATGTGTGTTAATAGAGAGGTTTGTTGTGACGTGAAGTACGCAACAATAAAAAAGAGATGAAGGCAACAAAGCTAGGGTTTAAGATGGTTGTGGTAGTGAGGAGGGTGGACAGAAAGGGAAATGAAGATGCAAAAAGTTTGTAGCAAAGAGGGAGAGGTGAGAGAGAACAAAGGGGAATAAAAACATTCTAGGTAACATAGTTTCTGTCAAATGGAACATCTTCAATTAAAGTCAAATTCAAACATCCCTGTCTCTTTCTCCTTGTCCATGTAAGCAAACCCTCTTTCTAATTCGTGTTCATGAACTAACCACATGGATTAGATGCTTTTCCAAGAGAACTGAGGTTTTTTTTTTGGAGAAATGTATACAAGAAGTGAAAGTCTAACCTAGGTTGGTTGGGTTCTGGCCTCATAAAACTCCTTTTTTTTTGGGTGGTGGTCCGATTTTGGATCAGATTTTATGAAACTAATATAGGTTGGTTTGACTTTTGGTTGAGTATTAAGCCAAACCAAAATGACCCATGTGCACTCCTAATTTGTCTTCATAGTTGTGTTTATAGTTGAATAGACATCTGTCTCCTTTTTTTGTTTTTTTTTGATAACCAATACCATACAAAGGTTAAACAAAAGACATTACGAATCAAGCATATCAGCAAAACTGATTGCTGCAATAGAACGGGGGACTTCCTCCATCCAAACCATCATCTGGTCCATCTTTAAAGCTAACCTTGCCAAGAAATGAACCACCTTGTTACCATTGCGAAACACATGAGATAGACCAACATAGCCAAATGCATACATTTTTTTATCTAATTTGAGGGAACAAATGACCCACTGGGAGATTAGCTTTAATTAACTTTACTTAATTAATAACAACCAGAGAGCCCCTTCCAAATGTACAGACCGCAGCCCTAAATCCTTTACAAATGACAAACATTTGAAAACAACCAAAGCTTCTACAAATTTCACACTCCAAGCCTATAGATATCTCATAATATAATTATTTGTATGCTTAGCGAACCAAAGAAGTGTTGTACTCTCTTTGATTGAAAAGAATGTAGTGTAAGACTTTTGGAGACAAACAAGTTAATAAAATAAAGACAACGAAGTATTTAAATAGACAAGTGTCTGTTTAAAGAAAAAATCACCAGCAAAACAGTGTCTTTCAACAGTTACAACTATTCGATTTAAATATATATATCTAATTACAACTATTCGATTTAAATATATATCTAAATGGTAGCAAAAAGATAAGATCGTGTTTGGATGTACTATTTATCTGAAACTCAGTATGGAGCGAGCGTGGTGAAGCTCACTTTGAATAGGTTCTTCTCATTCCACTTGAGTGTCCCATGGGGCCTAAACCCATGAAAGGTTTCATTAATAATGTATTTGAGTAAATGATTATATGGCAATAATCTCTTCACGAAGATTAATCCATTGCTCTATGGACCCACTTCAAAAGATATGTGTGTCCTGTTAAACCAAACTAGTTAACCGTGTGCGTTAGTGTTTACTGTACTGTAAAGATGAAACTCAACTAAATACAAAAACAGATTAGTCTACTTCAATGGAAGACTGAAAAACACTATAAATAACAAAAACTTTTAGGAATGTCGAACTCGTGTATGCAGAAACAAGAGTAAAGAATGATCGAGTCGAGTTGAACCACTCTCTCCTTAGGATAGATTCGTCTCCCACACTTGGTGCTAATGGGAATAGTAGGTGTCTGTCTTCTAGGATAAAATGATCAACAACTCAAAGAAAAAGCACTTCAATCTCTGAATCCGCGTGCGTGTGTGGTGGACCCATGGGTTGAGTAAGTCCTCCCCCATCCACAAAATTGGGGTGCCCCTTGAAGTCCAAACCCAACTTCAAGGGAAGGCTTTATATGTAAATCATTTCTCTCCTAATAAATCGATGTGGGACAAGTTCCCTTCACCCAAGTAAATCCATGTTCATGTTGGCCACTGAGAACCAATAACTCATTCAATCCTTAATGGATTTGAGCAAATAAATGCTTGAAATTAATCTTCTCGTAGAGGTTAATCCAAAGCACCTTGGACCCATTTCAAAGAATGTGTGGGTCTTACATTTTAATTGGCTCAAACATTGTAAATCACTTCACAATTTTCCATCAATCCCTTACATAAATGCGGTTGGCCAATAAATAATGCTAATGAAGATGCTAACATGACAAAGAGAGTAATGGTGGAAAGTTATAGTATCTGGATAGGTGGCTTTTGGCTTTGAACCTTCCTTAGTGAAGTATTATTAGGTTTATTTGGCAGACCATTGAACATAATGTTTTGAACTGTTCAACTGTTTATATAAATAAAGACAACAACACTCACACAATTCCTTACTGGACACTGTTTGGTTCTCATGATTGGATTCATTTTGGTCCTAAACCATGCCTGGTTATTTCATGAGTGCTTTAGAGAATTGAGCCTCTACAATTCTCACAGAAGCGGCCCCTTCACACTTATATAGGTAATTTCTTATGAAGAGTATCTTGTTATACTCCACTTAGATCTCCAAGATATAAGAATCATTAAAAGCGTAGCTTATCCTGATCAATCGCTACAGGGTGATCACCATTCCATCGTAGGAATGGATAGCAGAACGAGTTTCTCAGTGATTTGTCCTTAGTCACACATAATTCAGTTGTCTCATTGAGCCTAGATCTTAGGATCTCCAATCAGCTAGGTTGGGTTGCCATTATGGTAACTTTTAATTCATAGGCTTTAGGCCCATCCCCCTTGATGAAGACTCTACTTCATCTTATGTTAAGCCTTTTGTAAGCGAATCCGCAATATTATCCTTTGACTTTATATAATTAATGGATATAATTCCATTTAAAAGCAATTTCTTTGCAGTATTGTGTCGACGACGTATATGTCGTGACTTGCCATTATATGATTCTGTGATCTTCCTATTACTGATTGACTATCGCAATGTACGTAAATAGCTGACACAGGTTTTGGCTACACAGGAATATCCTCCAAAAAATTACAAAGCCACTCAACTTCTTCTCCCACTTTATCTAAAGCAATAAACTCAAATTCCATGGTGAATTTAGCTATGCAAGTATGTTTAGAGGATTTTCAAGAAATAGCTGCACCTCCAACTGTAAAGATATATCCACTTGTGAATTTTGAGTCTTTAGTATTAGATATCCAATTTGCATCAGTGTACCCTTCAAGTATAGTTGGATAACTGATGTAGTGCAGTCCATAGTTCAAGGTGTACCTCACATATACACTAAACTGCCTATTATTCGAGAGTAGTCTAACTGAGATACACAGTTCCTGTTATTCTTAGTGAGATGAAGATTCACATCTACTGGTGTTTTTGCTCATTTGCAATCAGATCTATTGAATTTATTGAGTATCTTCTCGATATAATGAGTCTATGACAAAGCATAACCATCAAATATCTTGGTAATCTTAATATCAAGTATCACATCAATAACACCTAGATCTTTCATGTCAAACTTACTATTTAACATTTTCTTAGTAGCTTCAATGATATCTTCATTGCTACTAATTATAATCATATCATCCACATATAGACACATAATGCCACACCCAGTTGAAGTGTTTCTCACATAGACACAATTATCACATTCATTAATTTTGAATCCATTTGTCAGCATAGCATTATCAAATTTCTCATGCCATTGTTTGGGTGCTTATTTCAGTTCATACAAAGACTTTACAAGTCTGCAAACCATCTTCTCTTGGCCAGGGACAATAAACCCCTTAGGTTGGTTCATATAAATCTCCTCGTTTAAATCACCATTTAAGAAAACCGTCTTAACATCCATTTGATGAATCTCAAGATTATGTAATACTACGAAGGCAATTATCATACGAATGGATGATGGATGTTATTCTTGTTATAGATGAAATCATATCAAAGTAATCCGCTCTCTCGGTCTGCTTGTAGCCTTTGACTACAAGTCAAGCCTTATATTTATTAATTGATCCATTTGCTTTCATCTTTCTTTTGAAGATCCACTTGTACCATAAATGTTTATTACCAGGTGGAAGATCCACTAATTCCTAAGTGTAATTTTGCAAGATGGATTCACTTCACTATTAATAGCCTCTTTCCACAAAGAGGCTTTGGGAGAGGACATTGCTTCTTTGAAACTTTGAGGTTCATTTTCTAACAAAAACGTTAGGAACTCAGGTCCAAAAGTTTTTGCAGTATTTGCTCTTTTACTACACTTAGGTTCAATCTCATTTCCTTTATCCAAAGACCCAGGGTCTTGGTTCACTGCTACATCATAATTTCTTTTAAGAGAACTAGATTCTTATGCAGTCTTATGCGAAAATTCATTCTCAAAGAATGACGCATTCCTAGACTCTATTATGGTGTTAACATGTATATTCGAAAGTTCAAACTTATGAACTAAGAACCGATATACATTACTATTTTTAGCATAACCTATGAATATACAATTAATTGTTTTCGATCCTATTTTAACCTTTTTAGGCAGAGGAACCACCACCTTAGCCAAACACCCCTATACTCTTTTACTTTTAGCAATCCCATTTTGCTGTGGAGAATAAGGTGCAACAGTTTGGTGAATAATACCATGTTCAGAACAAAACTGAGCAAGTGGTACTTTATATTCACCACCTCTATTACTTCTCACCATCTTAATCGTTTTGCTAAGTTGGTTCTCAACCTCCTTTTTATAGTGTATAAATATTTCTAATGCTTCATCCTTACTCCTCAACAAGTACACATGACAATAATGAGTGCAATCATCAATGAAAGTTATAAAGTACTTTTTACCTCCTCTAGTTTGAACAAATTTCAAGTCACAAATGTCATTACGAATTAGTTCCAATAGTTCAGTACTTCTTTCAATTGATTTAAACAGAGTTCTAGTCAATTTCGCTTCAACACATGCTTCAAACTTATGATTGACATCTATCACAAATTTAGGCAATAAATCTAAATTAATAAATCTACGCAAAGTATCATAATTAACATGTCATAATCTATCATGCCAAATATTCGAGGACTCAAAAATATAAATCAAAGATGTGTTCTTATTATTAATGTTAGGAGCAACAGTCATTACATTCACTTTGAAGAGCCCATCGCTCAAATGCCATTTTTCCACATACATCACACCCTTAGTCAGTACAAACTTGTCACTTTCAAATACTAACTTGAAGCTGTTTTTACTCAGCAATGATTCAGATACAAGATTTTTGCGAATGTCTGGAACATGCAATACATCATTGAGAATAAGCCCTTTCCCGGAAGTCATCTTCAGCATAATCTTTCCTTGACATTTGAACTTGGAAGTTGCAGAGTTTTCCATGTAAAGTTGCTCTCCATCCACAGCTTGATAAGATGAGAACATCCATTTGTTAGCATAGATATGACGAGTAGCCCTAGTGTCCACCCGCTATTCTTTGGTATTGCCAACCAAGTTTACTTCAGAAACCACAGCAGAAAGATTCATGTCTTCAACAGTAGCACAAAGATTTTCTACTTCAATCACATTGGCTTGTGTAGATTTATTCTTCTGATTCTCTAGATCTTTCCCTTTGTCTTGATCCTTACAGTTGCTACAATCCTTGGCACAATGTCTGGTTTTGTTACACACATAATATTTCCCTTTGAACCATTTGAAATCTCCGCTATTTGGGTCTTGATCGGAACCTTGGCTATTATTCTTTTGCTTCTTATTGTGGATTATCTTTGCTTGTTCCACCACATTTGCTTTTGACATCACAGACGGATTTCCATTCTTCTTTTCAGAGGTACGATTAACTTCTTCTATCCTCAATCTTACAATCAGTTTTCAAGTTTCATCTTTTTACGCTTACGTTTCAGATAATTCTTGAACTCTTTCTAGGATGGCTACAATTTTTCAGTAAGCGCGGCCACTTAGAAGGATTCACTCAGAATCATCCTTTCAGATAATCCAATACTAGTAATATAATTATGCTAACATAAGAAAAATTACATAACCTACTAAATAACGGTATAAAACACCGTAAACACTTATAGTAAATGCGTGAACTCCAAGAACACTGAAACTGCAAGACAACCGAAAACGTTAAACATGTAAGGAAGATGGTTTTGATCAAGTCGAGTTAAATCACTCTCTCCTTAAGATAGATTTGCTCCCCACATTGGTGCTAATAGGATGAATGGATGTCTGTCTCACAAGATAAAATGATCAACAGCAATGAAGAAGAAGCACTGCCATCTTTGTGTTTAGCAAACCCAACAATGTTCTAATTCTCTCTTAATGCAATAAAATCTCGAAAAAATCAAGTAATACGGATGCGTTAAGTGAGGGGAAGAAACCAAAATTTATGTCAAGTTCAACTTTGAATTTCGACAGTCTTTTTAGAAATTTGATACGAAAATCGATAACGTTTCTATCTAGAATGGATCAAAAAGAAAAGATGGTTGCAGTGTTTATACTGAAAATCACTACAAATCGAACTAGAACAATCACATAATCAACAAGCAGAATACACCACGAGGACAGAAAATCGTTGATCTGTCAAGGATAAAATCTCGTGCAGAACCTTGGCATTGGCGTCAATCAGAATAGAACTTCGGTGAATCTAGATGTCAGCAACGTTTTGTTTCTATTTTGGATCGATTTATGATCTTTTCTTTAAACTAGAGAAAAACTCCAGTATAAATAGATGAGGACACGCCTATCGCAAAAAGGCACCAGCCAAATGCGCCCCTAACACCAACGAACACACCCGTTTGAATTTAAAATTATTAAATTCAAAAAATTGGCGCCAAAAAAAAAAAATAGAACCAGGATTGGGCCCAGTTAAGTCAATTACAGGCGCGCTCGAGCCCAACCTGGTGCAGGCGGGCCGCGCGTGTGTGTTTGTGGGTCGACCCATGGGTTGGATAGATCCTCTCCCATCCACAAAATTAGAATACCCCCTAGGGCCCAAACCCAACTTCAAGGAAAAACTTTATATGCATATCATTTCTTTCCTAAGAAATTAATGTGGGACAAGCCACCTACACCCAAGTTATCATGGTCATGTTAGCCACTTAGAGATTCATTATCTCATTCAAATCTCCATGAATTTGAGCAAATAAATGCTTGATCTTCATCTTCTTATGTAGGAGAAGTTAAAGCACCTTGGACCCACTTCAAAGGATGTGTGGGTCTCACTTTTTATTGAGGCTCCAAAAAGAATAAATTGGACTGGGCTTTGACCCACTACCGTACCCGAGCTCGGTGTGGGCAGGCAGCGCGCGGGCATGTGTGATGAATCCATGGGTTGGGTAGGTCCTCTCCCATCCATAAAATTGGAGCACCCCTTGGAGCCCAAACCCAACTTCAATGGAAGGCTTTATATGCACATCATTCTCTCCTAAGAAATCGATGCGGAACAAGTTCCTTTCACTCAAGTAAACTCATGTTTATGTTGGCCACTTTGAGAGCCAATAACTCATTCAATCCTTAACGGATTTGTGCAAATAAATACTTGAAATTAATCTTCTCACGGAGGTTAATCCTAAACATATTAGGCCATTTCAAAGAATATGTGGGTTTCACATTTTAATTAGTTCAAATGTTGTGAATCACTTCACAATTTCTAACATGCCCACATTTATATGGGCTCAAATTTAAGAAAAAAACGAATGGTTTTTTTTTTCAACACCTTCTACAGTCTACTCAGCCTCCAACTCGTACACGGGTTTTATTCAGTACTCTAATTGCATTGAAAAGTAGAAGAAGCCATTCTTTTCGCTCTGTAGATAGTCGCATGTTATTTAATTGTTTTAAGTGGCTAACTTAACGAACCTTGGATTTTTGTGGACGTTGTTATTTACTAGCTTCTAGATAAATGTTTTCTAGAATTTTTTATATGCCCAATTTAAGAGTTTAGCGACTAGGCAGCAAGGGGAACTGATCATGGATAATCAAGTGAATTAATATATGGTGTTTGAGATTATAAGATATGCCCGTTTAGTTTTGGCTTTTTAAAGTTTTTTTAGACTGATTTTTTTGACTTATAAGTAAAAAAGTCAATAATTTTTTGCTTGTTTGCATTTTATTTATTTATTTATTTTTATGCTTTTCTGCTTGTCTTAATTTATAAAAGCAAAAAAAAAAAAAAAAAAACTTAAAGAATTTTGACTTTTTTTTTACTTATAAGCCTAAAAAATAAAATAAAAAAATTATAAAAAAAAAATTTATACCAAAGAAACCCATATTTAACTTTTTTTAGTTCTATTATTCATGCTTAAAAACCACAATAACTTGTAGGCCACTACAAAGGGTGGTCGTATAAGAACATACAAATAACATCAGCTGCTAAAACATATTTGATAAAAACCTCTCCCTTAATTCAGCAATATCGTCTCAAAGGCCAGTTCAGTTGGTTCAAATACGCGTACTTGCTCTCCTTCCACCTGCGATAACGTTAATGGAATAAGCCTCTCGCTGTTATTGAATTGCATGGCATTTTGCTAGAAATCAAAAAATAAACATATATATAAGCTAATTAATAAGTATTGTGGAATTAATGGAGGAATTTAACTAACTAACCAGTCCTTTATTCCCACACTTGACTCTTTTCTGTTCTCAACTTTTAAGTTGGTCGTGTATTTATTATTCTCCTCATCATTGCCATTATCCTCTTTCAACGACTCTTCTTCGAAGCGCTTGTAGTCATCTGGCTGTGCACCACAGCCAACTTCAGCATGTTAGTATAATTTTGGGGAATGGTAACTATAAACGTACGTGTTATAGTTTGCTATGAGATTAATAAAAACACCTTTCCTAATCTCAAAAGAAAACCTGAACATTAGGCTTCATTTGTCAATCATGATTACGTCAAATAGCTAGTTGCACTCTGTCCTGCCAGCAGCCACTATTGCTCTGGCGATAGGGCAATAGGGTTGCTCTTTTAGTCTCTTTGATAATTGTTACGCAAAATTGAAGATTAGAATTTTTGAACTTTCAGGAATTGGGAAAATTTTGATTATTTATTTATTTTTGTGGTCCATATTACAGAGTCCAACAACACCTCAATTTTTATAACTTGTATGCAAGTACATCTAAGCAATTTCAATCTTCATTTTTAAGAATTGAAACCTTTAAGAGTTTGAATTCTCAAGACTAAAACTCATCAGGAAAATGATCTTAGCTAAAGAATGTATCCTTTATGCTATCTAGGATACAAATCATCGTGAGAGAGGACAAGTTGTACTGACATGAGATTAACATGGATAACATACCTATCCTTATAAAATCAAAAAAGGGAATTGTATTTTTTTTTTTTTGCAATAGTCTATGGTTTTGACAACAAAAATAATGAAAAACAACGCAAATAAACATACGAGCTAGTAACAACCAAAGGACTTCAGCCACTGAGCTAATGTACAGGTCATTATGTCCTCAAATGGTTAACCTTGATTGTCCTATGTTTTCTACCTTTTTTTTTCCTTTGTTCTTTGCAGTTCCTTTTTTCTTTTTTTCTTTTTTTCTCTACTTCCTCTTTTTTTTTTTTTTTAAACATGTAATCCAGGTTAAAAGGAAAAATATATATATAAACATAATCTGTGCCTCTCTCATATTCTACGAATAGCTGTTGCATGAATTGGAAAAGCGGGAGCGATAGCAATTATTAGTTTTATTGATTTGGAATTAGCATTTCAATAATAGACCTTCATAAAAATAAAAATAAAAACTTTCTTCTTTGATCTTTTCAAAGATTTTCCCTTGCATGTACAGCAACAAGAATCGTCAATACAAGTGGGAGTAGCACACATATGTTTTACTAAAGCAAAATGTTATTTTTTCAGAATTTTTGTACAGAATTTTGAACCAGAATAATGTGACAGTGACAGTTTTGTAATTAAAATACATCTTGGTGAGTTTTTTTTTTTAAAGTGATAGGCTCACATCTCAACCACATCATTCTAGTTATATTTTCTGGTTATATATTCTGGTTGTATAACATTACTCTTTACTAAATTGGGGCAGTTTTATTGCACACTCTAAATTTGGCATAGACGATCGAGGATACAGATGGGATGAATTTTTAAAGGTTAGTCATTCGATAATTCACAGAAAATGTGGGCCATAATGGAACCTTACCCTAAGTTTGCGTGCCCTTATACGAGCTGCAGCCTTTATAGCAGCGAGGAGATGATCTTCCTCCTCCATGCGCTTCTGCCTCCAGAACTTAGCAATCTCTTCATTCGTGAGGCTCACAGTAGAAGAGTAGTGGTTGTCTTTTACTGCTGCTGGTTTTGTTGCTACCCAGAACCTTGGCAGCGGTGGTGGTAGTGGTGCGGCATATTTTAAATTTGCATTACCACCTTCAGTTTGCACCTCCATTTGCTTCATCTTCACAGACCTTATTTAAGTCTAACTCCCTTTGTTGGTTCTGATTGTGCTAACAGTACTGTGCAATTACAAAATGATTGGAGATATAAAGACCAAGAGGTGATTATTTAACTTGGTTTTGCCAATAAGAGTAATGAAGACCCACCCACCCCACTAGTTAAAATATTCCAATTTGCAAATTAAAAATGCCTTGGGTATTCGTTTTTTTATGCATGTCCCCTTATTGTACCAGTTCTTGTATTTGTATTCTCGTCAATAATTTGACTTTGCCCGTCTCATTTAGGAGAGAGTGACAAGTTAGGGAGAATGGAAAATCCGAGTTCAACCACCTCTTATTTGTCATTTCTTTCTAGTTTAAAAGAAATGCTCTGGCCAAGTTAATTGCAATGATAGTTTTATACCTTTAAGATTGAAATCCCCAAACTACGTATTAGATTTACTTTCATGGAGATGTGCCCCATTATTATTTGCAAGTCAATCTAATCAATTACCCAATAATTCAAATAGCTGCAGTGAATAACCAATCACACAAAATACACTCGATTTTGTCCTGTAAACTCAAATTGGAAAAAACTAGGGGATTGACCTCCGGTCTAATTTCTAAGCACTATAAACTAATCAAGTGATTAAGAAAATTAACTTAAAACTGTACCAATCCAAAACATACAAATCTAAGTCGAATGGAACTTGTTTAAACCAACACGACTCACTATTCTCCTGTAATTGAACCACAACTTACCCAACACGTCACGAAAAGTTTTTTGTTGTTTGAATATTTGAAATTATTCTTCTTGCTAAGTAGAAAGCATGAGTTGTTAGGGTTTTTCTTAGGGCTCTCAAAATAGTTCCAGGGTTTTACTTTGTGATCTCGCAACATAGCCAAGGAAGCAACAAGGGGGTGAAAAGTGAAAAGCACTGGGCAGAAATTCCAACTCTTGCTGGAGCGAGAGAGAAGTGAGAAGGAGGTGACAGCCATTGGTCCTTTTCTTAGAATCTTGCTGGGGCAAGACTAGGGCAATGACCAGTGGTCCAAAAAATACATTTTTCGCTGGAGCAAGAAGAGGCGAGAGGGCCGTATCTTTGATTTTAAAGCTTCATCCTTCCGTAATGTTGTCTAAACTCTGCTTTGAACAACTTACACAACATGCTAAATATTCTAAATAAAAATGAACGTGATTACAAGAACTTTTATCACAAGATTAATTTGCCAATCACAACATAAGATCTAACAAAGATGTTTATATAGATATAGTTATATATAAATATATATTATAGTAGTTCTTGTTAATTAACTTGACCCTCCACACACAAAAAAAAGAAGGTATGTAGGAGGACTATGAGGAAGTCAAGTCATACAACAAAATTTGTTTTTTCTCCCTTGATGGGTACACTTCAACCCCACCTGTCGCAAAGAAAATTTGAAAAAGTTAAAAAAAAAAAAAAATAAAGAAGAGAAAGAAGAATGGGCATGTGATTATCAGTAGTTGCTGATTGAGGAATTCTTAGAGGAAGTCTATGGTCATCGTCTTTGTTTAATCGTCCTCTAAGGTCATCGTCTTTGTTTAATCTACAAATGGAAGAAGAATTAAACACGAGTCGTTGAATAATTTTATCTATTCTGAGACTATATATGTGAACTCTTATTTGATCGTCAGTGATTGCTAGGTGATCAGAGGATTTAGTTCTAAAATATATTTCAGTATGAAATCAAAATCCTAAAGGGAAAACAATGCCAATTTTCTTGTAATTTAAACACGAACAACATGGATTTCATGTTATATATAGAACATAATATAGTAGTAGATTTCTTAGTAAAATTTGTTAGGCTGACAATATCTTTGATGAAAATGAGAAGAAATGGAAATAATTATTAAATAATAATATAAAAAAAAGTACTGATGGAAAGCGAAAATGATAAGAGTTCAATTCCTACACTTGTCATTACATCTTTCACAGGAAAAGTGGAAGATAAAAAGAGAAGTTTATGAGAAAAATAGAGCAGCTAATGGATCAAGAATATCTAGATGAGCTTTGGCTACTATTGAAATCCATTTCAGAGATGAACTACAATCATCATTTAAAACAAAAAAGTTGTCGAGTTAACTAAACAAAACTCATGATAACTGAAGGAATAAAGGTTATTTTCATTTTCGGCCGCACAAACTGTACCGGGCTTGGGCAAGGCCAAGCTGGCTGTGCTTCGGGTGGGCTTTATTTTTTTATTATTTTTCATATTTCTTTGGGCTTCTTAGGCCTTTTGGGCAGGCTTCAACTGGGGCTTTGATATGTGGGGTCTAAAGCCATCCAAAGGAGGCCCAGGCCTATTTTGGTCTCGAGGGGCTCATGCGTGTTGAGCCAAATTTACAGGAGTACTTGACCAATATTTTATTCCTCAAACATAGCCAATCAACCTTTTTTTTTATTAAGTTAATTAACTTGACTTTCCCAATCCCTTCATTAGGAATGGCAATGGACCGAGGAGGGGTGGGGATTGGGATCTCCATTCCCGCCTCCACTTGAAAAATTTGTCTCTATACTCGCTTCCATCTCCGCTTAAATGGAGGCGGGGACCTCCATCCCCACCTCCACGTGTACAAGACTATCTCCACTCATGCCTCCATCCCTATCTCCACCCCCGCGTCCATCCCTGCCCCGCCTCCACCCCCACCTCGAGCTCAAGCTCAAGCCCAAGCCCAAGTGTTTTTTTTTTACCAAGATTTCAAACTGTTCAAATTGGCCTACATTTTGAATAGTTTGAGACCCAAAAAGATCTAAGAATTAATAATCAGACATAATCTAAGTTGATAAAACAAAGCAAAACATTTTATAAAAATAATAATTCTTGCAATTCTTATGATCTGGCTCAACACATTCTAATAAGTAACAAGCATACTCCATTGAGTTTCATTCTTGACGTTTCCAGAGTAATATGTGATTTTATAAAAAAATTCCTTATATTACAATTCATCCAAATTCATCACTATCCCTCAATTTACCCATTTCTTATTTGGGCACCTGCTTGTGTTAATTACTCATTTGCTTGGCAAATCCGTTCAACCTTCAACAGAGGAGGGACACCTGCCAAAAGATTAGAGGGCCTATACAAAAAAACATATCAGCACTTTACTCATAAAATCAACTACTCTTCAAACCAAAGCTAATAGATCAAAAGTCTCTTAATGAGTAATATCAAGTGTGCAAAGCTACCTATTAACAGTCATTGAGAAATTTCTTCAAACAAATTGCTTATTTGTTTTGCCTTGATCATCTAAGCTCTTGCTTCCATTTTTATTTTTATCTCCATTTGCTATTGCACATTAAAATAAAAAAAAAAATCAGTTTTAACATGAATACAAGTAACCCCTATGCACATTTTGCTTGTAGAAGGAACTTAGCAAATTAAGAAAATACCTCATCACCTACATCCATGTCGTATATGATGGTGCAACATTGTGGGTCTATCGATGATGATGACCCTATGCACAATTTTGTCAGAAAAGGGCTAAAGTTATACTTTAATTCAAACAAAAATTAATCAAAATAGTAAATTTATTTAAATTTACCTTGTATTTCATACCATAACCAGCTTTGAGTACACATGAAAGCTTCTACAATGGTTGGAAGAAGTCTACTACGATGTGGACTAATCACCCTCCCGCCTGTGCTAAAAGCTGACTCTGAAGCAACGGAAGTTACAAGAATAGCAAAAGCATCATTTGCTATCATCTGCATAAGAGGATATTTGGGTCCACTTGACTTCCAAAAATTTAGTATATCAAAATCTGAAGTTTTTGGCATCATACCATCACCTAAGTAATGATCCAACTCTGATCTTCCACGTACCTTTATCACATATTTTGTTTGAATAAACTTATCAAAATCAGAAAGATCATTAATTAGTGAACTTTTGGAAGAATTATCTACACTTGGCTCAAGAGGAGGATACTGAATTCTGTCCTTATTTCCCTGTTTATCATCATACTCAATAATTAGTTCAAAACAAATATTCTTAATCCTCTGCAGATCATTTTCAGTCTTATCATCTTCATAAATCTTCTTGTAATAATACTCCAACATGTCTAACTTGTATCTTGGATCCAACAAAGTTGCCACTCCCATCATGCCATTTATGACACTCCAATATTTGTTGAACTTTTCCAGCATACTAAATGCCATATGCTTTATCACATTATCTGGACTTTGAAGTCACTTGGATATCTCAACTCTAATCCCATAAATGACTAGAAAGTAGGCATTTGTTGTAGGATACTTTATTCTTGAAAACAATTCAGTTGCTTCACTAAATAATTTCAATCTCTCACAAATGTCTTTTCCTATCTCCCAATTTGCATTTGTCGGAAGACACTTATATTGGGGCTCTCGAATGCCCAATCGAGAAAAAACATCTTTATAAATCAAAGCAGTTTCAAGCATTTCAAAAGTTGAGTTCCAGCAAGTCTTACAATCAAGTACAAGTTTCTTGGTACTTGGAATATGTAGCTGACGAGTTGCGTCCTCAAACCTTTCAATTCTCTTGTCTGATCCTTTCCAAAAATGAACATCGTCACGAATTCTTTCAATTCCTTCCCCAATCACAGCCAATCCATCTTAAACAATCAAGTTGAGGACATGCGCACAACAACGCATATGGAAGAATTGCCCATGTAATACTAATGAACCACATGGAAGCTTATCTATGAGAAAAGGCACAACTGCATCATTAGTGGTGCAATTTGTTAAACCAGGTGGCAACTCAAGATGGGGGGGGGGGGGGGTGAATTGGGTTTATAATTAAAATTTAAAATTTAAAATAATTCAATACACTTAATTTCCAAGAGGTGAGATGTAATAGAAAAGATATAAAATATTAATCTAGTTAAGTAATGAATAAGACAAGCTAAGATATGATCAATGTGAGATTAGTACAAATGATTCAAGTGTACGTGTGTGTGTGTATCTCAAGTATATCAAGACTATATATAAGAAAGATATTAAGCCAGATATAAAGAGAGAAAAGAGAAGATATCAAACATAATGATTTAAAGTGGTTCGGTTGGCTTCTCTTATGCCAATCCTACGTTTACCTCCAAGGCTCCTTCTTTGGGCAAATCCACTATTCTTCAATTAGCTTTACCCCATTAGCTTGTCCGGTTGCTAGCAAACCTTTACACCAAGTGTTTTGTTTCAAAAACACTAAAAAAATAACCCTTTGTTTTGTTCTCCAAAATAAAGCACTAAGAGGATCTTTTTCTCTAAGTGTTCCTCTCTATCACTCAAGAAATAAATCACAAGGATTTAGCAACTCTTTTACAAATGATATAGGGAAGTTGAATCTCACAACAATATATAGAAAACTCTCAAAAGTTGAATAAAACAATGAAGCTCAAAGACGAAATGGAATGATGAAGAAGTAAAGCTCAAAATTTGAAGATCTTGATGAATATCACTTTGTATGCTTAATCTTTGTAATGTCTTGTGTGCACTTGCTTCTCTTGTGTATCTCTATTTATAGAGGAAGAGTAGTGGATTATTTGTAGCTTAAAATCAACTTCTAGTCACTGGAGAGGTTTGAACACATTTCTTCCCGTTTGAACAAAGTTGCTGCCAGTTAGGAATTGAATTTCAGATATGATTACTTCTGTTCCTCCTCGATTTTCTCCTTGATAACATTCGAATTTAAAAATTTCTATAAGAGACAAGTTGTAGATATGGAAGTCAGCTTTTCAAAACCTCAAGAATCATGTCAATCCAATGGTCATATCAAAAGTTATCATCAAAATACTCAAGCTATCTCTCAGTTGGCATATTTGAATTTCTGTAGAGTTGTCTTCACTTCCACCTTAATTTTCTCCCTTATAATGTTTGAATTTGAAATGTCTACAAGATAAAAGTTATAGTGATAGAAGTCATATTTTCAGACTTGAAAGAATCATGTCGATCCAATGGTTAGATCAAAAGTTATGATCAAAATATTCAAATTGTCTCCCAGTTGACATATTTAAATTTCTGTAGAGTTGTCTTCACTACCACCTCGATTTTCTTTCTTATAACGTTTGAATTTGAAAATGGCTATAAGATAAAGGTTGTAGCCCTAGAAATCGTCTTTTCAGATTAATAAGAATCATAGATATCCAACAGTTAAATAAAAAGTAATGATAAAATTACTCGAGCTATCTCCCAGCTATCATATTTTGAACTTCTACTCCAATGTGTCGCCTTCCAGCTCAGTTTTGTCCCATAAGACGTTCTATTCACGAAATCCTCATAAAATAGTGTTTATAGGAATTTGAGTCTTATTTCCAATGCCATAAAAATCAGATCAATCCAACAGTTGGATCGAACGTTATATACATAATACTGAAATTATCTCCAATGAGCTTTCTTACCATTATCTTTGACTTAGTCTTCTTCTTCATGCTACGCATTTCTTTTAAGTCCAAGACTAACAATAACTTCAAGAAATGTTAGATAATTAACATTTAAAATATAAATAAAAAATTAAGTGATTTATCATTGAAATGCATAATATATTTAAACGTTTAACATAAAAATTCTTTAAAAATCCTAACTCATACATCAAACATACTTTATTATGAAATCTTGAGATTAACCAAATTTTAATTTTAAGTTTAATCATTAAAACATTTATATTTATTATCATCAAAATCAATTAATGAAAACTTGAGGCTAACACAATTATCCATTGTCAAAGACATTAATTTTCTATTAAGGTTCCAATCAAAAAAGCAATCCATCACATACTCACAAAGAACTTCCTTGTTGTGTGGATGAGGCATATACACAAACCTACAAATAATAGAACAACACAAGTTTAGTAAAGACTAAAAAAGTTATTGATAACACAAACAAAATAGAAAATGACAATACGAAACATTTAGTACCTTATGATACAACTTTGCAAATTCCAAGAATTATCTATAAAGTGTGTAGTGATAACCATGTACCCCTTCCTTTGATTCTCAAAAGACCACAAATCCATAGTGATAGAAACTCTACCCTTTGTTTTTTCTAATAATTTCATTGTCTTCTCTTGTTCAGAATCATAAATTTTGAAAACATCTTTTTTTACAGTGTTTCGGGTAGGAATTTTGAACATGGGTTGAAGAGTGTTAGAATAATTTATAAACCCATAATGATCAACAACACTAAGAGGATACTCATGTAACATGACCATCTCTACCAAGAGATTTCCTCTCGGCCTCTTGAACAAATTTCCAATTCTCCAATGATTTCTCCGCACCAACCTTAGATATGTTGCCTTTCAATAGACATTGTCAAAGATTTTTGGACCTTTTCTTGGTGCAAGACTTTAGGTGATCACGCAAATGGCTAGTTCCAGCCTTAGCACCACTAACAAGGAACTTTCCACAATGTTTACACTGGCACTTCATCTTGCCATCAACTTCTTTCCTTACAAAATCCGTCCACACAGTTGATCTATACCTACTCGTTGGTCCAAGTGCCAATGGAATCTCATTTGGCGATTCAATATCAACATTGATTGGCACTTGGCTACAACTATCAGTCTGTGTTGTCGAAGATTGAGGCACGCTAGATAGAGAAGCTGCACTTTCATTTCCAGCTTGTGCCCTTGATTATCTGAAAATCAAAGTGAAGGAATTAAAACGAAAGAATTATTTAGAAAAGTGCAGGAAAATTCTTGGCATTGAACTAAAGAAATAAACAAAAGGATTTTACAAGTTAAAAGGGGATTTACATGAAAATGAATATAACATAAAAATAAATGAAAATAAAAATGAATATAACATAAAAACAATTTCCATTTGATATCATAAGTGGTTTCCCATGGATTCAGGCCTAATTAATAGTGCCTATGTTGCTAACGATCTTAATATACTAATCCTTTGTATATTAGTATATTGCCTTTCTGCTTTACCCTTCATTGTTGTTGGTTTGTGCACCAGAGGAGAAGGTGGGTAGTGAGGAGAGAACGGCTCACAGAGAGAGAGAGAGAGACTGGTCTTGGAGGTGGAGGAGGTGCTGGTCCACAACCTAACCCTAAGCGATGTTCAACGAATGAGTAGAGTAAACTCAGTAAATGGCCTAAAAGCTCAAAAAATGTAAAAGCCAGTATGTATATAATATATATATATAGAAGCGGGGAAATGTGGTGGGGACGGGGTGGAGCGACGGGAAACCTTGGTTCATCCCCGTCTCTATACCCTTATAGATTTTTATTTTAACCTCCATCCCTACCTCCATCCCTGTTTTGAATCCTCCATACCCTTTCCAAACGGGGCGGGTTCGGTCAGATCTTTACTTTTTTCCGGTCGACTGCCATCCCTGCCCTTCATCACTTCCTCTCATATGTATCCCCAAGATTCCCCTCACCTTCATGCATATTTTTCCAAAAGTTCTCTCTTTGAATAACTTTCATAATAATAATAATAATAATAACTTCCTAGATCTCTATCCAAGATACACTACCTTCCCTTAGATCTTTGCCCTTCTAATCTTAATAACATAATCATCAACCTTATGTTTTCAAATAATATAAATCCAATGTTTTCAAGTAACCATTGGTATATATTCAATACTAGCAATGAACCTATGCTATGCATGGGAATAGGAAAGAAAAAAATAGTTAGTTTGAAAATGTAGTTTTTACTAAATATGTTAACATTTAATTATTTTGTAAAATTTTTTAATATTATTAATATTTTGTATATGCATTTTTTACATACGTATGTAATACATATAGTTCTACCAAATTAAAAGTTTATGATCAAGAGTATAATATTAGAAGAGAATCTTAAGAATAGACCATTTTTCTAAAATTAAAAATACTTGCCACTTTAAATTAAAGTAATACAAAAAAAAAATTATTTGTAATTGACAAAAATTTAGGTGATCAACTTAAATTATGTCTTATTTTTGTTTCCTTCCTTTTATTAACTCTTTATATTAGGTAATGTATAACTCTAATTTAAATGTGGCATGTATAACCCAATTAACTATTTTTTTTTTTATAATACTTAATGTTTTGGGCCAAACATTTTATAATTATGATCTATTCACTTATGATCGGGTCGAAATAAGAGGAAGGAAAAAAATATTCACTTATGATCTAGGTATAAAAAGTTAATAAAAGGAAGGAAACAAAAATAAGACATAATTTTAATAGACACACACACATATTTGAAGTTTAAAACGTGGCTCACTTGGTATATTATTACCTATATTCGTATATTTCATTTGGAAAAAGAAGGAAGAATAAAAGAGTGAATAATTTCATTATAGGTCTATTCATTTTATTTTATTCAAAATATTTTTTTATTTTTCTTGTACATTTTTTTTAGAGAGATGTAGTTTGACATAGTAAAATAAATGATAAAATTCTAATAACTTAACTGTTAGCTAAAAGTCATATTTTGTGTAATGGTTTTCGTATTTATTAATATATTAGTTACTCTATTTTAATGAAAATTTGTGTGAGCAATGTTTGCCTTGCATTATTTATTTAATGATTATGCATATATGTCTCTTATTCTATATAATAGATAATTTGTTGTGTAAAGTATAGCTTACACACGGAAGATCAGATCATCGGTTTTTATAAAATATAAGTTTATCGTTTACAGTCTTAGATGGAACTGAACACACCATCAATAGGACTGTAGCACAAGGTTTTAATAGATCTATCTTAACTATGGGAAATGGTACAGTTCCAACTCGTTGTACTAGTATACTTTGTGTGTATTAAACAGGACTGTGTTAAGGTAATTATTTTTATACTAATTATATAAAATAATTAATACCTCATGATTATTATGAATGCTTATACTCTTAATCCTAATATAATAAATAGACAAATGCATTTAATGTTTATTGTTTTGATTCACAAAAGAGTAAGATTCTTTATGGCTCAATAAACTCAGTGAGTTGAACAAAAACATTACGTGTATGGTGAATATTAATTATTAATAGAATTCATGTCCCGGTATAGGGATTGATGATACCCCCTTAAGGAAGCTTATAAGTTTTGATTAAGTTAAACCCTGCAAGTGGATTATGAATCCGACATATCAAATAAGTTAAGTGGAAGGTCTCGAGGAATTAAATAAGTCTATTAAATTTAATTATTAGTAATTTAATTTAATATACGAGTATCTGTGATCTTAACTTGAGGAGATAAATAAGTACTTAATAATATGAAACTCGAAATATAATTCTTAGTATGACATGGAGTACAATTATAATTCATTAGTAGTATAAATTATAATTTACATAAATAGGGATTAATCCTGATTGAATTAGGAATCCTTATTTGCGTAGGAAGCCCTAGTTATACTAATCTTATGGTCATTGCTATAACCTCTATATATATGCACTCAAAGAGTAACTAGGGTTACATTTGCTCATAATTGAGATATACACATTTTTGTAAAAATAAAAAAACCCTATTATCTATGAATCCACTCTCTCTGGAGTAAAGCGTGTACGATGGATACAACAGAAGTTCAAAGGTTGAGTTTGAGCAACTGATTCGTGCTTGTTGCTGTTGATTTTGATCACGTAGATTAGTCTGTGCTAATCGAATCATAATTTTTAGTCTTATGCATATGCATTATAGCCGAGTCGTGAGAAATTCTACAGTCTCCAACAATTGGTATCAGAGCCTTGGCTGATACTGCATACGTATAATAACTACCATGTTTTTTGAAAATCACTTCCATGCATGCTTATGGTAGAACGTGGGTTTGTGCTAAGCTCTGTTTTGTAACATTTTGCCTGGTTATTATGGTCACATGGATGTATGTCGTGTGATTGTATGTTTTACATGATTATTAGATTATGAACTCCGGTTTAAAAAGGCATAAAATCAAATTTAATAATTATTTTTCAAAGCATAAGAACTCTATTGTTTTGAAAATTTTGATTTCTTGTATTCGGGAACTCCATTGTTTTGGAGATTTTGATTTCTTGTATTCGAGAACTCCACTATTTTGGAGTATTTGATTTCTTGTATTCTATAACTCTACTGTTATAGAGAATACAATTTGTTGTAATCGAATAAGATGAAGGAACAATAGCAGCACAAAAACTGGGGCAGAAAAGTAAAAAAACCCTAAAGATGTGAGGAAAATTCCTAAGAACGTGATGTGGTATTTTGTTTAACTTTCGCAGGCACTGCCGCCGAACCCCCACTGGTGGCACTTGCCGCAAGCCCTCACAACCTGACCAAACTGGTAGATCTCTGTCATCAGCGGCGCTGCCCCCAAATCCCTGTACGTCAGCCAAGTGGCAAACAAAGATTCTTGGTAATGTCATGGTGCAATTGGACTCTTTATAACTTTGAAGTGGCTTCTTGACCATAATAACCAAGATATTGATTAAATCTTGTTTATCTTGTTTGTTTATGATTATTATCTTTTATATTCTTGTTGTTATGTTATTAACATGGGATAACATGGATAATGATAAGTGACCTTTGAGTTGTGTTTTAATTATATATGTCGCGCCCCAGTTTTTGGTTCAAGGTCCTTTCGGCTTGGAGACAAAAGTACGGAACTCTGTTATTAAAACTCATTCTCCTAAAAGACGAGTGCGACTACGTTTGAATTGAAAATTGATTTTATTAAGGGTTTTTTTTAGAAAAATAGGAGTCGCCACCTAACTTGATTAAGGTGAGTTAGGTTACCTAAAACTAAGTATTAATCCGAAGATTAAACTTAAAGTTTTTGGAAAAGATTTTGAAAATCACCTTAAGAGAGGGTTTTTAAGAAAATAGGTTATTTAGCAACCTTTGGAAAGATTTAAGCCCTTTTTGAAAATAACTCCATTTTGATCGTTCGAAAATAGAAATCTATGATCCGGGGGTTAGTTACGTGTAGGGAAGATATTCTAAGGTCATCACCCTACCCCGTCCTTTCGGTACCTACATGTCTAATCACCATTGGTTCACTCACTAGAATAACTAGTTACCATTACCCACCTAATATTCAATTTAGAATTTTGAAAACGGGGCTTAGTCATCACTTTTTGGATGAATGATGCATGATGCAAATTTTGGAAGAAGCTTGAAAATATGGGAGTTTTGAAGGGGTTTGAGATAGAAACTTTGAATTGATAGAAACGTTTGAAAAGGGGGTTAGAGTTGAAATAGAAGTTATGACTGCATCATTTTAGGTTGCCTACGTATCTCATTTGGCGAGAATTAGGTCATTCGTAGTTTTGGCAAGAGCCCGATGGAAAATAGGCGCATTAGGGCCTTTGGAATGTTTGGAGACGCTTTGAAGTCTTTGGAAAAGCTTGAAGACACTTTGCGGTCTTCGGATAAAGTGAACTTGAGAGCTTTGATTTGGAATCAGATGTAGGAGTGTTCTGAAATTGAAAATTGAATCTTTTGAAATGGGGGTTTTGAAGTGTTTTGAAATGTTTCTAGAACA
Source organism: Euryodendron excelsum (assembly GCA_033060915.1). Taxonomy (NCBI): domain Eukaryota; kingdom Viridiplantae; phylum Streptophyta; class Magnoliopsida; order Ericales; family Pentaphylacaceae; genus Euryodendron; species Euryodendron excelsum. Next base: position 2,387,870 of record CM065391.1, on the reverse strand, counting down.
ACTCAAGGGAGTTTTGAAAATACTTTGAAATAACTCAAAAGAGTTTTGAAAATATTTTAAAGTCTTGTTTTAAAAACCTTGGAGGTATGGTTTTGGAGTATTTTAGTAAATTAGTTTTTGAAAAGTTTTTTAAAGTGGTTTTTGAAAACACCGAGGACTTTGAAACTCTAATATGGACAACCTTGAAAGTTGAACTTAATGTTTCACCCTCCATCAAGATCCCTAACCATAGAAGGGGTAGGGACCCCTTAAGGTTGTAAGTTCTTGAAAACATTTTTAGGAATAATTTAAAGATAGAGTGTATGAGTATTTAGAAAGATTATGGAGTTGGTTTTTGAAATATAAAAAAAGTGGGAGATTCTGGAAAAATGGGTTATAAGAGTAGTTGTGAGAGGTCATTCAAAAAGGGTCCATGAGTTGGAACCTTGATGCATACTAACCTTGGTTGGGTTGGTCTAAAGGTTAAAAGTGACCTAAGGTTAACTAACTCATGTTAGGTTAACCTAGGGTTCAAGTGACCTAGGGTTAATTAACTAGGGTTTGGTTAACCTAGAGTTAAGGTGACATAGGGTTAACTAACTAGGGTTTGGTAAATGTAAGCACCCCATTTTTGCCTGCTCGGCAATCTCCGGCCTGACCGAACTCCCTTTCAAAACTCTGTAAGCACATTCAGGTCCAAATCAACTTTCAAACCCCTATCCAATTTGTCAACCGCTTCTCGTGCCCGCTGGGCCCAATAGAGGCCTAATAACCAAACCTGCCCCTTAAGCAAATTGGGTTTTTGAGCTTCCTTTGAAAAAGCAGATTGGGTTTTAGAGCTTCCTCCGAAAAAGCAGATTGAGTTTTTGAGCTTCCTCCACAAAAAGTAGATTGGATTTCAGAGCTTCCTCCAAAAAAGCAGTTTGGGTTTTCAAGTTTCCTCCGAAAAAGCAGATTGGGTTTAAGAGCTTCCTCCGAAAAAGTAGATTAGGTTTCCGAGCTTTTCCCTTTAAAAGCAGATATCAACCTTGAACCTCTCCAGAGGAGCAGCATTCCGCCAGACGGAGCGTCTGTTCAAGAAGAATTAGTTTCAGGCTATCAACCTTGAACCTCCTCAAAGGAGCACCATTTCGCCAGATGGAGCGTCAGTTTAAGAAGAATCAATTTCCAAACATCAACCTTGAACCTCCCCGAAAGAGCAGCATTCCACTAAAAGGAGCATCAGTTTAAGAAGAATTAATGTCCAGACGTTAGCCCTAAAACTTCCCGGAGGAGTACCATTCCACCTGACGGAATATCAGTTCGAGATAACTTACTCTCCAAAGTTTTTTAACTCTGGTCCCTTCGATTGCCTTACGGTCAACATGGGATCCTTCCTTTTTCATTTTCTGTCTTTGACAAGCAAAGACAGAAAAAGAAGGGCAGCTGTAAACACCCCATTTTTACCCGCTACAATCTCCGGCCTGACTAAACTCCCTTTCAAAACTCCGTAAGCACATTCAGGTCCAAATCAACTTTCAAACCCCTATCCAATTTGTCAACCGCTTCTCGGGCCTGCTAGGCCCAATAGAGGCCTAATAACCAAACCTGCCCCTTAAGCCTCCAGGCACGTCTTGAGAAAATTTAAAATCCCTCAAGATGGTAAGTCCGTCTTTCCAAAGTGTTACTAAATAGTTAGGCGTAGTCAACACGCCATTTGATCCAATTCCAGTCCTATTTCGGCGAACTTCAGTCAAAATGACTATTTTACCCCTTGGATGCCCTAACACAACACAAATCCCACCAGACAGTGAAAAACTCTTCTAGGACCATCCTTGAATGTCCCGGCACGCTTAACATAACCCTCCGGTCCATTCTTGACCTTTTTCAACCGAGCCCGGTCAAAATGACCATTTTACCCCTAGCGATCTAAACGCGCTCCGAAACGACACCGGTCTTGGAATATTGAACGACGGGTCTCATCGTACACCCCCGTTTAACCTAAGGTGGACCTTATGACACTAAACACTCCCAACTCAATGAAAGCCCCCCAGAACGTCTTGCAGATGCTCCACCAAAATTGCCTTTTTTTTCAATTCCCTAGTTGTAACGCACTGTCAAATGACTTGAGAAATGTGTAAATCAGGGAATTCCCGAAAGCTCATTCATAGGTCTTCTCATCGATATGACTTGATCGGAGATATCACTTCTCAAAGCTCTTCATTGCAAGGCTCGAACACTGCCACTTTCAGCAACTCCTGGAGCGTCTCACAAACACTCCGCCTAGATTGCCTTTTCCCCCAATTCCCTAATTATAACGCACCACCAAATGACTTGCGAAATGCGTAAATTAGAGAATTCCTCAAAGTATTTCCAGAATACTTTCCATCGGTACGGTCTGATCGAAGAAATCGCTTACCGAAGGCCTTGATCACACCACACAAAAAAGCTACTTTTGGAACCCTGCGGAGCGTATAACAAACGTTTAGTAGAAATGTAATTTTACGCACATTTTCTGAGATGATATCCCACACTTCCGAACACCATTCTAACTTCTCAAAAACACCAAAGTTTATGAGAAACCCTAGGAGAGCACCCCAGGTGTAATCGATTCCTCCGAAACCTTCCCGATTGGCTCAATTATCAAGGCAAAGTTTAAACGAACACTCCCGGTGACGGAGCATATGCTATATGCGCCTAGATTTTGATCAAATCGACCAAAGTTCGATCAACAGTCAAGATTTAACTAGTACAATGGGTGCTACGTGGCATTCTGCCAGCAGAACAGTACCGGCACATGTAGCACATGCGCTTGTGTAAATTTTACACAGGCGTGTGTCCTATATGTGCCAGTGTCCAAAATTTTGCCTATAAATACAGGCCTCCCCCTCTACATATTCCAAAACCAAAAATGGATGCGAAGCGTTGCTGAAACTACTCCAGAACCTCGAGTTTCTATATACATTCCACTCCTTCAACACTTAGGCTAGATTCCATCTCCCTCTAGCCCATACACTTCACCTACATAGCCCTATACACCATTAAACTGCTCCCTCCAGCCCATCAAGCCTATTTGAAGCCATCCAAGTTCAAGTCAAGGCATCCATAGAATATTACAAGTGTATTGAAGACAAAAGGTGGTATTTATTTTATATTTTTGTTTTCTCCCACTCTTCTTTTCTCCCTCATATTCTACTTAGGCTATTCTCTATTTTAATCCCCATCTTCAACCCCCCTTTCTTGCATGCTTGAAGCCAAGAGGGCTCTTAGTTCATGCTTAGAGGAAATCTAGTGAGAGCCACTGTGTAGGGGGATCTCTCACTAGCCTACTTTAAGATGGTATGGCCTAGGAGCCCCTTGATTATGTGGTGTAGCCTAAAGCCTTGTATGTATTCATGACCCCCTTGCATTTTGCTATCTTGATCATGTCTTGTGTGCTTGGCTTCATTTTCATATTTGTAACCATGTTCTATAAGGCTTGCATTATTCTTATTTTTACACCATTTTCAAGCTCAATGTTCCTTTCAAAATAGTCATAAGAGTTGGTCCCTTGAAGTTTAAGATGAGACCTTAGAAATCATGCTTTAGAAAATCCTTCCATTAACCCCTAACTCACACCTTTGCATCTTTGCATTCCAACTTGCATAAAAATAGTTTTTAAACTCTCTAATTCCCAAGGTTTTTATTCTCTCAAGTTTAGTGGTTGGAATGGCCCTATGGAACCCTCTCTTGAGTGGTCTCCTTTTTATATTGGCCATAGGAGCCCTAAATTGTTAGAATGGTTTCCTTCTCTTTTCATTCTTGTATAAAGATGGTTTTCAAATTCTCTAACTCCTAAGGTTTCTATTATCTCAAGTTTAGTGGTTAGAATAGCCCCATGGAACCCTCTCTTGAATGGTCTCTTTTTTACATTGGCTATAAGAACCCTAACTTGTTAGAATGGTTTCTTTTGAAAAATGGTTTTCAAAACCTTCTTCTCAAAAATGATTTTCAAAAAATTCATTCTCTCCATATTTGCATTAAAAATGGTTTTTCAAAAAGTTGTCATCATTATGTTGATTTTTGAAATCCCTACTATTTTCAAGATAAAGGTTATAATGGTCCTAAAAAAACCTTCTTTGGAATGGTTTTCAAACACTAACCATATAAACCATATCTTTGGCTAGAGTCAAATTTTCATGAAAATGATCTTCAGAAAGGTTGTCTACCAAAGTCCTTTGCATAGCATGAATTATTTTTTTCAAAGCTCTTTCCAAAAATGCATTAAACCATTTTCCAATCCAACCCTAGGTTAACTTGACCCTAGTTATCCAATCCTAAGTTAACTTGGCCCTAGTTAGCTTGACCTTAGTCGACCAATCCTAGGTTAACTTGACCCTAGTTGTCCAACCCTAAGTTAACTTGACCCTAGTTAACCAACTCTAGGTTAACTTGACCCTAGTTGTCCAACCCTAGGTTAACTTGACCCTAGTTGTCCAACCCTAGTTAACTATAGGTTAACTTGACCATAGTTGTCCAACCCTAGGTTAACCTAACCTAAGTTAGTTAACCATAGGTCACCTTAATCTTAGGTTAACCCAACCTTAGTTAGTTAACCTTGGACTACCTTGACCCTAGGTTAACCAAACCCAAGTTAGTCAACCTTAGGTCACCTACAACCTTAGGCTAACCCAACCTAGGTTAGTATATTTCAAGGTTCCCACTCATAAACCCCTTTTAAAGGTTCTTCCTATCTAAAACTACTCCTATAACTCATTTTTTCAAAACCTCCTACTCCCTTGGGATTTCTAAAACCAACTCCATAACCTTTCCAAATACTCCTACCCTCTATCCTCAAAAATGTTTTTAAAAACTCACAACCCTAAGGTGTTCTTACCCCTTTCTATGGTTAGGGATTCCAAAGGAAAGTGATACATCAAGAACAACCCCCAAGGTTGACCACATTAAAATTTCAAACTCCTTGGTGTTTTCAAAAATCACTTTAAAAAACTTTTCAAAAACCAATTTACTACAACATTTCAAAATCATACCTCCAAGGTTTTCAAAACAACACTTTAAAATATTTTCAAAACTCTCTTGAGTTGTTTCAAAGCATTCCCAAAACTCCATTGAGTTGTTCTAAAAATACTTCAAAACCCTCTTTCGAGAGTTTCAAAACACTCCACTATTTGATTTCAAATCAAAACTCTCAAGTTCTCTCTTTCCAATGGCCACAAAGTATCTTCAACTTTTCCTAAGACCCCAAAGTATCTTTAAATCTTTCCAAAGGCCCTAATAAGCCTATTTCTCATCGGGCTCTTGCCCGAATTATAAATGACCTGATTCTCGCCAAATGAGATAAGTAGGTAACCTAAAATGGTGTAGTCATAACCTCCATTTCAACTCCAGTCCCTTTTTCAAAAGTTCTTATCAATTCAAAGTTTCTATCTCAAACCCCTTCAAACTCCCATGTTTTCAAACTTCTTCCCAAAAACTTGCATCATGCATTATTCATCCAAAAAGTGATGATTAAACCCCTTTTTCAAAATTTTAAAGTGGATATTAAGTGGACAATGGTAACCGATTATTCTAGTGAGTGAACAAAGGGTGATTAGACATGTAGGTGCCGAAAGGGTAGGTAGGGTGATGATCTTAGGATATCTTCCCTACACGTAACCAACCCCCGGAACATAGATTTTTGTTTTCGAAAGACCAAAACGGAGTTATTTTCAAAAAGGGCTTAAATTTTTCAAAAGTTGCTAAACAACCCATTTTCTTAAAAACCCTCTCTTAAGGGAGTTTTCAAAATCTTTTTCAAAAACCCTAAGTTTAATCTTCGGATTAATACTTAGTTTTAGGTCACCTAACTCACTATAATCTAGTTAGGTGGCGGCTCTTGTTTTTCTAAAAAGCCCTTACTCGGACCTATTTCAAGTTCAAACCTAGTCGCACTTATCCTTCTAGGAGGATGAGTTCTAGTGACAGAGTTCTGCGCTTTTGTCTCTAAGCCGAAAGGACCTTGGACCCAAAACCGGGGTGCGACAGTAAACCTAGGGTTAAAGTGACCTAGGGTTAACTAACTAAGATTAGGTTAACCTAGGGTTGGATAACTAGGGTCAAGTTAACATAGGGTTGGACAGTCAGGGTCAAGTTAACCTAGAAGTGGGATAACTAGGGTTAAGTTAACCTAGGGTTGGTCAAGTAGGGTCAAGTTAATCTAGGGTTGGATTGGAAGATGGTTTGAAAGATGGTTTTATACTCTTTTGGAAAGAGTTTTGGAAAATAAATCATGTTATGCAAATGATTTTGGTGGACAATTCTTTTGAAAATTATTTCCACGAAAATTTCACTCTAGCCAAGTATATGGTTTATATGGTTGGTGCTTAAAAACCATTCTAAAGAAGGTTTTCTTAGGACCATTATAACCTTTATCTTGGAAAGAGTAAGGATTTCAAAAATCAATGCAACGATGAAAACTTATGAAAAATCATTTTTAATACAAAAATGTAAAGAATGAACTTTTGCAAGCCATTTTTGAGAAGAAAATTTTTGAAACCATTTTACAAAAAAAACTATTCTAACAACTTAGGGTCTTTATGGCTAATAAAAGGGAGACCACTCAAGAGAGGGTTTTATGGGGCTATTCCAACCGCTAAATTTGAAAAAATAGAAATCTTGGGAATTAAAGAGTTTGAAAATCATTTTTATGCAAGTTGGAATGCAAAGATGCAAAAGTGTAAGTTAGGGGTTAATGGGGGATTTTTTAAGGCATGATTACCTAGGGTCTCATTCTAAACTTCAAGGGACCAACTCTTAGAACCATTTTAAAAAGAATATGGAGCTTGAAAACGGCATGGAAATAAGAATAATGTAAGCTTTTTAAAATATGGTTAGGAACATGAAATGAAGCCAAGCACGCAAAACATGAACAAGATAGCAATATGTAAGGGGGTCATGAATACATACAAGATTTTAGACTACACCACATAATTAATGGGCTCTAAGGCCATACCATATCAAAGTAGGCTAGTGAGAGGTCCCCCTACACGGTAGCTCTCACTAACTTTCCTCTAGCCATGGACTAAGAGCTCTCTTGCTTCAAGCATGCAAGAAAGGAAGGTTGAAGATGGGGATTAAGATAGAGAATAGCCTAAGTAGGCTAGGAAGGAGAAGAAAAGAGCAGGGGAAGACAAAAACATAAAAGAAATACCACATTTTACTTTCAATACACTTGCAATCTTCTATGGACATTTGGATTTGAGCTAGGAGTGCTTCAAGTATGCTTGAGTGGCTAGAAGGAGGTGTTCTATAGCATGAGAGGATATGTAGGTGAAGTGTATGGGTTAGGGGGAGGTGGAATCTGTTGAGTCAAGGTTGATCCTTGATGACTCAAGGTTAATTCTCATGTTGATTTTGATGATAACTTAACCTTGTGTTATTTTACTAATGAATCTACTTAGTGTGCAGATTAACAAAGTTCATAACTTAGACTTAAAGTTGAATCTTAAGTCTAATACATGTCAAAGAGAATGCACAACAAGTTCAAGATCATTCAATGAATTCCAAGAGCTATGCAATGAACCAAACAGAGGATTGACGCTTATTTCTACTTCAAACAAATGTTCTACATTTGAAGAGATTAGTGGTGTTCAATTAAAGCTTCTTTAAAGGATGCATAGTTTCAATGGAGATTGATTTGCAAGATAGACCGAAGACTTCATCAATTGAGGAGGTGCAATGCTCAATTAAAGATGAAGAATGGAGATGTTGTAAATGCCAAAAGAAGATCTCATCAGAATACATAAAGATCAGTTGAGGAGGTGCAATGCTCAGTTGAAGATGAATTGTTGTTGAAGAGTTTGAAAAATGCTTAAGAGATGATTTCATCTGGTATGCTAAGATCAATTCAAGACAATGTGATTGAAGTTGCTGAGAAGATGACTCACAATGAATATCTGATCCCTACCTGGAATCCAAGTGAATAATTCTTCTATAATATAAAGGATCCATGAAGGCTAGATGTATGAAAGGATCTCATCATGTCTGCAATGGTCTCAGTGAAGTGATTTTAATGAAGAATGAAGAATTGATAGCAAAGAGAGGAAATCAGAAATCAAGCATTGAGAAGCTCTACGCAATTGAGGAAGCTTGGTATTGAAAGAGGATGTTCTACAATGATAGAAGAAGCTTTGAAGATGAAGAAGGAAAAATCAACATTGATCAAATGAAGCTTTGACAGTGAGATTCAAGAAGAAGATCAATATCCAATGATTGATTCAATCCAAATTGAATAGAAGTTAACTCTGATGAGTTAAGAAGATTTGATTGATCATCATACCCCAAAGACATACTCCTTCAAGATCTTATACTTATGCTAAGATAATCTGAATCATTGGAAGATAGAATACATAATTCTGGGCAATGAGGGGACTCATGGAAATAAAGTGTCGCCTCTTGATCACAGAAGCAAAAAGGCCTGAAGACAAATTGGACAATGAGGGGACTCATTAAAATGAGGAGTCGCCTCTTGATCTCAGAAGCAAAATGTCTGGAAACCATATAGACAAAGAATGGACTCATTGAAATAAAGAGTCGCCTCATGGAGACAGATGTCAAGGCTTGAAGATGACATGAACAATGAGCGGACACATAAAGACGAAGAGTCTCCTCTTGGCAGCAGAAGTAAAAGGCTTGAAGACAATATGATCAATGAGCGGACACCCGAAGATGAAGTGTCGCCTCATGATAGCAGAAGCCAAAGATATGAAGACAGAATGAACAAGGAGTCGCCTCATTGATATGAAGAGCGGACTTATGAAGTCAGTAAACTATATCTGGTAAATGCAGAAGCAGAAAGTGTCGACTCCACAGACCTGGAGCCGACTCCTTTGATATAACGGCTATTTTTCTTAACGTTATAACAGATTGGACGTGCATTAATGATATCCAACCACCTCTAACGGATGGAATCAATACAAGGGTATATATACATCCTTCCAGCTACATTTATACAGGTGATTGAAGACAAAAACAAGATCAATTGACTGAATCACTGATATTCTCTAAATACTCTTCCTGTTTCATTCTTGTGAGCTTTGAATGTAAAATTTACTCTTGCTAGAGAGTGTTAGTCACTTGTATAGTTTTATACACTTGTAATTGAGAGTTTACAGAGTTCTCTTGTCAAATCAAAATTCTTGTAAGTTTGAGTGGAACTTGGACAAAACCACTTGAAGATTGAAGAGCTCAGTGAGGAGTTCTTTGTATAGTAAGCTGAGCACTTTGTCAATCAGTGGCCCATCTTGTAATAGGTGATTACATAGTGGAAGAAGACTTCAAGGAGGTCTTGGGGTGAGGACGTAGACCACGGTTTGTGATTGAACATCGGTAAATCTGTGTCTCTCTTCTATTACTCTGTTTTCTTTGCTTCTACTGATAACATTGCATTACACATAGATTAATCATTACTATATTGTTTAGATTAATTTTAGTTAATCTTAACTTGTATTAATCTTCGAAAAACCTAATTCACCCCCCTCTTGGGTTGCCTTTTGGACTAACAGAATCTAGCCTAAGTGTTTGAGATGGGGGATGTATATAGGAATTCAAGGTTTTATAGCAGTTTTTACAGAGCTTTGCTTCAATTTTTTATTCTGAAATATGCAAAGGGTGAGGCCTATATTTATAGGTAATCTGGGAGAAACCTGGCGCATGTGCTACATGTGTCTGGCCAAAATTTGCCCTAACGCATGTAACACATGCGCCAGTACTGTTCCATTGCCAGAATACCACGTGGCACCTATTGTACTGGCTAAATCCTAACGGGTGATCGAACTTTGGTCGATTTGATTAAAATCTGGGCACATGTAGCATACGCTCCGCCACTAGGAGTGTTCGTTTAAACTTTGCCTCGATAATTGAGCCAACCGAGAAGGTTTCGGGAGAATCAGTTGTACCCGCAATGTTCTCCAAGGGTTTTTTTGTGAACTTTCGTGTTTTTGAAAAGTTTGAATGGTGTTCAGAAGGGTGGGATATCGTTTCGCGAAATGTGCATAAAATTGCATCTTTGTGGAGCGTCTGTAATATGCTCTGTGGGGGTTCGAAAGTAGCTATTTTTGTGTTGCATGATCGAGGCCTTCGGGAAGCGATCTCTTCGATCAGACCGTACCGATGGAAAGTACTCTAGAAATACTTTTGAGAATTTCCTAATTTACGCATTTCTTAAGTCATTTGACGATGCGTTATAATCAGGGAATTAGGAAAAAATTCAATTTTGGCGGAGCGTTTGTGAGATGCTCCAAAGGTGGCTAAAAGTAGCAATTTTCGAGCCATGTGATGAAGAGCTTTGGGAAGCAATCTCTCCAATCAAACCATATTGATGGAAAGAGCTATGAACGAGCTTTCAAAAATTTCTTGGTTTACGCATTTCTCAAGTCATTTGACATGCGTTATAACTAGGGAATCGGGAAAAAAGGGCAATTTTGGCAAAGCGTCTACGAGACGCTCCAGGGGACTTTTATCGAGTCGAGGGTGTTTAGTGTCATAAGGTCCTCCATAGGTTAAACAGGGGTGTATGGTATGACCCACCATTTAAAATTCTAGGACACGTGTTATTTCGGGGCGCGTTCGGGTTGTTAGGGGCAAAATGCTCATTTTGATCAAGTTTAGTTGGAAATGCTCAGGAATGGATCGAAGTGTCATGTTAAGCGTGCCGGGTCATTTAGGGATGATCCCAGAAGCGTCTTTTACTGTTCGGTGGGATTTATGCAATGTTGGAGCGTTTAGGGGCAAAACGGTCATTTTGACCGGCGTCAGCCAGAATGGGACCAGAATTGGATGGGAAGGTGCGCGGAGTATGCCTAAATACTTAGTAGCACTTTGGAAGGGTGGACTTACCATTTTGAGGGATTTTGAACTTTCTTAAGATGTGCCTGGAGGCCCAAAGGGCAGATTTGGTCATTTTTCACCAAGTCGGACTAGCAGGCGCCGATGTTGACCTAGGTGTTGGTTCGAGACCGCCCGACCTCGAAAAAATACCTGTGCGGTGTTGGTCCCTGAGACCGCCCGGTCTTAGAGAGTTACTTGTAAGGTGGTGTTAGTTCTTGAGAACGCCTGGTCTCAGAAAGCTACTTACGATGGTGGTGTTGGTCTTTGAGAACACTTGGTCTTGGAGAACTACCAAATGACAGACATTCTACATTGGCAAGCTAGCAGGGGCCAGAAGTGAACCGTCTGGAATTTGACAAGGTATTGGTACCCGAGATTGCCCGATCTCGGGAAGTTATTTGGATGGTGTTGGTTCTCGAGACCGCCCAGTCTCAGAAAGTTGTCTAGAATGCCTAAGGGTATGATGGTGTTTATGGCTTCAGTGGGACTTTGTGGGCCTGGAAAGTGATTAGTTGACTGGATTGGAGTTTGAAAGACCCGTATTAGGCTTGCATGTGTTGTGATATTTCAAAATTGGATCCGGTCGGGCCGAAGATTGCCGAGCAGGCAAAAATAAGGTGCTTACAATATAAATTTAAAATTTCAATTTTGGTTTATAAATGTTCAACTAGAGAGTAAAATTAATTCTCATGTTTCAATTTAAATTTTTTCTAAATTAAGAAAATTTAAAATTTTATTTGTTTCACATATATGAGTCACCAATATTGAAATATTATATTTATTGGATAATTAAACAATGACATCCCTCGTGTATTAAAAATCTAAATGGGTGAGGAAATTTATTACGTATAAATCTCATGGTCTCCATCACTAGTTTATAAGTGAAGTAATTTATTCTATGTGTTGGTTTTAGTATCAACCTCCCTATCGGATAGAATAAGTTGCGGACTCACTGAGTATAAACTCTAGAAGTTATTAGTATTGGATTAACTCTCTATCAGAATAACTCATTATGAAACAATAGGTCTAGAATTTAGTGATGGTATACACTTAGCTATAAATAATAGTATCCTCACTATCTGAGTCACTATTATTATTTATAAGACCAAATCTAAGTCAGCTATTTAATTTTACTTGGCTTAGTCACTTGCCTAAATAGTAGAGTTAATAGGTATTGACTTGTCTAGATAAATGTTGAATAGTAAATGACCTCTCATCGAGGCATGCTATTTACGGTATACTAGACTACTGATGGATTCTTTTAAAATATTGGTAGAGGAAATTATATTTTAAATACTAAATTCTAAGTTTATTATTGTTTATCATATTTTTTTATAATATGTGATTCTCAGGATTAAAATGGCTTTCAATCCACTTGCTGTTATTCTCAAAGAAAACAAATTAATTGGATCAAATTATATTGACTGGAAAAAAAAATTGGATATTGTGCCGACTGCTGAAGAGTACAAGTTTATGCTTACTGAGGTCTGTCCATCGAAACCTGGTGAGGGAGTAACTGATGAGGAAACTCGGGCTTACCAGAAGTGGATAAAGGCTGATGAGATATCACGGTGTTACATTTTGGCATCTATGTCAAATGTTTTGCAACATCAGCATCAAGTTATACCTTCTGCCTATGACATGATGACGAGTCTTAAAGACATGTTTGGGAATCAGAATCGTGCTGCTTGGCTAGTTGCCATGAGAGACTTAATGAACACTACTATGGTTAAAGGGACCCTAGAAAGGGATCATGTTTTGAAGATGATAAGTCTTTTAAATGAGCTAGAGATTTTTGGAGCTAAAATCGATGGGGAAACCCTAGTTGATATCATTCTCCAATCGTTGTCTGATTCTTTTAAGTAGTTCTACCTAAACTACAACATGAATCAATGCTCTTATTTAATAGCAGAGTTTCTTAAAGAGTTTTAAGCAGTTGAAAGCCTTATCAAGAAGCCACTTGTTGCTCTAGTTGCTAAAAAAATATTTTACTTATAAACCAAAAGGAAAGAAGAAGCAGAAAAAGGTTCAGAAAACAAAGGCAATTCCTCAGGCACCTCATGGGCCTAAAAAAGGAGTGAAAAAGCCGAAGAACAAGTGTTTCGTCTGTAAGTAGTCGAGCCATTGGAAGTTGCAATGTCCGATTTATCTTGCCAAACAGAACAATAAAGGTAAATCTCATTCATTAGTAGTTGAAACATATTTAGTGATGTTATTTACTAGTACATGGTGTGTAGATACGGGAACCACTGATTATATATGCAATTATTTGCAAGGGTTCCACCAAACCCGCTAGTTTAGTGATGAAGAGATTTTCATCTTTATGGGACATGGCACCAGAGTGTCAACAGTTGCAATAGGAGATATTAGTATTTCATTTGGTAGAGATAGGATTTTAGTATTAAAAGACTCTCTTTATGTACCTTCCATTAAAAGGAATTTTATTTCAGTTTTTAGATTGGTTGATAATAGATATTCTATTTATTTTAGTAACTCCGTTGTTATTAAGTTAAATAAACGTTTTATCTATTCTGGTACATTGGTGGATAGTTTTTATATTATTAATCATATTTCTCCAACACTACAACTAAATGAAATGAATAATACTAGTACATTACTATGTAATAGAAAGCAACCTTCTGAACTTCATCAAACCTATCTTTGGCACCTACCCCTATGTCATATTAATTTGAAACGAATTTTTAGACTAGTTAAGGATGGGCCATTAGGTTCATTGGAAGTGGAGACACTACTAGACTGTGAATCCTGCTTGGAAAGTAAAACGACCAAGCAATCCTTTGCGGCCAAAGGCAATAAGTCAAAGGAGGTATTAGAATTGGTTTACTTTGATTTGTGTGGCCCCATGAATATCCAGGCTAGAATTGGCTTTAAGTATTTCATCACTTTCATTGATGATTACTCAAGGTATGAGTATATTTATTTGATGCGCTGTAAGTCTGAATGATTTGAGAAATTAAGAGTGTTTAAGACAGTAATAGAAAAGCGTCATGGTAAATTTATCAAGATACTATGATCCGATCGTGGTGGCAAGTACCTCTTAAGAGAATATTTGAATTACTTCTCAGATGAGGAAATTCAGTTCCAGTTGTCTACACCAAGGATGCCACAATAGATTGGTGTAACAGAAAGAAGAAACAGAACTCTTATAGATATGGTCAGATCTATGATGAGTTATTCAAATATGCCTAATTTGTTTTGAGGTCATGCACTTGAAAAAGCAGCATACATTCTAAACTCGGTACCATCTAAGTCAGTACCTACTACTCCCACAGAATTATGGAATTGGTGCAAGCCTAGTCTACGACATGTTCAGATATGAGGGAATCTAATACACATGTTGAAAGGAAAAATAGATAAGTAGGAATCGAGAATAGATGTCTGTTTCTTTGTTAGGTACTTTAGAGGAATGAAAGGTTGTTTATTTTATTATCCTTAGGATCAGAAGGTCATTATTAATACCAATGTCTGATTCTTAGAAGAGGATTATGTAATAAACCACAAACCCAAAAGTAAGATTGTTCTAGAAGAACTGAGAGGAGATAGACTAGCGCATGCCTTCAGTACAAGAAGAAGCACAATAAGACCGAGTCATTGACATCCCATTGTCTCATCGTAGTGAGAGGAATGTTATGAATCAGGCTGATACTGAAAAGCAACGTGCAGATACCATCAACACAGTTGGTTCCACAACTAGGGCATAATGATGGTGCACAAGGATCAGAATTAGTAAAGCAATTCACTCGTAATACACATACACAGGTTGTGCATCATCGTAATAGGAGGGTTGTACGCCAACTTGATCAGTATATGTTTTTAGGAGAGTCTTATGACAGGATCCCTGATGAACTAGATGTCGAACCCGTGAACTACAATGAAACACTTCAAGATAAAGACGCAGAACTTTAAACAAATGCTATGAAATCAGAGATGGAGTCTATGTACTCTAATCAAGTTTGGAATATTGTAGAACCACCCGAAGGGATAAACCCATCGGATGCAAGTGGATCTATAAGAAGAAGAGAGAAGCAGACGAGAAAGTGGAAACCTTCAAGGCTAGGCTTGTTGCGAAAGGGTTTAGTTAGAAAGAGGGGATCGACTATGAGGAAACTTTTTCGTTGGTGACCATGCTAAAGTCTATCCGGATTCTCTTATCCATTGGGGCTCATTTCGATTATGAAATTTGAAAAATGGATGTCAAGACAACTTTCCTTAATGGAAGTCTTTATGAGTGCATTTATATGATGTAATCAGATGGTTTTGTGGCAAAAGGCCAAGTGCACCTGGTGTGCAAGCTTAAGAAGTCTATTTATGAACTTAAGCAAGCGTCTAGGTCTTGGAACACTCGTTTTGATCAGGCCATTAAGTCTTATGGTTTTGATCATTTCATTGACGACTAGTGTGTGTATAAGAAGCGTAATGAAAATGTGGTGGTGTTCTTGGTATTGTACGTGGATGATATCTTACTCATTGGAAACAATGTGGGGGTATTATTTTCAGTTATGGTATGGTTATCCGGACAGTTCGATATAAAGGACTTGGGAGACGCATGTCACATCCTTGGGATCAAGTTTTTGCCAGATCGCAAGCATAGGATGCTGGACTTATCACAAGTTATTTATATCGATAAGATTTTTGCCTATTTTAGTATGCAGGATTCGAAGAAAGGGTTCCTCCCTTATAGACATGAAATCTCTCTAATAAATGACCAGTGTCCTAAAGCACCAATTGAAGTAGAGAACATGAAGGCAATTTTCTATGCATTAGCGGTGGGAAGCCTCATGTATGTTGTGCTTTTCACTAGACTTGACATCTGCTTTGATGTAGACATAGTCAGCAGATATCAATCGAACCTAGAGCGGGAACACTGGACTACGGTTAAAAATATAATCAAGTATCTGAAAAAGACTAGGGATTATATATTGGTTTACCAGACAGATAGTCTATTACCCATTGGGTACACAGACTCAGATTTCCAATCATATAAGGATTCCAGAAAATCAATTTCGAGAACTGTGTTTACCCTGGGAGGTGGAGCCATTAGTTGGAGAAGTATCAAGCAATCATGTGTTGTTGATTCTACCATGGAGGCCGAATACGTGGCAACCACTAAGACAGCCAAGGAGACCGTTTGGCTTAGGAACTTTCTGTTAAATCTAGGAGAGATACCTTCAGTACAATTGTCTATTATACTTTTTTCTGATAATAGCAGGGCGATTGCTAACTCAAAGGAATCTAGGACCTACAAGAGGGCAAAACACATCGAGTATAAGTATCATTTGATACGAGACATAGTGCCCAGAGGTGATGTGGTAGTTACTAAGATTGCATCAGCAGATAACTTGGCAGACCCTTTTACGAAGAGCTTACCAGACAAAACTTTTGATGGTCATTTAGTGGGGATAGGACTTAGATGCATTACTGCATGGCTTTGAGTCTAAGTGTGAGATTGCTAGAGATTTATACTAAAAGACACACTTTGTGTAATAATTTTAATATTTATTAATAAATTAGTTATTTCATTTTAATGAGAATATGTGTGAGTGATGTTTGCCTTGTATTGTTTATTTAATGATTATACATGTGTGTCTCTTATTCTACATAATAGATGATTTGGTTTGTAGAGTACGGCTTATATACAAAATATCAGATCATCAGTTCTTATGAAATATAAGTTTATCGTTTACAGTCTTAGATGGAATTGGACACACCATCAGTAGGACTGTAACAAAATATTTTAATAGATTTGTCTTAACTATGGGGAACGATATAGTTCTAATTCTTGACACTAGTATACTTTGTGTATTGAACAAGACCATGTTAAGGTAATTATTTTTATACTGATTATATAAAACAATTAATATCTCATGATTATTATGAGTGTTTATACTCTTAATCCTAGTATAATAAATAGACACGTGCATTTAATGTTTGTTGTTTTGATTCACAGAAGAATGAGATTCTTTGTTGGTCAATAAACTTAGAGAGTTGAACAATAACATTACGTGTATGGTGAATATTAATTATTGATGAAATCCATATCTCGGTATAGGGATTAATGATACTCCCTTGAGGAAGCTTATAATATTTGATTATGTCAAACTTTGTAAGTGGATTATGAATCCGACATATCAAATAAGTTAAGTGGAAGGTTTCTAGGAATTAAATAAGTCTATTAAATTTAATTGTCAGTAATTTAATTTAATAGGCTGGTATCTGTAATCTTAACATGTAGAGATAAACAAGTACTTAATAATATAGAGCTCCAAACATAATTCCTAATATGACAAGGAGTACAATTATAATTCATTAGTGGTATAAATTATAATTAATATAAATATGGATTAATCCTAGTTGGATTAGAATTCCTTATGTGGGCAGAAAGTTCTAATCATACTAATCCTATGGTCTCTGCTGTAGTCTCTATATATATGCACTCTAAGAGTAAATAAGGTTACATTTGCTTATAATTGAGGGATACACATTTTTGTGAGAAAGAGAAACCCTAACAGCTGTGAACCCACTCTTTCTGGAGTAAAACATGTACGAGGGATACAGCAGAAGTCCGAATGTTGAGTTCGAGCAATTAATTCGTGCTTGTTGCTGTTGCTTGCTATTTGAGATCAAAACAGAAGGATTTAGAAATTCATACCTGCTGCTATTCGGGATCAAACTAGAAAGATCTCGAAGATATGATTCTAATCACGTTGATTAGTTTCTGCTAATTGAATAATAATTTTTGGTATTATGCGTATGTACTATAGCCGGGTCATAAAAAATTTTACAGTCTCCAACAACAACATGTGTCCTTTCTATTTTATAAATTTAAGAAAAGATTTTTAAGACAGAATCCTAATTAAAGGAAATTTGAAAATCATAATATATCAATTGATTAATTGTTTTTATAAAATATAGAAGTCAAACAAAAATTTAGAAAGGATTAATAATAGTATGACACATGTATTTTGTATTTTTTAAAAATTAAAAATTTGAAAAAATTGATTGAAATTTTCCACTTCAAAGACCGTCTAACAAATATTAAATATTATTTTTATCCTTCTAAATAGAGAAATTAAATCGATTTGAATACAAAATTCTACATTTTGAATTAAAGGAAGAACTTTTTAAAATTATGAAAGAAGAATTTTAAATAAGAATTCTAATATTTTTTCAAAATTACTAATCAGAATATTAATATTAATATTTAAATTAAAAAAATTAGATTGTGTCTTTCAACTTTAAAGACCCAACAACAATATATTGTTGCAACACGTAGTATAGATTTGAATAAAAATAATTTATCAATAAATTTAAATTTACATAAATATAAATTCAGTTAAAGACTAAGTTGTAAGGAACCGAAAACATTTTAGAAAGGGGCCATATTTTAAGAATTTAAAAAGGTTATTAGATTTAGTTATTATATTGGTTTTAAAGAATTAATAATAACGTATTTATGTAAATTTTGAATATTTTCTTGAATGTTCAAAGTTACTATATTGAAAATGTCAAAGTTAAAATAACATGTGTAGTTATGACCAATGGATTCATGATGTGTGTATTTATTTATTTTTTAAATTCAAAAATTTAAAAAAAAAAAGAATTAAGAATTTTAAGCTTAATTACTTAATAATTTATTGTTATAATATATAGTATAAATAGATTGAGTAATGAACTATTGGTAGTATTTCTATATTGAATTGTTATAACATTACATTTTCATGGTACATGATTTAACCAACTATGCAATTGTTCAAGCATTATCATATAAAGATCTAATCATAGCATTAAGGATGAGTTGAATTGTTCTGACATGTTTTATACCCAGAATGAGAACGTACTTACTGCATAGCAAGTTAGAATGACAAAGGGCTCTTTTATTTAAATAAGACACCCAATAATTATAGCAGAACTTGAATTTAGAGAGAAATAAGAGTTTTGGAATTGGACCTAGAATGAGAAACACAGGTTCTGTATTCATTAATTACTTTATATGAATTGAATATTTTTTTTATTTCCCTTCACTAATTTAGGATAAATTAGTTAGTAAGTCTAGAACACAATGTCAGCATGATGATATAATGTGCACAATTAATTAAAAATAAATTTATATTTACATTTTAGGTTAATTTACCTAATTTTTAGATTGATTGACCTAATTTGTAAAATAATAAAAATAACAACTTTCCAAATTTATTGCTTATGTAGTTGAGTTGACAAAAAATACGTGCCTTTATTTTTAATTGATTGAGTATATTACATCATCATGCTAACGTAGTATTCCAAACTTGAATAATTTCTCCACTGTTAGACTATCTAAATTTGATCATTATATAGTGAAAGCAAATAGCTATCATTAAAGAAAGTTTCTTTTTAAAAAGAATTAGTATCTTAACCAGTGAAAAAATGTATTTGGTAATCACTAGTAATTAATTATTTATTTATCTACATATATTTGTATACATGATCACCGCCCTGTTAATCCTCTATTTTTCTTTTTAACATTAGACGCACACATCTCCTAGTAGCTGCCGTGGAATATTGACAAAAAAAAAAAATTGCCGCCCTTTATGGAGCTGATTCTGAATATTTGATGAACTTCCCTGTTGTCCAAGTCATTGTTAATCGACATTGAATCATTTTGAGCAACCGTTTAACAAATGATGATGCAAGTAATTATTGAAATTGTTCACCACTTACCGTCTACGTCTATCTAAAATTGAGTTATTAGAAAAATCAAAGTTAGTATAGAAAGCGGGTGGTGACAACTTAAGTATCTATTTTTTTACCAACAACCACATTAAACTACCATCGCATAATTAAAATAGAAGCTTTTCAGCTGCCTTATTCATCTTCAAACTTCATCTTCCAAAGGTGGTTGTGAAATTACAACCACCGAAACCAAAATCAAAATCGCCTCAATCCTCATTTGGATGATGATGCTGCTGCTGCTTGTGATTGCTTTTGAATGAAATCCCTCAGCTCCGTAATTAACTGAGAAGCCTCCGGCAGTTCAGGAAAGCCATAAAAAGCATGGATTGCATTTGGGTACTCAACCAAGTAAGCCTCTTTCCCTGATTTCTTCAAAAACTCGTAATATCTTCTCTGCCAGTCTTGCAATGGATCGAAACCCCCAACAAAAACAATCGTCGCAGGATACTTCCTCACTCCGGAAATTTCGGTCGATTTCGGACCCTCAAAAATATTTGCAGCCTCGTGGTTTCGGTCAGCTCCTTCCGGCAAAAATGCCTTCCACATCCAGTCCGAACGCTCCATGTTTACGAATGGCACGTTGGTCAGTCTCAGCTCGGATTCGGTGCGCTCTTCCCCACCGAAGAACGCCTGTATTGCAATCACTCCGGTTATTGTCACTTTCTTGAAGTCCACCTCGGCGGCTCTGAGCGTGACGTGGTGGGCTATGTTGCCGCCGGCGCTGTCGCCTGCGAGGAAGCACCGGCTGAGGTCGGCGTTCAGGGGCAAATCAGCGTCGTCGAGGAATTTTAATATATCGATGCCGTCGTCGAACTGGGAGGGGAAGCGGTGCTCCGGGGCCAGGCGATAGCTGACGGAGACGACGACGGCGGGGAGTTGGGCGGCGAGGCGGCGGCAGAAGTCGTCGTAGGGTTTTGTGCCTGCGGAGAAGAACACGAACCCGCCACCGTGGAAGTAGACAACGACGGGGAGTTTGGATTCGTCGCCAACGGTGGCCCGGGTGTAGAGTCGGAACCAGAGGTTGCGAGAGGAGTCGACCGTGATGTCAGATGAGGCGACACTGTTGATGGGTTTGGAGGAGGGAGGGGCTTTGGGGTCCAGGAATTTCAAGAGGCCGCGGTTGACGGTTCCGTTGGAGCGGCGACAGTAGTCGATGGCTAAGGTGTGGCCGGCGATCAAGAGTCTGATCTTCCATGGAAGGGCAGGGGCCGGTGTTGATCTAGTTTTATCCGCCATTGATCTCTCTCTCTCTCGTCTCTGAGAAAACTGAGCGAGTTGAGAAGCCAAAGATCGAATTGTATGGTGGATATACAGCTTACAGCTATGGGATCATTTAATTCTTTTAACTCTTTGAGATTTGAGTAATTGAGTTTTTTTTTTTTATTTCTATTTCTATTTTTTTTTAAAACGAAAGCCTTTATTGCGGGACTGTTTGTAAAGAAAAATTTAAAATTTTCTCTCGCTCCGGTCGCCTCTCTTATTACATAAAAATAAAGTCTAATAATCTTGAATTTATCAAAATAAATGAACTTATTTTATAACTTTTAGCACGTAATAAAATAAAATAATAGAATCTCTTCGCAATTAATTTTTCATTGTGTTCACAAAAGAAAAAAAAACTAACAATGTAATTTTTTTTACTTTATTTTTTTCTCTGATTTCATTCTCTTTTCCTTTTCGCCTACCAATGCATAAAATTAGGGTTGAAATTTCTACACAAGCTTGCTAACACCGACTCAAAAACAATGTAACATTAGTTGTTTTATGCTTAGTTGAAATTTCTATACAATGTTAGCTTTTGAGAGCTTCTCTCTCTAGGGTTTCTGGTGCGGTTTGTAACAATAATGGCTGGATCTGGTTGGATTATTGAGCTGGTGTTTGCTTTCTAGATGGGTCCACAGGTCAATTGAAGAAAACAACAAAATCAAATGTAGTGGGTCTTGAATCTACCAAGCTGGTGTTTGCTTTCAAGATGGGTCCAGAGGTCAACTGAAGAAAACAACACAATCAAATGTAGTTGGTCTCGAATCGACCAAAGCTGGTGTCAGATCATCACCACTGACCATCACAAAACTTAGAGAGAGCTTTCAAACGGTGTATGTGGGAACATCTGCTGGCAAGGCGACCAGATGGAAAGTTCCGCATGCAAGGCTAGAGTGGAAGGTACGGATGGAAACGATGACAAGGAGAGACATATTCAGAACAAGATGGAGGATCTGATCCCAGGTGCATCGGCAAGAAGAATTTCTGAGCTTAAGTCTGACCTAAATGTTGCGTGGAAAGAGAAAGAGGAACTGAAACGAGAACTGGAGAAGGTCTCAACGCGGCTGAAAGCTAGTGATTCTCGTCAGGTACTCATGGGGTCATCACACGATGTCGAAACTCTGAAGCGAACGCCAAGTCAAGCCCCTGTGCTGATCGCTGGAAAGGAGAGCAAAGACGCAAGACAAGTGTTTGATAAAATACCTGTGAGAAATCTGGGCAAAGAACAACCTGCCCCGACGAGGAAAACTTGGGCAAATGTGGTTGCAAAGGATAATAGAGCAGCCATGCAGCTTGATTTTATCCCTTCTGTGATAAAGGATGGAAAAATCACAGTCACAATGGCACAAGAAAAGTATGATGCTAATATCGGGGACTGGGATAATTGTCTTGTTAGGTACTTTTTAGACAAGAAACTCCCTTTCCTGTTGGTTGAAAATGTCATCATGAAGTTATGGGAAAAGGAGGGCTTTGAGAAGGTCCTAGCAAATGGCAAGGGTTTTTTCTTCTTTAAGTTTGACAATGCTGCAAATTGCGATGCTGTACTGGAGAAAGGGCCTGGCATGTCTCAGGTAAGCTCCTACTGCTTAAAAAAATGGCATCGCATGATGCAACTATCTAAGTCAGTCCAGAAAGTTGTGCCAATATGGATAAACCTTTTTAACATACATTTAGAATTCTGGAATGCTAGGGGTTTAAGCCAAATTGCTAGTGTAGTGGGAAAACCATTGTACGTGAATAACCAAACTGAACAATGTAAGAGGATTTCTTTTGCTAGGGTCTGTGTGGAAGTCAATGCAGAAGATGATCCTCCCCATTCTTTTATGCTTGAATGTGGAAGTGATACTGTAGAGATTGATGTTGAATATCAATGGATTCCACTGAGATGTGGAGTATGCAAAGTGTTTGGCCATGATTCAGCTACCTGTGGTAAGCAGAACACTGGTGGTCAACAGATATGGCGAGTCAAAGAACAGGACAAGAAACTAGTTTCTGAGGAGTGGTCAACAAGGGTGATTAGACATGTAGGTACCAAAAGAGCGAGTTAAGGTGATAATTTTAGGATATCTTTCTTACACGTAACCAACTCCCAGACCATAAAGCTCTGCTTTCGAAAGATCAAATAGAGTTATTTTTCAAAAAAAGGCTTTGATATTCTCAAAGGTTGCTAAACAACCTATTTTTTTTAAAATCCTCTCTTGAGGAGATATTTTCAAAAAAAACTTTTTCAAAAACCTTAAATTTAATTTTTGAATTATACTTAATTTTAGGTGTCCTAACCCACCTTAATTAAGTTAGGTGGCGACTCCTATTTTTCTAAAAGACCCTTAACCAAATCAATTTTCAATTCAAACCTAGTCGCACTCGTCTTTTTAGGAGGATGAAT
Source organism: Euryodendron excelsum (assembly GCA_033060915.1). Lineage (NCBI taxonomy): Eukaryota > Viridiplantae > Streptophyta > Magnoliopsida > Ericales > Pentaphylacaceae > Euryodendron > Euryodendron excelsum. Next base: position 2,364,667 of record CM065391.1, on the reverse strand, counting down.
TCTAATGACAGAGCTTTGGTTTTTTCAAGCTGAAAAGACTTGGACCCAAAAACCGAAGCGCGACATAGTTCAAAACTCTCTTTGGCCTCACCCCTAATCTAGGAAAGAGCAACATGTATTTTGTTGGCGTAGAGGGAGCTGAGCAAAACATAATCAAGGATTGTACTGGTTTCAGCGGTGGGAGCCTCCCAATCAGATATCTTGGGGTGCCAATTATTACCACGAAGCTCAAGTATGATGATTGTAAGCCACTTATAGCTTGAATCACAACTAAGGTTAAATCTTGGGCCAATAAGGTATTATCGTATGTAGGGAGAGCTCAACTTATAAAATCCATCTTATTCTCTATGCAAGTATATTGGTTTTCGCTGTTCATTTTGCCAAAAAAAAGTAATCAACGATGTGAAAAAGATTTTAAGGGCCTTCCTTTGGTTTGGTGTTGATTTGAAGTCTACTGGAGTCATAATGGCATGGGCTGATGTCTGTGTTCCAAGAAGTGAGGGAGGATTAGGTATCAAGTCGAGGGATAATTGGAACAAAACTGCTATGTCTAAGCATGTTTGATTTCTTTTCATGGGTGGAGCTCAATCTCTTTGGTGCCAGTGGGTGAAGTCATACTTATTAAAAGGGAGAAGTTTCTGAAGTGTCTCTATTCTAAATTAGTCTTCATGGGTTTGACCCAAATTGCTCGAACTGCGTGAGCGGGTTTGGCCATTGATAAAACATGTTATTGAAAATGGTACTTCAACATTTTTATGGTATGACAATTGGCACCCTATGGGCCCTATTATTCAGAGGAGGGGGGAGAGAATTGCTTACGCTGCTGCAATAAATAGAAATGCAAAGGTTAGTACCCTTATTAGAGGAAATGTATGGAAATGGTGGAGGACCATTGACCTTACAAAGCTATGAAGGAATACTGATATGCTTCCTAACCAATCCAGGGTAGATGAAGTTAGATGGGTGTTAAATGCATCTAAAAAATTCACCATTCAATCGACATTGGAGCATGTTAGAGATAGAAAATTTGTTGTCGGATGGTGGCACCTTCTCTAGTTTCCAAACCACATCCTTAGATTCGATTTTGTGGTTTGGACTGCAATCAGGGGGAGACTAAGTACTGGGGATAGATTGGTTAGTTTTGGTGTGACCAATGAGCCCACTTGTGCTTTGTGTCAGAATATGAAGAATAGCCATAATCAACCTTTTTTTAGTTGCTACTTTTCTCAAAGAATATGGAGTTATATTCAAGGAAAATGTAATGTGCAGTGGCCTACTATGAGCTGGACAGACTTAGTCATATTCCTTGCCTCGGGGTTTCGTTGTAAGTCTTTGGGTACAACAATTATTAAGCTTGCATTTACAGTTTCTATCTACATGATTTGGAATGGGAGGAACAACAGGGTTTTTCATCATGAATCAAAGCCAATGGATGTAGTCATAAAGGAGATCATCATGTAGGTTAGAGGGAGATTAACTACTGTTCGGAAGCAAAAGTTTAACCAAGCAAACCAATGGCTTTGCTCAAAATGGAATCTTTCCCAATCCATTTTTATTGATAGCTAAGCCGGGTGGCTCACTCATATATTGCTAATGAGTAGGATTATGAAATCTACTTAATGGTATGTGTTTCTTTGTTGGCCTTTAGATCTTGTTGTCTCTAGTTTTCTTTCTTTTGAATGTTCTCGATCTGCAGGATTGTAGTTGGACATCATCCTTTTTATCTCTTGCCTGGGGTATGCCCCTTGTACTTTGTTTCTTTTTTTTTTTTTTTCATTTATATACATCTTACTTTCCAAAAAAAAAAAAGATTATAAGCCCTGAACTCATTCAACACGAATGATCCCTTTTAAGTAAATGTCATATCATTAATATACGAGTTGTGTTCGAGTTGATCCGTTTAGTGAAATTTTTATGTCTTGACTTAGAATTCAAGTTCTCTATAATTGATAAATGAGTTGCATTCGGGTTGATTCATTTATGCTGTGTTAGAATTTTATATTTATTAAGAAAAATACAAAAAATAAAAAAAAAATGAGAAAAAATATAAAAAAATAAAAAAAAAAATTATTTTCTTTTCCCTTACCTTTTTCAATCGTCAAATTTTAAATCCAAACATAACGTTAGTGTATTTCCTATGTATCTACTCAACACGAATGCTGCTAACCCAACAAAATTATCAACCCTAACATTCAAAACTTATTTATTTATGATAGGTAATTAGCTAAGTCAATTTTATTTTAATCATGAATTAAACAAAATACAAGTACTGAGTTACTTATGAAACTTAATTTAATAATAACTAACAATAATCTCGTGCTATGCACAGTTGATTAAAAAAAAAATAAAACAAAAGGTAAAAGAGTTGAAAGACATGATTTTTCTCGAATCCATAGTTGACTGTTTGATAAAATAAAAAGTTTAAGTACTAAAAACTTTTAGTGTTAAAATATTTATTTTTTGTTAAATAAAATTGCAGCTATACAACATAAATGAAACATGAAGATAATTATAAGTTAGATTGTGTTACACTACTAATGAAGTTAGAGTTTGAACCAAATTAAATCAGTTATCTAAATGCCGCAAAAATTCAACCCAAGGACCAAAGCATACCAAACAAAAGTGGAGTTCGATGAATCAAGACTTCAACTTGAAGCAAGTAAAGGTACACTACTTTTTAGAGCTAAAAGATTGAATGACAATTGAAATGTCAAATTACATTGTACACAAATTACACAAATTATTCTATCTTCCTTCTGAAAGTTGTGCTACATTGTGCAAGTTTATTTTTGTCCTTCATTTGTGAGTGATATAAATGATGATATCACTTCAGCTACCATTATTTATCTTTATTTTGTATTTGACGCTGGGCATGGGCTTTTTATTAGGATTAATAATGACTTTGAAGGACTAAAATATCATGTTCTAGCAGAGGTGCAAAAGAAACGACGATTAATAAGCTCATGGCATTGAACATGTTAATTTGTAATTTATCGCCACTTGATTCTTCAAGAGAAAAAACTGTGAGACTACAGGAATCGAAGTGAATGGTTTGAAAACAATTGAGTGGTATGTGACTGTACTAACTACTTTAGAATTGAATTAGTTTATTAGAGTTAGAATTTAAACATTTTATATAAAGAGATATCAAGTGAAGTTTAAAATATTACTATAAGATAAAGATATGATATAAAATTTGAAATTAAAATTTAAAATTAATGTTATTCTTATCAATAGAAATTAATGCTTACTTTTTACATGCGTATTTTGTATAATTAATATTTTGGTATGAGTTGGATTGAATGCTTTGGGAGTGGATATACATATATAGAAAGAGTGATACAATCAAAATTTAAACAATCACAAGATAAAATACAAAATTTGAAATTGAAATTTGAAGCTGTTAAGGTTTAAAGTTAAAAGTTTAAACAAAAGGGATATTGCCTTTATCAATATAAATATAAAGTTGCATACAAATTAAAAGAACCAATGATCACAATACATATCGATATTTTTATTTTATAAAATCACAAAATCTAGAAGATTTGGATTAATTCTTTGAAGTTCAAAGACCAACACAATCAAGTTTAAAATATCACTATCAAATAGAGATAAAATAAAAAATCTGATACTAAAATTTATAATTTTTATTGAAGTTAAAGTTTAAACATAAGGGATATTGTCCTTATCAATAAGAAATAAATGATTGCTACAAATTAATATAATCAATGATCAAGTTACATGTGGATTCTGTATTTTACAAAATTTAAAAATCTAAAAAATTTGGATTAAGATTTTGAATTTAAAAAATCTAATAACATTTTGCTGTTTATAATAGTATAGATACACTATTTATAATAGTATAGATACAGCACACTGACTCTGCATTTTTATTCTCTTGCATCTGTAACATTGAAAGGAGTGAATTAGTAAAAATACAATGATATATACCGACCAACATATATATATACATACATACATGATATTGAGAATATAGCCCATAAGAGTGACAAATTAGTAGCTTTTAGCTTCCCTTATTCTATCCAAGGGAAATAACTTTTCACTTGTGTAAACAAAATAAAAAGTAAAAAAATTGTCTTGTCTTTCAAGTATTCAGCCGGTAAGATATCACACACCAAAAAAAAAAAAAAAAAGGTATTCTACCAACAAAAAAATTGAATAAAGAATGGGGAGAGGTGTAGAGATAAGATATTTCCCTAATCACCAATGTAAGACAAGAAACATATATATATATATATATACTTTTTTATTTTTTTGGATTCAGCGATCAAGAATGTCTCGACCAACTTGTATGCAACTCAATTAATTTTTTTCTTTTTCGATCCGGTCAAAAACAAGTCATACAAAAATGAGAGGTATATTGTTTCAAATTCTGAACTTGCGTATCTCACTTTTAATTTCTACTTTTTCACTGAACTGTAGTTTATTGCTTCAATTCTACAATTAAGAGATAGTTGTCACAAATTTCGGTGGCATTGCGCTTTTATGATTGCTTTAGTTTGAAAAATAACATGATTTGAACTCCTTTTTATGATTTGAACGCATTGTCCTCCATAAGAACCATGATAGCTCTCGTTTGAAAATAACATTTTTTTTTTACTTTTTTGGTGTTATAATTTTTAGCAAAGAGAGTTATGACCCAACCATTTAGATGAAGTGAGAGATAGAAGAAGTTGGGTTCCCCTTTCAACTTCTCCTCCAAATGGGCTTATCATGACCCAGAATGCTGTAGTTTTCTAAACCATCAGCCACGGCTAATTAGTCGCCGTTGACGCTAAACAAATGCATGACGGTGGACCTATAGATAAAGGTGTTTTCACTCTTCCAATTAATACATTTCTAGGACTTCCCCATCTTTCAGTAGGTCCAAATTTCGGGATTCGTTGGCATTAGCTACCCTTTCTTACTATTAATATTACAATTTGTGAGGGCTTTTCATAGCTAGTAATTAATGTTACCTATGCAGTGTGTTCTTGTGATTTTTTCACACTTGGAAAAAAATATATCCTCATGATTAATATATACATGTGTTGTCGACTTTCTTCTATATGGCATGTTTGCAAACGTAATTAGAAAAAGATAATTGGGCCAAAAAATAAAAATAAAAAAAACACTATAACCATAACATTTTGTTTATTTGCTTCTATTTTGGTTTCATATTTGAAATATAAAAATGTACTTCCTAGCTATATGTCCACTTGTATCATCCTTCTTGCATAAATTACTAATTTTTGTAATGTTAGTCTTTTAAATTTGGAGAAATGAAGAGAGTCGTGATAAATTGTCAGCTTATATTGATAGAATATACAACCATAGGTTCGTGAACTCTTTAATCATTGCCTTTATTGCTGGTAGTTCGGGATTAAAAATATAAAATTTTGCTCAAGCACAGGAGTACTAACAACATTCACGGGTGGCAATTTTAATTCTATGCAACATACTAACAAGACTTGAAATTGATATGCGTAATTAGCAGGGTGGGTTAGGTTTATATGACTTTGTATCATAAACGAGTTGAAATGTTTAATACGTATATTAAAATGTTAAATTAGCATTGTACATACAATTCGTTTAAAACAACTTGACCCGTCTAATTAAGTAAATGTGTTATATTAGTTCAAGTAACCCTAACCGTTTAACCCATTCAACATAACACTATTATCATGATCTACTGTAATTATTGCGTGTTATTTACTTTTATTTCCTTCATTTTGGAAGCTTTAAATAATTTTAATAACAGTGTGTTTTCTTTTTTAATTAGTTTAATTACATTACCTTATTTGAATTGAATTATACACAATGAATTAAAATGAAGTATTTAACATTGGGGCTTCTATAGATTGTGCACCACATCACATGAACAGTAGTTTTGATCTATGTCAATTACCGAAGACTCTGTATCTTCTAACTCATTTGTCCAGAACAGTATTCCCTGTAAGTAATAAGGTTGATAGCTCTTTTGATTTTTGAGTTAAAGGAAAATGCTATCCACGGTCGCGGCTGTGGGTCTCCTGCTAATGTGGCACCTAATAGTTGGTGACTGAGCCACAGCCGTAGCTATATGTAGGAGTGCACAAAAGAATCGAAAAACTTGAGAACCGAACCAACTCAACCTCTCTGGTCGGTTTGGTTCGGATCTATCAAATGTTCAGTTCAATTCTGGATTTAAAAAAAGTCGACTCGACAATTTCGGTTCAGTTTTCGGGTTCACACTTTCTGAAACCGAACCGAGACCCGATCTTATATTTATTAAAAAAGTTTACATATATTTTATATATGCCTTTAAATCATGATTACTTAAACTTAATTATTATTAATTTATGTTTGTATGTTGCTTTATTATTATTTTTTTAAAATTAGGATACAAGATTAATCCTAGTTTTTATTTTTTTAATAAAAAAAAGCATGTTTTGAACCATAAAAGCGGACTCGGCCCGAACCAACCTAAGGCATGAAATTGAACCAAACCAATCGAACCTACTTGGATTGGTTCGGTTCGATTTTCTGAAAAGATCGATTCGCTTCTGAGTTCAAAATTTTAAAACCGATCAAGATCAAGTCGATTATGAGTCTAGCACGAGCCTGACTAATATACACCCCTAACTGTGGATAGCAATTTTTTGATTTAAATACACCTAGGACCATTGCACTTTCACCAAAATTTCACTTTGTTCATTTTGTTTTCAATTGTAACAATCTAACCTGTTACACTTTGAGTCAAATAGTAATGTCATCCTAAGTTAGTTGTTTATTGAGTTGACGAAAAATGCCATAGGCTTTTTCTAAGTGCAATTACCATTTTGTTCTCAAATCACTTTCACATGAAAAATACTTTAAAAAGACAATAAAAAATTAACTAAGCAATGATTAAGAAAAGGGCCTTTCAAATTAAGATCATTGATTCATGTGTAGATAATTTCATTTAAATAAGAAACAGGTTAAAATCATTAATTCATGTACTAACAAAAACATGACCATGTGGCAAAAATCCACGATTGAACCAACAAAAAATCTGAAAAAAACCCAAAACAAAACAAAGAATTAAATTTACGGAAAAACAGAACTCCACCAACAAACAACAAAATCAATCTCAAGCCCCTCCCTCCGTCACTTCTTACTTCGGCCTCCGCCTCCAAGCCCACAGCCGACCACCCCAACCTACTGCCAGCCAAACCCACCTTCCTTGCTCTCTCTCTGTAAATCCACCTCACCCAAACTCCCCTAATTCTCATTCACTCTCAAGAGTAACCTCCAAGCCCCCGACATTTCTATGTAATATTTTTTACACAACTCAACAGCAAGTCTCTTCTGCAAATTTTACAAAACCTATTGACTTGAGATTGTAGGTTGTAGACGTTGAAATGCAAGAATTGGAGGGTTGCCTAAGTGAAACCCAGGGGTTGGGACGATGTTGTAGTTGGTGTGGTGGGGAAGGCTAGTGGGAGTGGGGTTGGGTGTTGTAGTGACGGTGATGGTGGGGGAGGTTTCGGGCAGTACATCGAGAGTGAGAGTTGGGGTGAGGGTACAAGATGAATTGGGTGGTGGGGGGCAAGACGGTGGGGTTGGAGTGGGGTGGGGGATGGAGGGTGTTGGTGCGGCACTGGCTTAAGAGGTAGATTGTAAAGGGAAAGAAGAGGTGAGTGAGAAAGAGAGAATTGCAAGCAATGTTTTAAAAATTGAACCGTTTAGTGAATTGAAAAAGTAATACGATTACGGGTCACTTGTTCAGTCGTCAAGTTAATTAGAAATGAACTGGTCTTTACGGGTCACTTGTTCAGTCGTCAAGTTAATTAGAAATGAACTGTTCACGATTACAGGTCAATTCGATTTTTCTCTGAAATTGAATTACCAAATTGCCCTTTATACTGAGTTATCTGGTGAATCCAACTACCAGCTGGTTATGTGTGGATCCCTTAGTCATTCTATAAGTGAATTATCGAATTGCCTTTTGCGCTGAGTTATCCGATGAATCCAACTACCAGCTGGCCATGCGTGGGTTCCTTAGTTATTCTATTACCTATATAAAAACGAGAATACCAATCCGATTTTCCTCCAAAAGTGAATTACCGAATTGCCCTTTGTGCTGAGTTATCCGGTGATTTCAACTATTAGTTGGCCATGTGTGGGTCCCTTAGTCATTAAAGTTTGTTTACAAAATAACAAATTTCAGTGATATATATAGAGGTGTAAACGGGTCGGGCCAGCACGGCACGACACGTGGCAGGCACGGCACGGCACGGCACGACACGACAGACGGGCCGTGCCGGGCTTAGTGTTTGGAGGCACGGGCACAAGCACGGCACGAGTACCGTTAAGGCACGAGCACAGCATGGGCACGACACGAGCACGACACAGCATGGCACGGTACGAGCACGGCTAACGGCTAGTTTTTTGAAAAATGTCCTTAAATGTCAAAATTACCATCCCGAACAACTATATAACAGCTAGTTTAAAGGGCAAATGTGTATTTTTCATTAAAAATTATCAAAATTACCCCCCCCAACAACTATATAACGGCTAGTTTAAAGGGTAAATGTGTACTTTCATTAAAAATATCAAAATTACCCCTCCCAACAACTATATAACAGCTAGTTTTAGGGATAATTTTGTAAATTAACTTATTCAATTTTTTCTGTAAATACTAACACTCACTTCATTTCTTTCTCACAAAATTATTCACTCTCTCTACAATCTATACAATTTCTCTCGTTACAATCACAAAGAACTCATTTTCTCTTTATATTGTTTACACTTAGCCATTTTTTTTACAATCTTGTTGCAAGTCAAGCAATCTGCAAATTTGGTTGAGGTATTATTATTATTATTATTATCTTATTCTAATTTTATTTATGTTATATTAATTGTATTATATTTATATTATTATTATTTTATTTAAATTTTATTTTTAATTGCATTATTTCATTTTATTATAAATATGGACCCTATGAATTTTAACCTTGAGGATTTAGATTTTGATGATATTGACGATTTTGATAGAGATTCAACTGCACCATCAAGTACACCTTTCATGGCAACAAGTCATGTTAATAAAGACAAAGGAAAAAGGGCACGCACATCTACTGTATGAAAATATTATACCATAGAAGAAATAAAATATGTGCATGGAAATATTCAGTAAAAAGCTATATGTAAGTTCTGCCAAAAAGCTTTGAGCTGTGACTCTCATAGTGGCACGAGCCACCTTGCTAGACATGCGGATTTTCATTTGAAGTAACAACGAGGTAATGACTCTAAACAATCCCAACTTAGTTCAAGTGAAGCTAGTTTGTCTACTTTTTCATACTCTCAAAATAAAATGAGAGAAGGAATGGTTGTATACATAGCTTCGGCATAGCAATCTTTTACTTTTTCTGATGATAAAAAATTTGAGCATTTTGTTAAATCATATTTACAGCCTTCTTATAAAAAAATTTCTAGAAATACTGCTCGAAGTGATTGTTTAACAGTTTTTAGTGAATGAAAACAAAATTTAATTTCTGAATTTTCAAGTTTTGGTGCGACAATTTCTTGTACTTCTGATTTATAGACCGGTCGCAATAAATATGGTTATATTTGTGTTACTGTACATTATATTACTGCTGATTGGTTATTGCATAAAAAAATTATTGCTTTTTGAATGATAGAATATCCTCATAATGCTTCAAGTATATTTCAATATATTATAAATGTATTTAGGGAATATAATATTGTAGATAAAGTTTTTAATATTACTTTTGATAATGCTACTGCTAATAATGCTTCAATTGATTTGTTTAAACGTCATTTGCATCTTATTCATGGTGAAAAAATTTTTCATGAAAAATGTGTATGTCATATAATTAATTTGATTGTGCAAGATGGCTTAAAATACATTAATAATCATATAGAAAAAGTTAAAAATGTAATTCTTTTCATTACTTCATCTGATCCTAGAGTACAAGAATTTGGTGAATTATGTAGAAGATATAGTCTAAAACCTAGAAAGTTTAAATTAGATATTACAATACGTTGGAACTCTACTTATCTTATGTTACAATCTTGTGTGAAGTATAATAAAGTAATTAATGATTATCTTACTACTAGATACACTGATTTAGTTTTATCTACAGAAGATTGGGACTTAATTACTGAATTTATTGAATTTTTAAAAAAATTTTATAATGCTACAAATATTTGTTCTGGTGCTTATTATTGCACTTCTTGTATTATTTTAAATCAGTTATATAATATTTCTAATATTTTGGCTAAGTACAGAAGTAATAATTATTTTAAAGATGCTTGTCAATCTATGGAAGAAAAATTTTAAAAATATTGGGATTATATACCGCCTATTTTTTGTTTAGCTGCAATAATGGATCCTAGAATTAAATTATTTGGTATAGAAACGTTGCTAAATGGAATTTCAAAAAATTTAACCACTACACTTAAAATTAATCTAAATGATGTTAAGAGTTCATTGACAACCCTATATGAAACATATGAATCTAAATATGCAAATAATAAACAAGGTTCTTCTTCTTCAAGTACTATGTGTCGCGCCCTGGTTTTTGGGGTGTCCAAGATCCTTTCAGCTTGGAGACCCTAAAGCACAGAACTTTGTCACTAGAACTCATCCTTCTAGAAGGACAAGTGCAACTAGGTTGAAAATTGGTTTGACTAAAAGCTTTTTTAGAAAAATAGGAGTCGCCACCTAACTTCATTAAGGTGAGTTAGGACACCTAAAACTAAGTGTTAATCTGAAGATTAAACGTAGGGTTTCTTGGAAAAGGTTTTAAAAACTCCCTCAAGAGAGGGTTTTTAAGAAAATAGGTTGTTTGGCAACCTTTTGAAATGTTTAAGCCTTTTTTTTAAAATAACTCTATTTTGATTTTTTGAAAACAGAAATCTAATATTCGGGGGTTGGTCACGTGTAGGGAAGACATTCTAAGATCATCACCCTACCCCGCCCATTCGGTACCTACATGTCTAATCACCCTTGGTTCACTCACTAGAATAACCGGTTACCATGGTCCACTTTATATCCACTTGAGAATTTTTGAAAACGGGGTTTAGTCATTACTTTTCGGATGGATGATGCATGATGCAAGTTTTTGAAAATAACGGAGGTTTTGAAAGATTTTGGAATAGAAACTTTGAGTTGATTGGAATTTTTGAAAAAGGGATTGGGGTTGAAATAAAAGTTATGACCGCACCATTCTAGGTTACTTATGTATCTCGTTTGGCGAGAATCAAGTTATTCGTAGTTCGGGCAAGAGCCCGATGGAAAATAGGCGCATTAGGGCCTTTGGAAGATTTGAAGACACTTTGGGGTCTTTGGAAAAGCTTAAGACACTTTGAGATCTTTGGAAGTTGAAGACTCTTTGTGGTCTTAGAAAAGTTTAAGACACTTTGAGGTCTTTGGAAATTAAAGACTCTTTGTGGTCTTGGAAGTTGAAGACTCCTTGCGGTCTTGGAAGTTTTTAACTTGAAATTGGATTGTGGAGTGTTTTAAAAATATTTTTGGATCAACTTAAGGGAGTTTTGAAAAAAGCTTTGGCAAGACTCAAGAGAAGTTGAAAGTGTTTTTGAAATCTTGTTTTGAAAACCTTGGATGAATGTTTTGATGACTTAGTTTTTGAAAGTGGTTTTCGAAAATAGCTAAGGGTTTGGAGTCCTAATATGGACAACCTTAGAGGTTGTTCTTGTTTTATCACTTCTCCTTGGAATTCCTAACCATGAGAGGACTAGGGACACCTTAGGTTTGTGACTCTTTGAAAACACTTTTGGAAAAGTCTTGAAGAGGGAATGTAAGAACATTATAAGAGTTTATGGAGTTGGGTTATTGAAGTCATGGGGTAGGAGGTTTTGGAGGAATAGGTTATGAGGATAATTTGAAAGTTTGAATGATCATTTGAAAAAAGAGTTCAAGAGTTGGAACCTTGAAGTGTATTAACCTTGGTTGGGTTAGCCTAGGGTCAGGGGCAACCTAAGGTTAACTAACTTGAGTTAGGTTGACCTAAGGTTAAGAAGACTTAGGGTTAACCAACTAAGGTTAAGCTAACTTAAGGTAAGTGAACTTGGATCAAGTTAACCTAGGGTTGGACAACTAGGGTCAAGTTAACTTAGGGTTTGGTAACTAGGGTCAAGTTAACCTAGGGTTAGATAACTAGGATCAAGTTAACCTAAGGTGTGGTAACTAGGGTCAAGTTAACCTAGAGTTTGGTAACTAGGGTCAAGTTAACCTAGGGTTGGACAACTAGGGTCAAGTTAACCTAAGGTGTGGTAACTAGGGTCAAGTTAACCTAGAGTTTGATAACTAGGGTCAAGTTAACCTAGGGTTAGGTAACTACGGTCAAGTTAACCTAGGGTTAGGTAACTAGGGTCAAGCTAACCTAGGGTTGGATTGGAAGTTGGTTTTGAAAATTGGTTTAATGCATTTTTGGAGAGTATTTTGAAGGACAAAACATGCCATGCAATGGACCTTGGTGGACAACCCTTTTGAAGATCATTTCCATGAAAATTTTGACTCTAGCCAAGAGCATGGTGTACATGGTTGGTGATTGGAGACCATGCCAAGAAAGGTTTCCTTATGAACATCGTAACCTTTATCTTGGCAATAGTGGGGGTTTCAAAAATCAACATAATGATGGCAATTTTTGAAAAATCCTTTTTGATACAAAGGTGGAGAAAATGCATTGTTGAAAATCATCTTTTGAGAAGGATTTTGAAAATCATTTTTTAAGGGGAATATTCCATCAAGAGAGGGTTTATGCGGCCAACAAAAGAGAGACCACTCAAGAGAGGGTTCCATGGGGCCATTTCAACCACTAAACTTGAGAGAATAGAAACCATAGAATTCAAAGAGTTTGAACATCATTCTTAGGCAAGCATAAAGAGAAAAAGGGGTCATTCTAACAATTTAGGGCTCCTATGGCCAATATAAAGGGAGACCACTCAAGAGAGGGTTCTATGGGGCCATTTTAGCCACTAAATTTGAGAGAATGGAAACCTTGAAAATTAGGAGGTTTGAAAGCAACCTTTGTGCAAGTTGAAATGCAATGATGCAAAAGTGTGAATTAATGGGTAGTGAGGGATTTTCTAAGGCATGAAACTTAAAGTCTCATCCTAAACTTCAAGAAGCCAACTCTTGGAACAATTTTTTAAGGACATGTAGAACTTGGAAATGTTATAAAATTTAAGAGTAATGCAAGCATTGTGGAGCATGAGAATAGGCATAAAATGAAGTCAAGCATACAAGACATGATCAAAATAGCAATATGCAAGGAGTCATGATTTACATACAAGGCTATTAGGCTACACCACATAAATAAGGGGCTCCTAGCCTATACCATCTTAAAGTAGGCTAGTGAGAGGTCCCCCTACACGGTGGCTCTCACTTGCTTTCCTCTAGGCATGATCTAAGAGCCCTCTTGACTCAAGCATACAAGAAAGGGGGGTTGAAGATGAGGATTAAAATGGAGAATAGCCTAAGTAGGCTAGGAGGGAGAAGAGAAGAGTGGGGGAGAGCATAAATGTAAAAGGGATACCACCTTTTGCCTTCAACACATTTGTAGTCTTCAATGGATGTCTTGATTGGAGCTTGAGTGACTTCAATAAGGCTTAAGAGACTAGAGTGGAGTGTATAAGTGTGTATGAGGCCTTGTATATGGAGTGTATAGGCTTAGGAGGGGTAGAATCTAGCCTAAGTGTTGGAGGGGAGGAATATATGTAGAGATTCGAGTTTTTGGAGTGATTTCAGCAGAGTTTCGTATCAATTTCGGACCTGGAATATGCAAAGGGGGAGGCCTCTATTTATAGGCAAAACTTTCAGACACTGGCGCATATAACACATGTGCCTATGTAAATTTTACACAGGCGCATGTCCTATATGTGCGGGTACTATTCATCTGGCAGTACGCCACGTGGCACCCATTGTACTGACTCAATGTCGACTGTTGATCAAAATTTGGTCGATCTGATCAAAATTTGAGCGCATGTAGCATATGCTCCATCACCGGGAAGGTTCCTCCAAACTTTGCCTCGATAATTGAGTCAATCGGGAAGGTTTTGAGAAAATCGGTCGCACTTAGGATGTTCTCCCAGGGCTTTCGGTGAATTTTCATGTTTTTAAAAAGTTTGAATTATGTTTGGAAGTGTGAGATATCGTCTTGGGAAATGTGCATAAAAGAAGAATTTTACGGAGCATCTGTGATACGCTCCGTGGGGGTTCGAAAGTAGTCATTTTCGTATCACATGATCAAGGCCTTCGGGAAGCGATCTTTTTAATCGGACTGTACCGATGGAAAGTACTCTGGAAATACTTTCTGGAATTCCCAAATTTACGCATTTCTCAAGTCGTTTTGACAGTGCATTTTGATTAGGGAATCGGAGAAAAAGTCAACCTTGGCGGAGCGTCTGCAAGACGCTCCAGGGGTTGCTGAAAGTCATAGTTTGCACATCATACGATGCAGGGCTTTGGGAAGTGATCTATTTGATCGAACCATATCGATGGAAAGATCTATGAACGAGCTTTCAAGAATTACCTGATTTACGCATTTCTCAAGTCGGTTGACGGTGCGTTATAACTAGGGAATCGAGAGAAAAGACAATTTAGGCGGAGCGTCTGCGAGACGCTCCAGGAAACTTTTATCGTGTCATGTGAGCTTAGTGTCGTAGGGTGTTCCTTAACAAGGGCGTGTGGTGAAACCCTCCGCTTGAAATCCCAAGGCCGATGCTGTTTCGGGGCATTTTTGGGCTTCCAGGGGCAAAACGGTCATTTTGACCGGAGTTGGCTAGAAATGGTCAGGGATGGTTTGGTATGTTGTGTTAAGTGTGTAGTGCTGTTCAGGGATGGTTTTAAGAGAATCTTTTACCGTTCAGCAGGGTTTGTGCCGTGCCGAGGTGCTCAGGGGCAAAACGGTCGTTTTGACCAAAGTGAGTCGGAATAGGACCGGATTTGGACCAAATGGTGTGCGAGGAGCGCTTGATGGTTTGACAACATTTTGGAAGGATGGACTTATCGTTTTGAGGGATTTTGAATTTTCCCAAAACGTGCCTGGAGGCCCAAGGGGCAGGTTTGGTCATTTTTCACCGAGTCGAGCAAGCAGGCGCTGGTGTTGACCTAGGTGTTGGTTCCCGAGACCGCCCAATCTTGAAAAACTACCTGTGCGGTGTTGGTCTCTAAGAACGCCCGGTCTTAGAGAGCTACCTGTAGGGTGGTGTTGGTTCCTAAGAACGCCTGGTCCCAGAAAGCTACCTGGAAGGGTGGTGTTGGTCTCTGAGAACGCCTAGTCTCGGAGAACTATCAAATGATGGACATTCTACATTGGCAAGCTAGCAGGAGCCAGAAGTGAACCGTCTGAAATTTTTGATGAGGTGTTGGACCCCGGGATCACCCGATCCCGGGAAGCTACCTGGATGGCGTTGGTTTCCGGGACCACTCGGTCCGGAAAGCTGCCTGGAATAATGGTGCTTATGGCTCCAGTGGGTCTTTATGGGCCCGAGAAGCGGCCAGTTGGTTGGATTGGAGATTGTAAGGTTCATCTTGAACCTGCATGTGTTGTGATTTTGGAAAACTTAGCCCGGTCGGGCCGAAAATTGCCGAGCGGGCAAAAATGAGGTGCTTACAGCTGCCCCTCTTTTTCTGTCTTCGCTTGTCAAAGGCAGAAAAATAATAAGGAAGGATCCCATGTTGACTGCGAGGCAATGAGAGGGACCAGAGTGGTTGGAATTTGGCTTTTTAAGTTTTGAAAACTGGATTGTTTAAATTTTGAAATTTTGAAAACTCGATTTTCAAATGATTTTGAAATTTTTCTTAAACCAACATTCTGACCAATTGAATGGCACTCCTTTAGGGAGATTCAGGATTTTTGAATTTTGAAAAGGATTTTTTTTTTTTTTTTTTCAAATGATTTTGAAATGGCCTTCTGTAATGGAAGGATTTGGATTTGAATTGGAAGGGTTTGGAAAACTTGGAATGAAACTTTTGAGGAGAAAGGTTTGAAAACCTAGAATTTGATTTTGGAATTAAAATTTTTGTGGAGAAAGTTTTGAAAACCCAAAAACTTTTTTGATAGTACGCTTTTTAAGGCAAAAGCTTGAAAACCCGAGATTTTGGAAGTTGTGCTTTTTGAGGCGAAAGCTAGAAAACTCGAAATTTTGAAAGTTAGGCTTTTTGAGGCGAAAGCTAGAAAACCCAGACTTTTGAAAGTTTAGCTTTTTGAGACGAAAGCTAGAAAACCTAAAATTTTGAAAGTTAAGCTTTTTGAGGTGAAAGCTAGAAAACCCAAAATTTTGAAAATTGAGCTTTTTGAGGAGAAAGCTAGAAAACTCAGAATTTTAAAAGTTGAGCTTTTTGAGGCGAAAGCTAGAAAACCCGAAATTTTGTAAGTTGAGTTTTTTGAGGTGAAAGCTAGAAAATCTGAAATTCTGAAAATTAAGCTTTTTGAGGCGAAAAGCTAGAAAACCCAAATTTTTTTTTTTTTTTAAAATTAGGCTTTTTGAGGAGAAAACTTGAAACCCAGAATCCTTTTGGAGAATGGAGCTTTTGAAGAAAAAAGCTTAAGAAACTCTAAAAATGTTGGAAAGCTAGGCTTTTTGAGGTGAAGGCCTGAAAACTCGAAAATTTTTAAAAAACAGAGCTTTTGAAGGAAAAGCTCAAGATACCAAATAATTTTTTTTTTTTTTTTTTGAGATTGAACTTTTTGAAGGGAAAATTTTTTGAAAAACCTGAGAAAAAATTCGAAATCAAACTTTTTAAAGGAAAAAGTTAGAAAACCTAAAGGGTACTTTTGAAATCAAACTTTTTGAAGGAAAAAATTAGAAAACCTAAAAAGGTGAAAACCATTTGAAGGGGATTCATTTGAACTCGAAATTCAAAAACTACTATATATTTTTTTATGAGGGTTAGAAAACTTGTTTTGACTTGAAACTTGGGAACTCTTGAAGACGAAATGTATAGAAAATTCATTTTGACTCAAAACTTGAACTTTTGAAAACAAAATGTGTAGAAAATTCATTTTGACTCGACACCTTTGATTTTTTTGAAAGCAAAACGTATAGGAAATTCGTTTGACTTCAAACATGAATGTTTGAAGACAAAATATTTAGGAAATTCATTTTGATTTGAAGCTTGAACCTTTGAAAGTTTTTGATTGGGAATATTTCTCTTTGAAATTGAATTGAATTTTCGAAGTTGAAACTTTTGATGGAAAAAGCTTTGAAATTTTTTTTGAACGTGAAAATTGATTTTGACTTTTGAAAGAAAGCAAGAGTTTTGATCTTTTGAATTTGAAACCTTTTATAGAAATAGTTTTGAAAGCTTTTGAAACTGACTTTGAAATTTGAAAGTCTTTGTAAACAAAGCTTTGAGGATTTTTGAAAACTGAATTTTGAATTTGAAAGAAAGTAGGGGCTTTTGTTTTTAAAGTTGATTTTGAGACAATTCGATTAAAATTATATATACCCGGGCTTTACCGTGAAGCTTTGGAGATGGTTGAGCCTGTCAAATCATCAGAACCTATTCTATGCTTGTAATTCTTATGTCCCGAAGCTTGAAAGGGGGACATTTATGCCCTTATGGATTGAGATTTCTTGAGATTCGAATACTCGGTGTTTTCTTGACTGTCGGGTTTTACTTTTGTGGGCAAAACAGGATTTTTGTTGATGCAGCTTCTGAGAGGTGGTTCAAAGTTGATATTCTGAAACTGAGTCTTCTTAAACAGACGCTCCGTCTGATGGAATGCTGCTTCTTTGGGGAGGTTCAAGGTTGATAGTTGCTTTTACAGAGGAAAGCTCGAAAACGTAATATACTTTTTCGGAGGAAGCTCTAAAATCCAATCTGCTTTTTTGGGGGAAGCTCGTAAACCCAATCTATTTTTTTTAGAGGGGAAGCTTGTAAACCCAATCTGTTTTTTTGGAGGGAAAGCCCTAAAACCTAATCTAATTTTTTGGGAGAAGCTCTGAAACCCAATCTGCTTTTTCGAGGGAAGCTCTAAAACCCAATCTGCTTTTTTTGGAGGAAGCTTAGAAACCCAATTTGCTTTTTCGGGGGAAGCTCTAAAACCCAATTTGCTTTTTTTTGGAGGAAGTTCGAAACCCAATTTGCTTTTTCAGAGGAAGCTCGAAACCCAATTTGCTTTTTTGAGGGAAGCTCTGAAACCTAATCTGCTTTTTCGGAGGAAGCTTGAAACCTAATCTGCTTTTTCGGGGGAAGCTTTGAAACCCAATCTGCTTTTTCGGGGGAAACTCTGAAACCCAATATGCTTTTTCGGGGGGAGCTCTGAAACCCAATCTGCTTTTTTGAGGGAAGCTCTGAAACCCAATCTGCTTTTTTGAGGGAAGCTCTGAAACCCAATCTGCTTTTTCGGGGGAAGCTCTGAAACCCAATCTTTGCTGATATAAGGGATTTGCTTGTAGTTCTTTTGTCTTGAATGTTGGAGAAGATGATATTTGTTGCTTCTTGGATTGAGATTTTGGGAGAGTAATGTTCATTTGATGTGTTGATTGTTGACTTTTGCCTCTGACTAGCATGGCAGAATTCTGGATAAGGTGCTTCATTGGGTTCTTGAATTTGGTTTTGGAGGGGGTGATACCTCCTTTTGAAAGGTTTGAGGTATTCGGAAGGTTGAACATCTATAGGTCAGTTTTCCTTGAGTGGATCAACTGGTTTGTAATTGAATGAGAGGTGTTGGGTGGGTCATTACCCCAGTTTTTACGATTTGAACAAGTCGAGTCAGGCTGACATTAATTGGGGTGGTCGAGGGTGATTCAGTGCCCCATTCTCTGTTTCTTGTTGTCTATGGATGACAATTCGGGTATTCTGGGGTGTACGACATTTCTTTTGTAGAGTGTTTAGACTCTGGACGATAGACTTTCCGGAACGTTGTGCTTTTGCTTTGGAATACCTTTATTTGTAATCACCTGAACATTTGTCAATGTATTTTGTTAGACATGTCGTTTGGTATATACTGTATAAGTCCACCATAGGTTAAAATGAATGCACATCATACTTTTGGATGAATGCACAGGCTGATACATGTCATGCTTTTTGATGAATGCGTAAGGATAGACTTAAATGTATGTCATGTTTTTTTTTATGGATGCTCATGTAGGGATGGAATTGAATGCATGTCATGCTTTTTGATGAATGCATAGAGATGGATTTTGAACGCATGTCATACTTTTTGATGAATGCATATCATACTTTTTAATGAATGCATAAAGATGAATTTTCAATGAATGTCATACTTTTTGATGAATACACATACATGAATGCATATCATACTTTTTTATGATTGCATAGAGATGGATTTTGAATGCATGTCATACTTTTTGATGAATGCACATACATAAATGAAATTAAATGCACATCATACTTTTTGATGAATGCACAAAAATGAATTTTGGATGCATGTCATACTTTTTGATGAATGCACATACATAAATGAAATTGAATACACATCATACTTTTTGATGAATGCATAGAGATGGATTTTGAATGCATGTCATACTTTTTGATGAATGCACAAATTTATACAGGAGTAAAATTGAATGCATGTCATGCTTTTTGGTGAATGCATGTATAAATGGAAATGGACGTATGTCTTAGGGGTTGCCCCAGGGTTCATGTTTAGTTATGTGCATTATATCTTAAGATCAGGCAGTCTTTTGAACTTCTGTTCTTCTCTTGGGATTTCCCTTTCAGGCTTTGCCCTTTTCTTGCCAGGATGTGATAACATTCGCATCACTTTCAGAGATTTAACTCATTGATTCATATTCCCCCTTGCTTCTGATGAAAAGGAAAACTCCTCTAAGTGGGGCTCTTGAGTGATGGCCAATATTGCCCTTTTGGCAAAGCAACCAGTAGCTTTTGTCCTTAGTTCGGGAAGACTTTGAAAGCTATTAAAAGTGTACGAAAGCCTAGAATTGTTTTTTTTTTTTTGGTAGAACCACTGAACTTTTCAAATTATGAAAGCCCTATAAATACATGATCAATCAATATTGGGAAATATAGATTTATGAATAATAAGATGCAGCTTAGCCTGAAAAGATTAATATCAAATATGCACGAAACCACATGAAACAAGCGCAATTGGTCGTGAGATGATTAGAACCATATCAGTGACAATGTAGTGGTGTAAGCGTGAACTTCATGGAGACTAATGAGAATATAGACCCTAGGCGTGATCCAGGATGGTACAATAGCTCACGGGTTATCACACCTAGAAGTCAAACCTGTTTCATCCCATGTTCTTTTTTTTTTTTGGAAGTCCAACCCTATCTCTCCAATGATGGAAATACAGAAATGTAAAGTATGGCGGCTTTCACACACATGAGCAGGTAGCCTTCTCTTCTTGTCACATAACAATGGTAGCTGCACTCAAACTCACTAGTAGCCCTTTCCATAAGTGATGAGAGAGGGAATCGACAAAAGGTCAATCTGGGTATGAAACAACCCGCAAGTATTTAACTAATTTAAAATAGATCATAAAGGCGGATTTCATATTCTAAGAAATCTCGAGAAGTGTGGGTTAAGTTGAACATGAATCACCAATATGGTATAGATCATTAAAACCATTGACTCATATTTATGCAAGTGATCATACACATGAGATTCAACCTCAAACAAGCATGCACATCAATCTGTTCATAATTGAATATTTGCCCCAGTAATTGTGCACGTGTAGGACAAACGCTATATAAAAAAATCTTGGTTTTAGTTTTTCTAATTTTTTCAAAGATTCAATCAACCCGGACTTGCCATTGTGTGTTAATCTTTCTTTTGAAGGTGTAGCTACTTGTTGCTTTGTCAGGACATCATTTGGGGGTCACTCCTTGGATTTCAACGAGCTACGTGATTGATTCTCATCTCTCACCCTTCTGTATTTCCTCTCTCTCTATATTTTCTATTTCTCTCTCCCCTCTTTTTAGAGTCAAAGATTGTTTCTGCTGAAGGTGGTGCTTATGTTATCCCATCCTTCAAGTCGGAGTAAAACATTTTGGGGAAAAACTCTTGAAGAAAAATATCATTCATGAAAAGCCATGAGAAAATGATATAAACATGAAAACTTTGGATCCCTTTCATTTGGATGATGTTATTTTCATACTCAAATTTGAATTGAAAATTGAAAGATGGGTTTGAAAGGAATCTCCCTTTTTCAGAATAAACCCCTCAGATTGGTTTTGGAATCACGTTGACATCCTTTACACTCCATTTTCCATGAGCGTCATCTGGTTGCACAAGGATGGCTTTTCGAGGACTGGTAGAGTGGCAACATGATGTCGAGGTCATGGCTTTGCATGAATTGTGAATTAGGCGAGATGTCGGAGGAATTATATCGGTTTGACTGTGCTCATGGACCTAAAAAAAAAAAAAGAAAAACAAAATGAAAATCTTCTCGATTGACTCAATTATCGAGGGTCGTGCTGGGCTTGGCATTTTTCTTCATGGGCCGGCACGAAGCACGTTAGGCATGACACTATAGCGGGCGTGCCGTGCTCACCTCTAGATATATACCTATTATCTAGTTGTTATCACCACCTAATCTCTCTTGTCCTTATTTTTTTCCTTCATCTGGTCCCACTAGATAATATAACAACAATAAACATTCCCATTAAACAATATAATAATCTACATTCCAGATCCTTCGTCCAGCTTTGTCGTCATACCACTGAAGTCGTAAACCTAGCCGTTTTTGTCATCGCATACATAGCCAGCCAATATGAATTGATTGCTTGCCCCATTCGGTCACCCACACCACCATTGTTGGCGAGTGCCCATGACCAACTTGCAAGTGTGTGTATATAGGAGACCATATTTGAAGAACTAAATTCAACTGGCTGTATTATAGCCTAAAAGTAAGATTTCTACCTCTCTATTTTTTTCGTGTCGCCATGTATCAAGACAATGAAAAAGGCATTTTTTCACGTTGCTTTGCGCGAAGAAGATGAAGAAGGCAACCGAAGGAAATCCCAGGCTTGCTCTGCATTTTTCTCGTGTTGCCCTGCACAAAAAAGACAAACAAGCCAGCCAAAGGAGATCACACGAAGAAAACGAAGAAGGCAACCGAAGGAAATCCCAAGCTTCCTTTGCATTTTTCTCGTGTTGCCCTGCACAAAAAAGACAAAGAAAGCAGCCAAAGGAGATTGCACGCTTCGTCCAACTTTTTTTTAATCGGTAGGCAATCTTCTGTTAACTCCTCAGGAATTCTGTTTGAAGTTTGGTTTTATGTGTTAGTTTTGGTAAATGTGTGTTTTAAATTAAATTAAGCAAACTGATGTTCAAATCTTTTGGCAAAAAATAATAAATAATAAAGGACCCTCTGGCTTAGTAAACCAGTATAGAGAAAGAGAGAGATTATGGTTGTTTATCTTTTAGTGGTTTAATGTTTGTGGTTGTATATTTGTTTTTCAATTTTTATTTTAGTTTGTGTGCATTAATTATACAATTTGTTTATTATCTTATTTATTGTGATATTCACAGAAATAATGTGGTTGACCCGTGCAAAGCACAAGCTGTACCACTAGTATATTTATACATATGCATTAACGAGAGAGAGAGAGAGAGAGAGAGAGAGAGAGAACAAGTTAATCGGACCACTTAACCAAAAAAAAAAAAAAAAACAGCAACAACAAAGTTGCCAAACCAAAAGTACTAAAAGAGTTGAACCAACAATCGATTTCTTTGGCAATTTTAAGTCCAATTTTTTGGTTTAACCACTAGATTGACCGCTTCTTTAAGGGTTATTTATGGAAATGGTTTTAAAGGTAATTTGGACCGTTTATCGAGTCGGTTTCCAATTCTACCGATTGAACCAGTATCACTGGTCCGATTTTTAAACATTGTTTGCAAAGTTTGAAAGAGGAAGAAAAATGTAATTACACAGAGAGAGAGAGAAAGAGAGAGAGAGAGAGAATTGCAGACTCACAGAGAACTGGCAAATTCCAATAGGTTGAAGGAAAACAATCCCATGTGGCATGGTGGCATTCATATGCCACATGGCTATAATGTATTGCTTTATAAAAATTATTAGTTCTATTAATTATTTCTTTTTTGTTTGGTAAAAATAGGAACAAAACTCCTATTATGCCCTTAAAAAAAGTGCATGTGATTTGCACATGCTTAATTTCTATCTATTTAATAAATGATAAGTGTAGGAGTGATGAAATTGCTGCTTGACTGAGAGCACAAAAGGTTGACCGTTACAATTGAAAACAAAGGAACCAAAGTGTGATTTTGGTGAAAGTGCAGCTAAATGTATTTGACTCTTGATTTTTTTTCTTTTTTGTTGTAGGTGTATATATAGGCAAGCCAGTAATCAGTCCTTCAATTAGGATATTTAGCTAGGAGAGCTACAATTGCTACAGGAGCATCTATAGGTCAGGGCAATAGCAATGCCCTTAATTTTACCCATAGGGATGACTCTTTAGCTATATGTTTCAACAAGCATAAGATATATACAACAAGGGAATGCATGATCAACTTATACCTAACTTAATTTTAAAAGTGTTGGATTTTACACAGTGCGAAAATTAATTTCCTTGCAGAGAAAATGGTGAAGTTAAAAAAGGGCTGGACTAATTGTCCATGGACTATGGCGCAAACATTTCATTTATAAACCTTTTTTTTTTTTGACAAAATATTGGCCATTCTTCCATTTGAGTTTTTCTTTGGAAAAATTATATTTTACACCCATGTGGTTAGACCCCAGTTAACACACACCCCTAAAAGTTGAATTGTTATACTAACTACCCTTGTGCTTGCATTTGACTTGCAAATTAAACGATCCTCGTCAAAATTGACAGCGCGTGGAAGAAACCCTCACAAAAGAGCATTAAGTAACTATGAGGGAAACTATCCAGCCAAATCTACAAGTGTGTTGGACCATTATGCCCTTTTGTAGCTAATAAAGACGGAAGAAGATTCCTAATGTGCCAAAACTTCATGGACCACCACCACCACTTATTACGAAAAAAGATAAGTATAAAAATTCTTGGGTGTGCACAGGTCTACGGAATATGCAATCTTGATTTTCAATCATTAATTTTTTTTTTACTGAGATAATTTCTCTAAGTTTTTTTGCTATAATTTGTTTGTGAATGGATACACCCTCTAACGTGTCAAAGGGGAAATATCTTACACCAAGATTACTACGAAGGATGACAATGCTTGAAACGGAGTTGGGATTGCTCGTGCAAGGCATAGGTTCTATTAGAAGTTGTTGGTAGGGACATGGTTGGTGGACGCGCTAAACCTTTGTTTTATGTTTGGTGGACTACTGTGATGTGAAGAAACAAGTTTTGAAAAGAAAAAAATAAATGCAAATCAATGGCGTTGTACTTTAATGGTATATGTTTACTCAAGAGTTGAATGAAAATCAACAAGTCTTATGGAGAAAACAAAATTAGTGTATAAATTTTGTATAAAAATCAATTAGTTGAACTAACAACTATTGAGTCCATTACTGTCAAACTGCCATCAATACAAACATAAGCATTCTTGGCTAAATATTTAAGTAAAACATTGACAAACATAATGACAAGCAACCTGTCACTAATGCATAACAAACACTTGTCAAACCAAGTTCCAAATTCACATTAACCAACAAAACATGTTCACATTAGCATTAAACCAAATAAAAGTCATACTTGGACCAAACCTGTAACATCAGTTACAGGCCAAGTTTAATACCAAAAACATAAGTCTACCATCAGGCCTATAAAGCACCCTATTCACATAAGCATAGGATAACAAAATAAAATTCAACCATTGTTTAATACCAATTCTCATGAAAAAGACAAGTAAACAAAAACAGCATTGGACTTATAGAGCAGCCCATTCACTGTCTCCTTTGTCTAGTCCTTTCCCTTTCCCAACTGTAGCTTTGTTAGTAGCATTCCCAGTCCCATTGTTTGGTGCACTGCCACCACCAGCACTGCCACCTCCAATGTTGATGCCCCTTGCAGCTCCACCACTGCTACCTCCATTGAATGGTCCTCTTGTAGTTTCACCAAGAGGTCTTATAATAAAGGCACCACCCAAAACAAATGCAACAATGATTTGCCCTCTTATAAGGCTGGAATCACATACCAATCAACCTTAGACCACCCATCACTCAATAACTTATACCAAACATCATTTAATAAGGCTTTTCAAGCACTAGTGATGGAGTACATGCCTGAGATGCTATGGTGTTGGGAGCTTTCTGAGCACTAAGCCTGTTGATGGATCGCATACTTGGTGAGGGTTGGGTGTAGCTTTGGTTTGCAAATCTTGGTGGATGTTGTAATACATTGGAATGAGTAAATGGAATTTCTAGGGTCACTTTGTAGTTAATTAAAGATAAACTGAAGAACATATAAGCCTACTTTTGTGCATTAATAGATGAAGAAGAATTCCCAGCAACAAAATTGGAATTGGAAGCCTTGCTTGATTACTGTAACTTGAAACAGTGCACATGTTAACAAAACATTATGCATAATATCATTATAATATATAAACCAAATTCTTAGAAATACCTTTTGAGCACTAGGGGTGGCACTGGTGTTTTAATTATCGGACATACCATTTTTGGATACTTGTTGCATAAAAAAAGTGAGTTCATATCAACAAAAATAAAACATTTCATCTTTGCATAGGAATGAGCTTACTTGCAGTGCAATTGGTGTTTTTCCTTTCTTGAACAATTTTGAATTTGGGTGACATGGATTTTTGCATGACCTTATATTATGTCCTATCTTCAAACACTTGGCATAGATTATATATTTGTTCTTTCTAGTAGCTTTGTTAGGGTTTTTTGGTTCATCTGGATCCCTCCTTCTAAGTTTCCTTGGCCTTTGTGATTGTTTCTTAGCAAATGGAGACATAATTGCATCCAAACTTGTTTCTACCCAATCATGTTGGTTAGAAACAAGATGGATCATGTGTATATAGGCTCTGAGATAGGTCTCCTACAAGTAGTATCAATGCACATATTTCTCAGGAGTCTCCTTATGCAAATATATGGCACTTACAACATGCTTATAAGGGATACCAGATATGTCCTACATCTGCACTCGCAAGTCCTATCCTCTAGATCCACCACATGAGTGGTATCAAAGTAATCAACCTCAAATTTGCTAGCACCAGCCCAACTAGTAAAACAATTTTTAGATTCCACCTTAATTTTCTCCAGCTTCTTTTAAATTCCAAGGCAGATTTCTTCCTCATATTTTAGCATGCCCTGCTTCTTTATTTGGATCATATTCATCAACTTCCTCCTTATCCAATCAAGCATGGAAATAATTGGCTTGTCTCTTGCTTCTAGAATGTATCCATTGAATGATTCACTAAGGTTGTTCACCAAAATATCACATTTGCACCAACAGTTGAAATGAGACCTTGTCCATGAAGAGGGCTTGATCTTCTTTAACCAAGTATGAGCAACCTTGTCTAAGCTTTCAATTACTTTCATGTGGAACTCAAATTCCCTAACAGTTCCAGTTGATGCTATCATATCTTTCAGCTCTTTACCTTTGAACTTCATTTTAAAATTTGAGTACAAATGCCTCATACAATATCTATGATCAGCTAAGGGCATTAACTCATCAAATACTTGGACCAAACCCTTTTGTCTATTGGAAATGAAAGTCCATCCCATATCCTCTACCCTGCCTATGTCATCCATCAAGAAAGTCATAAACCATGCCCAAGAATCCGTGCACTCATATTCAACCATTGTAATAGCAATAGGGAACATGTTGTTATTCCCATCTCTCCCAACAGCACTAAGCAAATGACCCCCATAAAGCCCTTTTAGGTGGCAGCCATCAAGCCCTATGATTGGCCTACATCCACCAAGAAAACCTAGTCTTTGTGCTCCAAACTCATATACATTCTCTTAAAAGTAGGTGGCAGCTCCAGGGTAGGTCTCTCAACAGACAATTGAATGCAAGTATTGGGATTATGTTTTCTAACTGTTTTAACATAGTCCCATATCTTTGCATATTGGATCCTTTGATCCTCATCAATCATATTCTTTACTTCTCTTTTTGCCCTGTATAATTGAGTTTTGCTAACATCCACCAGTAACTGTCTTCTTACTTCTTTCTTCATTGCACAAACATTCCATGTTGGGTTATCTATCAGCTTAGTTAAATACTTATGTGACAAATAGCTAGAGGTCACCTTGTGATTTTGGTATATCCTTCCACACTTGTGTTCTGGTTGTAGAGTCTTAATCTGGAATGTTTTCTCCCCTTGCATAGGAAAAGCATGAATTCTCCAACCACACTCCATTTTGCAAACAACAATGACCCTTGCACTCTCATTCTTTATAAACTAGATGTCATACCCATTGTGTATATTCCAGTCCCTTATTACTACTCTAAACACCTAACCATTAGCAAACTTCAATCCCACCTCAAGATATGGATTAACCATATCTGTATCCTCATTAAATTCAAGATAATGCAACTTATCATCATCATCTGATGATGCATGATAACTTTGCAATTCATCATCTCCATTATCTGAAAGACAATCTTTTATATCTACATTCATATCCATCCCATTATGACCATTCCCATCATTATTAGAGTTATCTTCAAATACATCTTCATTATCAGTACCTTCTATTCTATCATATAACCAACTTGGATCATCGCTCTCATTATTCTCAGAACTACTATATCTCTTAGCCACATCACCCTTATCATCAAGGCCCATAGTATCATCCCCCTCACCATTATTGTGTCCATCACTATCAATACCACCATTAGCATTACGATGATCTATATTTTTATTAATCATTTGGAGTGGATCATCCCCCTTCTCCAAGTATAAAATAATTCTAGGCGAACCCCTGTACACTGTGAGCATATCCATAACTTCTTTATCTGACACAATCAACCTCAAGCCATCATTTAAACCAGTGCTTGGTATACAATACCAAATATTGGTTGTAGCTGGATACCCTAATTCCACATACATGTGTTGGAGCTGAAAATAAGATATGTGATCAGTATCACATTTGTTAAAAGAACATACACTCCCTCCTTTGTATACCATATGTGGCACATTCTCAAAGCTACCCCCATGATAAAGCACTAGAGTCAACTCCATTCTTCAATATCTACATATGCATAGAAAGGAAAATTAATATCTGCAAACACATGAGAACATGCAAAGCAAACACCATGAAAAAACATGCATACTTGGCTAGTCCCCTGTTTCACATGAAGTATTATGGGGACCGCATGCACATGTCATCAACGATATTATATATAGTAATAACAATATTTATTACACATTATACTAATGGTCCCCCCCCCCCTCCCCGGTTCCCTATTTTAGTTACACATAGAGGAAAACCTTTTTTCTATGTTTAACTAGCACATGGTACATACCACCACTGTGTTTATGTGTTGACAAAAAATATTAAACCCCCAAAATAAACTAGCAGTCATGGAAGACTTTAAACCCTTACAATTCTCCAAATAATGCAAACAAAAAACAACCCATACAGCTAAGGATCATGACTCCCTAATCATATGCATGTACAAAAAAATAGTAAAAGGCCTTACATTGCTATCAAGATGTTAAAACAAAAAAAAAAAAAAATCAAACCTTGATCTGCACATATACAAAAAAATTCAACAAGCATAGCACCAATAATAATGTAACTACCGCATGTAAACTAGATTACAAACAACTTTCATGCTATCTTTCAACTTTTCATTCTCGAAACAAGAAACAATGTTCATCATCTATAGGTGTAACTCAGTTTGAGAAGAAAAAATAACTCACCACAATGAATGCTATTGGAGAAAACTTTTTCCCTCTTGTAGAGATTAAACTTTTTGAGAAAATCTTAGACCTCACACCTGCCCCATTTATCCCTCATAAACGTGCATGCGAGAGTTTAGGACTTTAAGATCTCTCTTCCTAGAATTAAGCGAACAAATCCTACACTTCAGCAACAAAAGATTTGGGTATTTTAGTCTTTTGTGTCTCCACGTTAACAGCAGTTTGATTTATAAGTTAAATACAAGCACAAGGGTAGTTAGTGTAAGAATTCAACTTTTAGGGGGTGTGTGTTAACCGGGATATAACCACAGGGGGTAAAATGTAATTTTTCCTTTTTCTTTTTACCCCTAGTAACATAACTAATAGTGCCAAAGAAAGCACAAGCTAGCCATTCTATTAATTGGATTTCTAGGTTACTACCATAACTAAACCTAACCTAATAGTAATATTCTAGAGAAGTAGATTGTGTACCATCTACAAAAAAAATAAATAATAATAACTACATTGTGATAGTCCTTGAAGTTTCGTAAAGTAATACTTCTTGCCCGAGGGTAGTTGCCTCCTGAAATTAAAAATAAAATACTTTAGTTTGTGCTAAAAATAGGCCTTACTGTTAGTCGAGGTGTAGGCAATTTGACTCGAACATCCTTAACCGCTGAACAAAAAAAAAAAGGCCCTACCTACTGATTTGGGGGTTAAGTAAAACGTTGTAAGGTGATCCAATAGGTCCCTCTTCCCCCACAACAACAAAAAAAAAAAAAAGAAGAAAAATCCCAACTGAGGGGAAAATCACAATGTTTCTCCTACATTGCAAATATTAATTTGTTGGCTGCAAGTCAAATTCTTGTATCGTTCCATGAGTAGTATTTTAATTCCGGCCTACATGTTTTAGAAGATTACTACAACATCTCTCTTATGTTGCCTCCAATAAAATTGTGCAACCTTCCTACAACAGTAGTGTGTTCCTGGATTTGGAACAACTATATATAGGGCTATACACATGGATCATATATGTGTATCAACAAAGAAAAGACAAAAATGCATAAGGGTAAGAAACAAAGAAAGAAAGACAGAAAGAGAAACTATGCTTCAATTGCTCGGCAATTAAGTAGTAGAAAATATGAAATCGAACACAAAAACAGTGATGGAAAGGCATCTCATTCTCCTACAACATAAATTGAATCATGTGTGTCCAACATGTCAAGGGTTTGTAATAGGTACGATCCACCTAATGTTTACTCCATATTTATGAAGTTCATTCACAATCTAAAATGCCTATTTGTTTGTTTTTATTTTTGGGTACTAGTATTGTTGAAAAAACAATAATGAAAAATGAGTGTCAATTTAAATTTTTTTGCTTTCAATTTAAAACCATTATTCATATCAAAAAAATTAATTAATACAGTAGAGAATCCAAATCAAAATAATTTATAAAATAGAGTAGATAGAAATACTTATTGCAAAGGCATGTATTTACTGCCATAAAAAGTAGATCGCACATATTTAGCACTTAACCCAATGTAGCATGTTATTGGCATTTTACCCTCTAATATTCAACTGCCACTTTTCCACAAGTATCCACTCGTACTGCGGAGGTCCTATGAGTAGCTCTTTGATTCTTCCCAAATGTTACAATTAAGTATAATAGATTTTAGAATAAGGCATAAAAAGAAGATAGGGAATATAACAGAATCTTTGTATCATATATATTGTGAATTGTTGTTTTACATTAAGATAGAGGTTTTTTATATAGGCATAAGAGGAGTACTTATCTAGAAAAGAGAAAGCTAACCAATATGTATACTGTTTACACCACACACACACAAAAAACAAAAACGAAAAACAAACTTAGTCAGAGGCCCGATGAATTGTTTAAGACAGAAAATCTTAGATATGGGGTAAAATGCCATAGGCATCCATCCATATGAGCAATAGAATTACAAATAGGAAAGTTAAGTACATGAACATTGCCAAAATTCCATGTAGTTGATCACCACTCGAACTTATTTCATTGGAAACTTCTTGAATACATTGCAAGTTCCAAATTATTCTGCAGCACCATATATATAGTGCTTACAGAATATGTCATTATGCTTTCTGCCGGTCACTTCACTAGTAACTTGAACTGGAATACATTGACATTGGTTGCCTCTATTGGACTTCCTCTCATCCAAGGGGTCTGGATTGCATCCAAGTTAAAGAATAAGCAAGTCAACGGCAGAAATTTGCTGGATAAAATCTTGACATGCTTTTTATAATGGTAGAAGTTTGACTGCACATTCCCATAATGTCACACAAATAATATTTTTTTGCAGCTGCTTAAAATATTCATAAAATTATTTGGTTCTATATAGATGGAACTTGGTGAAATGAAGGAACATATTTTAGAATATAAATAGAGAATAACCTGTCGTAAATGACCTGAGATTTGCTTGCATGACGAGTCACCCTCCCATGCACCCAGTAATAGCAAATTGTTTGCATTGGCAAAGAAGGGACAAGTGTTGTTCATATAAATTGATATACCAAAATCCCCAAATCAATGAAGTATTAGAGTTTTAAAATTAATTGGACATTTAAGGTTGGCAGAGTTATTTAGTCCTGGTAATAGGAAAGAATTGAAGAGCCATGCCAACTGACATACGTTCTGTCACTACACAAGACTGTCAATCTGTAGACCACAGCTCTTTGTAAAACACTGACTAATTGAGGGATCGCATGGGAATGTTTGGACGAGGGAAAGATTAGAGTTTTTTCCCGATAGACAACAAGGTCAAACCCCACTATTTGCTCCAAAAAAAGGCCTTCGAGTTATTTGAACTTAACAACACCGGTTCTTGTGGCAACAATAGTAGAATATGCAATTGCTGGCAAAGTAGGTGAAAACATTTACTACGAAGTCTAGATACTAAGATAGCTTTTACTCCCCCCAATAAATTATAAAAATAAGAGGTGTATTCCAACAACATCCTTCACAGACCTAAAGACATTGTGCATATATATATGGTTTGATTGCATTTCTTTGCCAGTCAATTTTATATGAATAGAATTTTTCTTAATCAAAGTTCAAAACAAAACATGTGCCTTTTGATAACTTTATCATTTCAAAATAAGGCCCATCTATAGCCATTAGGGTTTGGAAATTATTGTTCTAGATGTAATTTCTTAGTAAAAAGTCTGTTTTCCAAGTATTTTCGTATCAGTCTGCAGGAAAAGCTATGCAAGGTGTCTCTTGAAAAATGATAAGCATACAAAATAAATTCAGGAAATTCAGGGAAAAGAAAGCAAATTGCGAAAGATGGGAAGGAATTTGCGTAAAGGAATCTGGAAGGAGAAAGAAAAGTGAGGCAATTAAAATGTTTTTCTCTTGTTTGTTTCTGGAAAGCAAAAAGTGGGAATTTGTATGTTGACAGCTTTCGCCAAAATATGTAACGAATAGGAGGAAGAAAAAAAAAAGAAAGAAAGAAAGAAGGAAAGAATTTGATATGACCTGGGTACAACGAAAACTGACATTTGTTTTGGGGAGAACCTCAGAACTATATGCTTCCATAGTTCCATACTTCAAATTAATTCCCTATGCTTTTCATATAAGAAAAACAATGTCCTAGAGCATGATTTGTTTCATTTTTTTGGTGATTTGTTATCCAAGTGCTATTGTCAAAATAGCAACAAAGATTAAAAAAGTGTAAAAAATTTTATTTGGAATATAAAGTCTTTCAATCAAACTTTAGGTTTTTTAGCAAATGAGGGATTGAGAAATGGGATTATTCATGGCATTACTCAATGAAGAATAATGTTAATTTATACTTTAGCATAGCGTAAATATTATGAAAGGTGAACACAGAACAAAGAAGACTTTCAAATTCTTCATGAGTTCAATTTTAATTCAAGGATAGTGTAAGACTTATTTACATAAGTAGGGCACGTTAACGAGATAACAAAAGCTAAACAATATCATGGAATCTATACTATATATTATAGCAGAATGTAATAAGGTTTTTATTTTTCAAAATCCCAATCCAATTTTTATGAAATTTTTATTTTTTGTAATATTAAAATATCACATGTTGCAATTTGATTGGTTAGTTAAAACTTCTCACTAATAGATTTATATATAGTATATAGATAGACTTTTAATTCCTATTTTATGTTTCCCTAAAGTCACTCTTAAAAATTTTAGAAATTAAATTTTTGGTAATATTAGAATAACAATATTACAATTTGATTGGTAAACAAATATAACTTTACTATTTCCCTAAAATCTTACATTTATTTTAAAATTCAAACTATAAGATATTTCCTAAAGTCACTCTCTTAAATTTATGAAAATTCAAATATTTGGTACTATTTACATGACACTTATTACTTTAATAATAAGTTTTGATATATTATTATGTTATGCAAACTAATATAATGTGCTTTTATATCTATTTATTTATAGCAATACGTAGTTGGATCCTTAATATTAAAAGACCTAAAATAATTTTTTTAATTTTTAAAATTTTTAAATTACTAATATTTCTGTTATAATAGTATAGATTTAACCATTAAATATAGAAAATTTTACTTTTCTCGTGATTAATAAATTTGTACTAAACTCTCATCTTATTTTGGAAAGTTTTATATAAAACTCAAAATATTAGTATTCTTATTTTAAAATTTTTGTAGGTTCTTCCCTTATAATTTAGGAAGTTTTTCATTTAATTTAAAATTGTGAAATTTTTTATTCAAATCCTTTTATTTTTTTCAGAAGGACAAATCTATCTATACAGTATGTTATAGCAATTGGTTATTGGGTGAACTTTTTAAGATTTTTGAATAATCATATTATATATCTCATAATAGTATTGATATAAGCATAAAATTTCAATTTTTACAAAATTTTTATTTTTTGTAATACTAAAGCATAAAATATTATGTATAAGCATAAAATTTTTATTCATAATAGTATTGATCAAAGCATAAAATATAAATAAATAAAAAATTTACCTTCTATGTATAAGTAGTAAATATTGAATGAAATTGAAGTAATCTAGGTAAATCAAATCTACCTAACTTAAAATTTTAAATTTTTTTTTAGGTAATTTCATTTTTAAGTAGTTATATGTGCATTATAAATGTACTTATTAAATAAAATCATCCAATATGTGTAACATATACATTTGATCATTATAGGCCCTTAATCAAGATTTTAAAGTAAAAAAATACTTCAGAATGTTAACAATAAAAGTCAGTTTCTTGTTACAAGTTCAAGAATCCTGTAATAGTGCAAGGAATATTATTAGATTTGATGTATCATATCTTGCTTTTTATTTTGTAACTCCGCCATCTAATTTTGAGAGAGAGAGAGAGAATGACCAATTTTACAAGTCCTACGGCATCTGCATGCAGTCACCTCAAGCAGCAAGAGCACCAGTCGTGTAACTGCATTGCCTATATCTCAATATAGGGATCACTCCATCCATAAGTGTGTTATCTACGCATATGTACAATATAAATGCATATTTTAGACCTGAATTAGGTGGCTGTATGTCAAAAAAGAGCAAGTGGCATATAATTCTTGGAAGGCTGGAGGTGGGAGGTGGGAAAGAAAGAAGATGAGAAAAAAAAAAAAAAAAAAGGAAAGTTGAATGGCCACAAATGTGATAAGAGTCTTAAACCAATCGGATATTCCCTAAAATATCCATTGGAACTTCCTATTAATTGGTGTCTTCAGCCCCATGCCTCCAATCTCCACTTGATTCCTTTGTTCTTGTGATGTAACCTTCCCAGCCCCCATGGCCTTACACTAAACATCTATTTCTTTAAGTCCTTCGATTTCTATTTTTTTGTTTCACACACACACACACACACACACACTCTCTCTCTCTCTCTCTCTCTCTCTCTCTCTCTCTCTCTCTCTCTCTTCTTCTTTTCTCTTTTTTTTTTTTTCTTTTATTAATTTCCCCAGATTCTTTCATTCCTTTCTTTTGCGAAACAACCCTTTTGCTAAAATGTATAAATTTTTTGTTGCCAACCCTAGTCACCCCACGTGGATTGTTCGATCTCGTGAATCATTGCTTCTAAGTATCTGATGCCACAAATATTTTTTGAAATATTAATTTAGCTAGCTAGGTTGATTGCGATGGACGGGTTGAGATAGCTTCTAGAGGGTATATTTTCTTGGCTATATAGGGCATTCCATTATTTGATCAAAAGGAATCAGTCATGGGGTCTTGTTTGAAAGCAACTACACTGGGAGGTACACTTGCACAATTATTTCTAGTGGCATATTTTTGGCACAGATCACATCCAAATATTCACCATGTATGCTGTTGGGATCGCTAGTAAAATTAATAAATCTCAAAAGGTATTAACCACTAATGCTAGTGCTATATTATATATATATCTATATATATGAAGCCCTGCAATAGGCTATGGACCTTTTAGTTTCTTCAGCAGCGGATGGTTCTAATTGGTTTCATTTTTCTTCGAAGTTGGTCTCTACTGCAGGTTAGACAGAGTAATTTTGTGACTAAGATGGTACGAGTTTTACCTGGCCACGATTTTTGCATATGATGAATGATTGTTAATTACATTTCACAAGTAATTTAATTCTTCGTATAATGATAGAATGAAGGGCTCGACTACAATGGAGTGAATGGGGAGATAGAGTGCCAGAAGAATTGAATTTGATTAATTCAACAGAATAAGACTTTGGAACCACTAGAAATTAATTACGATAAAAAAAAAAAAAAGAAGAAGAAACAATTCATTACAAACGTATAGACCACTTAAAGCAGACGTTACTACTTTTAACATATTTAACGTAACAACCATATTTGAAAAATTTTCAATTTCAAGCTATATTGATGTAGAATTTGTTAGCTATATCAATTGTACTTAAAATAGTTCGAGAAAACTAGCCATTCTTGGGTTTTTCACATGTCTTTGTAGTAGTATTTATTTTAAGGTTTTGCAATTACATAAAAGCCACAACCTTCAGCAAACCATATCAAAGCATCGAATTAGTTTTGTAAATCTGGAGTGGTTTTGAGCCAATATTCATGTGTTTCAATTGCATCCAGTTGGCCTATTTAGGTACATCAGTTATTCAACCATGAGTTAAGTTATTGTCAAATGTGTTCTAACATTTGAGTTACAAGGAGAAAACAATTTAATTTGGTAGTATATATATATGAAGAGAGGGGTTAGTCCACTACCACTGTGGAAGAGATATAAACACAAAAATAGTGTGGAGCCGAACCAATTGCAATAGAAAGGTTTGTCTTACATAAGGATTAAGACAAAAAATATTAATGGGAACCCAATACGTGCAGACATTTGCATATCGCGTAAAGCCAAAGAAAGTAAAAACCAGAGTTTAAAGTGCAAGCGTACCAAACTTTTGGTAAAATTACAAATGCTATTGGGGGTTGTTGCTTTGTAAAGCCTTCACGACTTGTAAAGCCTTTGTTATCTCAATATATTTCTTTTTTGTTGTTAAAAAGAAAAAAAGAAAAGTCCTCTCTTTTTGTTTGACAGCTAAAAATGTCTAGATTTTCTTCTTTTCTTTTTATGACTATGAACTCACCTATCCAACCTCTCATTGAGTATAAGGCCGACAGATAAAATCTTGATACATATAATCACTCTCAAACTACATGTATCAATCACCCTAGATGTAGATGTTTGACGCTCATGAGAATGTCTTCCCATGAATTAGATTTACTTCAAAGTGGATCGAATTAATTAACTTTAATCTTCCTTTCTCATTACATTTTGAATTTCTTATGTTATGAAAAATTGCATATATTATGATTGCTTATCGTCTTCAAAAGCTCAATTAACTTATCGTTAGTTTTCGGTTACTAATGATATAACCAGGTCACCCCCTGCAATTGATATGATCACTTGAGAAATTTATTGGTCAAAGGTAGGTCAAATGTGAAAACATAGCTTTTACTTAAATAACAAATTTGTTGCTATTTTATTTTGAATATGTTGTAATTAGGATTAACTTACACCTGGCATGAAATTAAATTTACTGTTAGGCACACAAAATCTTTGGGTTTAAAAATCCGACTTAAAAAATTGATACTTCTTGTTTGGCGTTACAATATAAGACTATGGAAGGATAATTCAATGGCAAGAACATTAATTTGACAAAAGCATCCCTATGGAAGATCGCCAAGAAAAGAAAAAGAAAAAAAAAAACCTCAAAGTCGGTCATGCGTAAAATTAAATAAAAGGTTAATTACACCATATTTCACTTTGATCCCTTTTTTTCAATTATAACGGTCAATCCGATATTTACGTTCAGTTGTAATGCTCACATTCTGTCAGCATCAACAAACAGAAAATAGCCATACGAGACCAAAGTAAGATTAGGTACCAAGTTTATTTTAAGTATAATAAACTTGGCACCGAAACTTGTTATTGTTTCAAGTGCAAAAAGCTGACAGCTCACCTTAGTGTCAAATGGGTGTTTTTTTGCCAGCTGGATTAGTGACAACTAATACAAAGTCCATATTGCAACTTAATCGTTAGTGTAAGAGGATGATTATTACAACTTGATGATGCACATAAATAACTTGGTCCACATCACCAAAATTCGGTACGAGAACGGTAGGGTGCTGAATCAATACTCTCCGATACTTAAGTCAGTGGACTGGAGGTGGGTATGGAAAGAGAGAAAATGGTGTAGGTTTTAGAGGGCGTATCTTTTACCTAAGGGCTTCACCCTTCTTTATAGTAGCAGTCGGGTGCAGATATGGTAGCTCTTTAACCGTTGGGTTATTCGAATGTTCAAATTGGCTCTAATCCTAATTCAAATATTTAAACCAAGCTCAATCCTCTCAAGATGTGGGCAGATATCAGATAAGAATCTGTTAAAGATCATTCGAGTGAAGCCCTTGGGCCTAAGTGAGTAACGGGTCGCCCTATTGACATGGTGACAAGCCTACCTCCGCTCTCCTGGTCGAGTTCAGCCCTTGCAAAAGGGCAACTAGCCTACCCTTAATTTCCTAGTTGGGCGTGGCCCATGTAGGTCTGGGGCTTCAAGCCAAATCCCCCGTTATCAGTTGCTCCCTACTCCAGAGGATGCAAGCACTGCAGACAAATGAGATAGCTCTAAGATGCGCCTAGGGTGGAATGCTGCCGCCCCTTGATCTTCGCGTTGTCTGGCCTTCTTCATGCGTAAACGTTATCTATTGGCAACTCGTCATAATGATGCAGAGAGGTGGCGACATACCACTGGCAGAGCGACCCCACGCTTCTCTGACATGCGTGTTTCAGCATAAATGCGCTTAGGTCATGGCCACGTGGGCTTATCTGCGCCATTGCTTTCGCTTAACTGTCATCTGGTGGTTCCTATACTCGAATCGCTGCGAATTTTAGCACGACATTGGGGTATTGGCTTTGGCTAGCTGTGTTATTTTGATTTTTATCTCGAAGGTCTTCTAAGTACAAAATACAAGTGAGTTTTCCTCTTTCTTTCCCTTTCTCTTTCTTGCTGGATGCTCGGTGGGTTTTGGAATGGGTATCTTGTTCACTGTGTTTGGTTTTTGTCGATTCACGAAATAGTCCCTGTAGTTACTAGGTTTATCCATAACTTAAGGTTCGTGAGTTATGTTTTCTCTAAGTTAGCCCCCATCAACAATGCCCTTGAGCACTGCAATAGGCTAGGATCTCTAGACACCATGGCTAACCTTGAAGACTTGGACTCCCGGTCTGCTACTCATAGTGACGGAGGTGCTAAGGTTTTTGCTAGCCCTCAGTAGAGACCCAGTGGGTCAAAGGAGATGGCTGAATCCATGGTGGATGCGGTGGATCTTGATCCTCTAAAAGAGGTACCCAACCCTCCTGAAGAGGTAGGGGCCATAGCTGAGGCTGCTGATAGAGGGGGTGGTGTAGCCTTCCTCGCTGACAACTAGAAATCCACCACCAACGAGGAGCATTTAGTGCTCATTCGGTAGGTGCCCCCATCCATCCAATTTAGGAAACCAGAGGACGGTGATCGGGCCTGTCGGCCCTGTGTTGGTGAGATCGCCTTTTATGAAGAGGCCTTCCTAGCAAGATGAGGCTCCCATTTCCTCCCCTAGTAAGAGAACTATTGGACCAACTTAACCTTGCCCCCGCACATCTGACCCCCAATGCCTAGCGCATTCTAGTAGGCTGGATGGTGCTATGGGAGGCCTTTAGAGCTAGCTAGGAGCACTTGACCATAGATGAGTTTCTGGATTGCCACAAGGTGATAGAGGCCAACGCTGGTTCCTGGTCATTCTCAGCGAAGCTAGGAGCTATAAAGCTGGATGACATTCCTGTTTTCCTCAATAGGTAGAGGGAAAAATTCTTTTTTGTCTATTGTGAAGGGTGGGAGATACCCTACTGGGACCCAACCCCCAACCTAATCAAAGTGCACAGGGAGTGGGGCTACCATGGCATTGAAGGTATTATCAAAATCTCTCTTAACTAGGAGTGTCAAGTTCCTTATAATCTCAACTTCTCTTGAACTGTGGAGCCTTCCTTTTTTCATGCAGATCGGAAGGTGAGGGACTTATCTGCTTACTAGTAGGCCAACATCGAGAGGGCAAAGCAGCACGCTATGAGGTTTGTTGAGGCATTGGTGAACGCTGAAACATTGGGTATGTACCTATTCTGGCCTGAACCTGATTCTTCTGCCCTACGGGCTAAATGGTTGCTAGGTGAGTAACCTAGCCCCAGGCTCTTCCTTCTCCCTAAGTATCTAACCCAGGACTTAACCAATATTACTTATAGGTCTCGTCCGAGATCCCAAGGTGACTACTGAGAAGCCTTTGGAGAGTGCGCACTATTACATTTACAACTCTTTAGAATAACCTTCTTGTAGTGTTTTCTGACCAGAGTGGTATTTACCTTTAGTGTAGGACTCTTGTTCTCGGACTTAAACATGGCTAATAGGGTTCTCTACAAAGCCCAGGTAGCCCAACTGGTTAGCCAAACTAAGAAATCCCTAGTAGGAAAGTCGAAGTACAAGCGCGCAGCTGTGCAGCTTGGGTAGGTCTCGGCTGCTGTGGCCAAGAAAGCCAAGCTGGAGGCCATCAGGATTGGGAAAGAGAAGGACAACAGACACTTTATCGAGTTCAACCCTAAGTCTACCATTTCTCCTGCTGCAGCAAGGGTCGGTGCCCCTTGTCCCTGCCATCCAGTCTTCCTTAGTAGGGGGTCCACCGACCAGGGGAAGGTCCTAAGCTTGGGAAGAGATGGGTTGGGAGGAGCGATCTGCCCTTACGCCACCTAGACATCCCAAATGCTTTACTAGTTGGAGACATAATTTAGATTTTCGCTTTATCGTTATTTTCATATAATTTAAACGATCATTGTGTAATGTTGCATTCTTTAATGAAATTTCATACTTTGTTTGTTGAGTGCAAATTTGCCTAAGTTTATTTCCTTCAATGTTTGGGGAATTGCCAACTAGCACTCCAGCGCTTGCCAGGTCAGGCCTACACTGGCTGCTATGCTGGCCTATTATGAGCTATTACGTTGAGAGAATTTTTGTGTTGGAGTTCTGCTAAGCTTTTTAGACCAGTTATTCAATCAATTGTGGATGGCTCATTTTGCTAGTCTAAGAAGTAGGCTTGCTCTTTATAGGTCTGGGCAAGTAGTTACCCAAAGCATCTTGGACTTTGAGGAGTCCTTTATTGAAACGTCTATCATCTGACATTATTTGAATAACGCTTGAAGTGCCAATTATGTTTACGGTGATGATTCAACCATTTTATAGGGAAAAGCAAACGTCGCTTCATCATAAAGGAAGCTAATGATGATATCTTATATATACGCCAAAAACTACTTTGGGATTCTATAAACCCCTTTCCATCTTATCTTTCTTTATCAAGTATCTCCTTATGAACATCGATGTGCACATCATGTTTTGCTATTTGCTCAGAGGGTTTTCAACTATTCTTGGGGGGCCCTTAGATTTTTCTTGGGACCAAAGGCTTTCGTTTGAGTCAGCTTTACTGCGTCATATCTCAGCTGTATCAGGCAAATCGGAGGCCACCCTTTGGTAAAGCAAAGAGATTGCCAGCCTTCTGTTGGCTATAACAGAGAGGAGTTTGGAATATCTCATCTCACCATTCCTTGATCTTGGGAGGAGGAGGTAGCCTCTTTTGGTACTAGAAGCTTGCGATGAAGGACGCCATGAGGACGGAGTTTTCTTGGTGCTCGAGTCCACGATGGGAGCCACTAGGCTTTGTCC
This sequence comes from Euryodendron excelsum, assembly GCA_033060915.1. Taxonomy (NCBI): domain Eukaryota; kingdom Viridiplantae; phylum Streptophyta; class Magnoliopsida; order Ericales; family Pentaphylacaceae; genus Euryodendron; species Euryodendron excelsum. The sequence goes on along the minus strand of CM065391.1, from coordinate 2,323,658 downwards.
TTTTTTTTTTTTTTAATATATTCGCCAATTGTGCACATCCTGGTATGGCTTTGTACCTTAAAGGTGTTGTGGCTAGATAGTCAGATTACCTTTGTACGAGAAATGGGTCAATAAAAGTGTTATGATGAGGCCTGACTTGAGTTTGCCCCCCATTTCCCTTGTTTTCATGTCTTAGACTTTTGTTTCTGTTATCTTTATGGGACACTGCCTTATGGTCCTGAGCAGCCTTTTTGGGCTGTTTGGGAACCTAGATAGATTTTACTTGAAATGCTATCTTGTAGTTCTGGGTAGCCTCTCTGGGCTTATCAAGAACCTAGATAGATTTTTTACTTGAAATACTATCTAGCAGTTCCAAGCAGCCTTTCTGGGCTGATCAAGGACCTAGATAGACTTTTCACTTACATTGCCATCTTGCAATTCCGGGCAACCTCTCTGGACTAATCAGGAACCTAGATAGATTTTTTACTTGAAATGTTATCTTGCAATTCCGGACAGCCTCTCTAGTCTGATCGGGGACCTAGATAGACTTTTCACTTGCAATGTTATCTTACAGTTCCAAGCAACCTTTCTAGGCTGATCAGGAACCTAGATAGATTTTTTGCTTGAAATGTTATCTTGTAGTTACGGGCAACCTCTCTAGGTTGACCGGGGACCTAAATAGACTTTTCACTTGTAATGTTATCTTGCAGTTTTAGGTAGCCTCTTTAGTCTGATCAGGAACCTAGATAGATTTTTTTACTTAAAATGCTATCTTGCAATTCCAGGGAGCCTCTCTTAGCTGACCGGGGACCTAGATAGACTTTTTTTTCATAAGAAAAGTAATAGCGCTAACAATCAACCCAGTAGTTCAAAAAAGGAGAAAGAAATCTGACCGTGACGGCTATTAATTCACAAGGGCTTAATGGCTTCAAAGAGAAAGGAAAAGGATACATTAAATGTAATATTTTCCTAGGTACTCAACATTCCATGGGTGTGGTAGGTCCTTGCCCTCGATGGTTTTGAGCCAGTATGTCCCTGGCCAATTATGCCCAATCACTTTGTATAGTCCCTCCTAGTTGGGCCCAAGCTTTCCCTTAACTTGTTTTTTGGTGGACTAGTGTCACCTTTTAAGGACCAAGTCCCCTTGCTTAATTTCCCTCAGCTGAACCCTTTTGTTGTAATGTTATGCCATTATCTGCTTGTAAGTCGTTGAAATTATCTCAGCCCAGTCCCACTCTTCCCCCAGGAGGTCAAGGATAAAACTTAGCCCTTTAGAATTTGCTTCTATTTTGTAGCTAGTGGTCCTAGCCGTAGGGAGGCCAATCTCAACTAGAATCACTACCTCAGATCCAGAAGTTAAAAGGAAAGGGGTGATCCCTGTGGGCGTGCGCACCGTGGTTCGGTACATCTAAAGGATACTAGGTAGCTCTTTAGCCCAGTTCCCCTTAGCGCCATTTAGTTTCATTTTCATTATCTTTAGCAAGGACCTGTTGGTTACTTCCACTTACCCGTTTTCCTGAAGGTGCTCGGGAGAAGCAAAGTGATTCTGAATTCCTAACCTAGTGTAGAAACCTTGGAACTTTCCCCCCTTGCACTGCTTGCCATTATCCGCAACTACCACCACGAGGATTCCTAATCTGCAGATAATAGAATTCCTTACAAAATCAATCATCTTCTCCTCAATAATTCTTACAAGTGGCTTGGACTCCACCCATTTGGTGAAGTAGTCAATGGCTACCACTACAAACTTTGTCTAGCCTTTCCCTACAGAGAGGGGACCTACTAGGTTGATTTCCTACTAGGTAAAGGGCCATGGGCTAGAGATTGGGATGAGCTCCTAGGGTGGTTGCCTCGGGATGCTTGCAAACTGCTGGCATTTGTTGCATTTCTTGACAAAATCTCGTGCCTCTTGAGCTATGGTTGGCCAGAAGTAACTTGTAAGGAGGGCTTTGTGAGCCAATGACTTGCCCCCTGAGTGGTTTCCACAAATACCCTTATGGATTTCGGGGAGAATGTATTCTGCTTTGTATTCTGAGGCACACTTGAGGAGTGGTAATGAGAAACCTTTCTTGTACAGCCGGCCATCCAGTACAGTGTTGCGGTTGGCCCTGAGACAAACTTTCCTGGCTTTGTGGGGGTCTTTTGGTAGGGTCTTCTCAGTCAGGAACTTGATGAGCGGCATCGCCCATATCATAACTACCTCCACCAAAATGACCTCAACCTGGTCTGTTATACTTCAACAGGGGATGAATTCTATCATATCTAGTTGGTCATCGTCATTTGGGTATGTTAACGCTAGTTTGGCCAGTCTGTCTACGTTTGCATTGTCATCGCGTGGGATTCTTCGAATCTCGAAGTGGGCGAAAGCCCTAGATAGGTCCCTAACCTTACCCAGGTAAGCTTTCATATCATTTCCCCACACCTCATATTTCCTGCTGACTTGTTCTACCACTAGCTAAGTTGCTGTAGATCAGCACATTATTGGCCTCAAAATGCCAAGCTAAACGGATGCTGGCTGCAAGGCCTTGTACTCTGCCTCATAGTTGGTTGCTTTGAAGCCAATGCGTAGGGCATACTCGAGTATATCACCTGCCGAGGTGGTCAGCACTACTCCTTCTTCACTTGCCTAGTCATTAGAATAACCATCAATTCTGAGCACCCAAGTGGAGTCAATTGGCCAACTCTCTTTATCGATAGGCGGTAGTGGCTGCCTGCCACTGAATTTTGCTAGAAAATTTGCCAAAGCCTATCCTTGGTGGTACTAGATGTCAAACTCATTGAGTTCAATAGGCCATTGTACGAGCCTTCCTGACGTGTCAGGCTTTTGGAGTGCTTTCCTCAGGGGCTGGTCTGTAAGGACGATTATGGTGTAGGATTGGAAGTAGGGTCTAAGCCGATAGGCCACTGTCACCAAGGCGAAGGCCAGTTGCTCGATCTTGGGGTAGCGCTGCTCTCCCCCTCTTAGGGCCCTGCTGGTGTAGTAAACAGGTTTCTAAACGCCTAACTACTCTCTTACCAAGGTTGAGCTTACCATCGTGTCTGAGACAGCTAAGTAGAGAAATAGATTTTCCCCTGTCATAGTCTGGTTGTCCAGGGGTGTTGAACAGAGATATGCTTTTAACTCTAAGAAAGCACTTTCACACTCCTACGTCCACTCAAAGGCCTTTCTCAAAATGCCCCTTTCTGGCCAGTCCTTCCAACTGCTTCCTTAAATCTACGCAATCCTCAGTGTTGTGGCCATGGTTACTGTGGAAGTCATAATACTTCATCTGATCCCATTTTTCCAAAGGGGACTTTATCTTGCCAGGCCACCTGAGTGTTGGATAGAAGCAGACCTGGTGCAACACCTGGCAAAGAGAAGCATTGAAGGGGGTGCTATTGTCAAGCTTTCGGCAAGTGGTTTCTGCTTTACCAGTCTGCTGATTCGAAGGCTGGGGTGTTTTAGGGCCTTGGTCCTCGAAATGGGCCACAATTGTTCTTCTCTTCCTCTCCAGGTAGTCTTCGATCCCCTTAGGCCAGTCAAAATGGGCGTTGAGAGCATCTTCCGTATTCATGTACTTCTAGGCTTAAAGCATCAGTTCAACCATGCTTTCGGGGCAGGGGGGGGGGGGGGGGGGGGGGGTTGGGGTTCTTTAGATAAGGAGAAAAGGAACTTGTTGGACCAAACCATGCTCATGAACGCAGTCACAACCACCTTGTCGTTGAGATCATCAACCTGTAGAGTTTTCCTATTGAACCTGGCCATATAATCTTACAGAGTTCCATCCTTCTGTGGCTTGACATTGAGCAAACAGGTGGCGGGGCAGCACTGTTGTTGTTCGCCCATGAAGTGGCCCATAAAAATTTTGCTGAGCTGAGTGAAAGTGGTCACCGAACCTGGCTTCAACTTATTGAACCAAATCCAGGTAGACCCTTTGAGGGTGGTAGGGAAAGCTCAGCACATGATTTCGTCAGGTACCGCTTGGAGATGCATAAGGGCTTTTTAGGTCTCCAAATAGTCTAACGGGTCTTTGTTTCGGTCAAATGTCCAAAACAGGCATTTTGAATTTTAACAACAAGGGCCGCTACATCACATTGGGAGAGAAGGGTAAATCTGTCTAGTTTACCAGGTTGTCAACATTAGTACGATTCTTTACTTGGACAGCCTCCATTACCTCGGTGAGTTGGGCTCAAAGTGCCTGGAGTTGATCCTCCCAAGGGTGAGGAGCATTGACTTTGTCAATTTCTTCCGGTACTACCGGAGCCCATCTTTCCGAGGAGTGCTAATAGTGGTTGGCCAGTTGATTCTGGGCTTTGTCATTTGGATTGCCGGGCTACAGGACATTCCACCATTGTGACTCTAGTTGCCATGACCGAGGAAAGGTTAGGAAGGTGGCGGCAGGATCTGCTGCATCAACTCCTGGTTTATTATATGAGCTAATATAAGCCAGTTGGTAAAGTGGCAACTTGTTGCTCAAAGCTACTGTCCTGGTGGGGCTTGGAGCATAGTTCTAGGCCGTAGCGGCGGTAGCGGGCGTGGTCCCCTGGCTGGTATTTTGTGCCATTGATCTAGTGCTGACCATAAGATATAACTTTTTGTCATTCCCACAGACAATGCTAACTGATGATGCACAGAAATAGCTTAGTCCATGTCATCCGAAACTGGCACAGCAACCTATAGAGACAGAGAACAATTTGGTCGTATTGGACGCCAGTGGGGTACTGGCCCAATACTCTCCGATACTTAAGTTAGCGGACTGGAGGTGGGTATGGAAAGAGAGAGAAACTGGTGTAGGTTTTAGAGGGCGTACCTTTTACCTAAGGGCTTCACCCTTCTTTATAGTAGCAGTCAGGTGCGGATATGGTGGCTCATTAACCGTTGGGTTGTTCGAATGTTCAAATTGGCTCTAATCCTAATTCAAACATTTAAACCAAGCTCAATCCTCTCAAGATGCGGGCAGATATCGGATAAGAATCTGTTAAAGATCATCCGGGTGAGGCCCTTGGGCCTAAGTGGGTAATGGGTCACCCTAGTGACAAAGTGACAGGCCTGCCCCCGCTCTCCTGGTCGGGTTCAGCCCTTGCAAGGGGGCGACTGGCCTACCCAGGATTTCCTAGTCGGGCGTGACCCATGCAAGTCTGGTGTTTGAGGCTAAATCGCCCTTTATCACAACTGAATAAAATAAATAAATTGATGCAAGATTTTAGATAAAGTGCAAGAATACCAAGTGTAATTAATTCATAATTAAATTGCTGCTATTTTCGTAGTTCGTCAATGGAAAATTATTGCCACCTTGATCACGTTGTTGTAAAAAGTATACATTCTTTTGGAAATAAATGCAATGTGCTCGGATGTACACTAACATGCACATTAAAATAGAAAAAAATGAAAAAGCTACTGAATCTATTAAAATATTAGAAGGACGAAATTACTAATTGCTAGGATTGCAAATCAAAGATGTCAGTAATCAGTGGTTGAATGGAATGTGTTGGGAAGGGGTCATCAAGATAAAAGTTTTAGAATTTAAGAAGCCAATAAACTATATTTTGGTGTAAATTGGGTTAATTATACTTTATACCTTTATACTTTACACCAAATCTCACTTCAGAATTTACAATTACATTTTTAATTTATTGTAATATTAATCTTATGCTAACTTTCATTTAGGAAATAAACAAAGAATTCGCATATGATATGCACGTACACACATTATTTTTTTTAATGAGCAAATATATAAAATCATACTTCTTTCTAATAATATATTACAAATTCATCTTAAATCACACTAAAAATACAAGTGGGAGGTCTCCAGATGGATAATCCCTAGCGAGTCAAGGAATGATTAATCAACTCTGATTAAAGATATTCTTGTCATAAAGGATGATCAGCAAGACTTCAAGAAATCTCTGTTGGCTAATCTGAGGATCAAATTAGGAAAAGGGGACACAACTCAACTCTGGGATGAAACATGGGTGGAAGGTCCATTGGTAAAATTGAGATTTCCTAGGCTGTATTTCCTATTAATTCAACAAGTAGTAAAAGTCTCTGATATCTCAAATGCATCAGGGGTCTGGTCCTTATACTTTAGAAAAGTTCTACTTGCCTGGGAGGAAAATAGCTTGAAGGATCTTCAACTATGCTTAAAAAATGTGGAATTCAAGGAAAATGAAGCTGACTCAATCTCTTGGAAGGCAAGCAAAGATGGCATATTCTCAACCAGATCCTTTAGCATCGTGTTCGAAAAAATGGAATTGCAGCAAGAAACAAATTTTTCTTCGTTGTGGAAAACTCGGGCACCGGTAAAGATACACATATTTTGCTGGCTGGTTTTGTTGAAGAAGATCAAAACCAAAGCATTCCTGTTGAAGAGAAAATTTTTGAATCAGAATTCATCCCCTCTTTGTGTGTTTTGCAATGAAGAGCTGGAAGACTTTGATCGTCTTTTACTCAAATGCAGAGTTTCGTGGCTAGTTTAGAGCAATATCCTTGAATGGTGGGGTTCTGCATGGGTAAGCCCTTGTTCTATTGTGCAGCATTGCTCTTGGTGGTTGGATAAAAAAAAACAATGTAAAATGGGAAGCTCTATTTTAGGCCACAGTGTGGAATATTTGGTTAGCCAGAAATAATCTAATCTTCAATAACAAATTACTCTCCTGGGGTGTCATTGTTGAAGCAATAAAGCAACAGGTTCTCCTCTGGATCCAAGCAATGACAAAATATGGAAGTTGTAACTGCTTTAATTTCTTCCATTCAATTGAAGGTGTCAAATGTCTTGATCCATCCCTCTTATAGTTGCTGGTTGGTTGCTAGTTTATTGTTGATATCTGATCAACTTCTCTTCTTTTTTGGTTTTATGCTCTGAAAAACATCTTTGGTTTGTAGAGCTCCTTGTTGTAATCCCCTCTCATCAATATATTCTCTTTTGTTGCTCAAAAAAAAAAAAAATCACTCTAAAATTATGAATGTAATCAATTTTGTAATTTATATAATATAATTAGGTTTTATGTAAAAAAAAAATCTCAATTCAACTCACATGCAATATATGTGAGTCTTTGTGATAATAAGGGTTAAATTTTACATATTTGTCCCTTGAAAAAGACCATGTGATTATCACGTTCGAAATTTTTGTTAATTTTTCGAACAGAAGGTTGACAGTGCAATAAATTAAAGGCATGTTTGATTAAGGGATAAAAGTGAGGGATTAGATTAGTTATCCCGTGGGTCCCACAAAACCCATGTTTGGCAAAGAAAAAATTATATGAGATTAATAATCCCTCCGGACTACTAATTTCTTGTAATAGAGGATAAGTAATACCATGAGGAAAGTAGTATTATTTATCCCCTCCCTTGGGAAAAATTTTAAAACAACATTTTTACCCTTCTTCTATTATTATAATAAGTTAATATAATATTAAATAGTTATATTATAATTAAAAATTAATTTTTCTATTAATTTTTCTATTTTTAATGTGATATTTGATGAAATAATATTTTTTTTATCTCTATCATAATCTCATCCTAACCAAACATAGTATGAATAATTTTCCATTACATCAGGTATTACTTATCACCTATTACCACTTTTCTAATTTCACAGTATTACTTATCTCTCATTTTCTTATCCCCTAACCAAACATGCCCTAAAAGTGTAAGGACTTAATTGTTGTAATTGAAAGTAAGGTCTTAAAGTAAGATTTAGCGTAAAAGATAAGAGTGCAAAATGTAATTAGCCAATACTTAAAAATCTATAAAGTTAAAAGAAAATTTTAAAGTTTTCGAAGACTATGGCGGGCATTCGCCAAAGCCAGTAACATGAGTTATTTTTACTATCCATTCATTGCATTTTGCATATTTTTACTATATACGTAAAGAAATATAAGTATAGAAGAAAAAAAAAAAAGGAAATTCCAATTGGGCATAGAAAAAAATGAAAGAATTGCGTGTGGAGAATAATAGAAGAATAAGGATTGTCTGGTTAATATACCCTCCCGCCCCAACCCATAAAAGCAAAGCAGGAGAACCAAAGCCAATACCCCCAACGCAATCCAAATCTTGCTTTTATTTGTTTTCTTCTATATTTTCAGTAGTTATTTGTGAACTGAAATTCTACGCCTTTAAAAGGCGTCCACCTTCTTCTCTTCCAACTCGGTTTCGAACTGCAAATGTTCCCAACCCTCTCTCTCTCTCTCTCTCTAGTTCCTTGTTGTGTCTACCTCTTCTTGTTGCACTTCTTCTTCTTCTTCTCTCTCTTGTCTCTCTTTTATTATCTTTAACTTGAAGTCACTTGGAAACGAAAACGGGCTAGAAGGGGGAGAGATGGCAGAAAATGAATGGATAAATGGGTACTTAGAGGCAATTTTGGCCGCGGGAAATAGCAGGAGCGGATTGAGAGGTCATGGTAATGAAGATATGAGAAGCAGCAGCAACACCACCGCCGCCATGAACAACAGTGTAAGGAAAAGGTTTGAAGAGAAGTTGAGATTTGAAAGGTTTGATGATGCGGACAAAGAAAAGGATGAGAAGCTGTTCAGTCCCACCAAGTACTTTGTTGAGGAAGTTGTTAATTCCTTTGATGAGTCTGACCTCCACAGGACCTGGATCAAGGTAACTTTCTGACCAGCTCTCTCTCTCTCTCTCTCTCTCACATACATATAGGAGGTATATTTATTTAGATCAATACAAAAATGATATTGAGAAAAATGAGCAGCCCTTGTTTTCTCTCTCGTATTTATAGGAGGTATATTTATTAAGATCAATGCAAAAATGATATTGAGAACAATGAGCAACCTTTTTTTTTTTTTTTGTCCATCTTAAGGGATTATAAAGAGGGCCTAAACTGAGAAGATCTGGGAGGTGGGGGCTAGCCCCAATTGGTTGAGCAGCCCTTTTATTTGAGTAGGAATTAATTGGAGGCAAGACTGCCATTTTGGGTGGAACTTCCAAAAAAAAAAAAAAGAATAATGCTATACAAAACAAATTTTTTGTACAAAGTCTTCACATAGAATGATGTGACTATTTAGGAACCTTTCATTTAACCAAAAATTCTAAGCATTTTGGCTCATAATTGTAAAATTGTCACTGCAATGGAATTTTTTATAAAAAATTTATGTAAGAATACACTTGTATGGACTGAAGGGAGCGCAGTATTACTACTATTATGGACTGACTTACTGACTGGTGGGGCTATGAAGGCGGGAAATAATTATGAACCAATTACGCCATCTGGAAAAACTTAGCAAGCTTTAGGAACTGTGAGGGGGTGAGGTGGGGTATGTATCTTAAAGATAAAGGGTTACCTAAGGGAGGCATGACCTTATGGTTTCACACTTCCTCAATCACTCTTTCTCTCTCAAATGAAAACCAAAAAAAAACCGAAAAAGGGAAAAAAAAAAAAATGAAAAAGGAAAGTCCTAATCAACCATGGGATCTATGCAAAGCCATTGCAATCGGTCCCCTTGCTGTGGGTCCCATGTGAGCCTACACGATTATAAACATCAAACAGCGGGGTTCTATAATTGGAAAGGGATGCTAGCAGTGAGTGTGCGTTACACACCCACTTACCACCTTAAAGAAGAACCTATTAATTTTCAAGTTTAGCTAACATTAGGCGATGGATATACACTTGCAATTAATACTAGCATTTTGTATAATTGTAACCCCAAATGGCCCCATCACTCTCCATCTCTCCCCCAACAAAAAAAAAAAAAAAGGGTCCAGTAGTCACAAGTACAAAGTTATTCGGTACTCATGCATATCAAATTTTGTCGTGTATTATTTATTATATTAAAATTTTCTTTATTAATTAAGTATTCATGTTATTAATGTAATAAAATATCTCATGTCCTAATTTAATAGAGTTGATTATTGAGTAGTTAGTATTACCGCTATAAATCAAATTGACAATGGAGCTATTTCCTATTGCAAGAAACAGGCTACACTTTGCATGTAGGGTAAGATTATATAGATATTTGACCTTCTCCAAACCCTAACTATCCTTTTACATATCTTTGTATAGGAAAAAGTGTGTAGGGAAGCAATTGAAAAGCTTCTGCAAATGATCTAAAGTTATACAACAACATTCACCAGTTTCAGACTAGTGGGTTTGGAATGCCAATTAAATAACAGAATTCATGTGACTCATCACCCACCTAAAGTCACCTTTTGCAAATACCATTCCTATGCACCGCGTGAACTAAACGAAGGATATCTAAAAAATTTAGTACTTGTCAATGAAATAACATTCATCCTTCGGCTTTGGTACCCAAGACCAAAAAGTGCTCAGTTAATGAATATTTCCTGCTTAGGGCCTGATCAACGAGAGAGAGAGAGAGAGAGAAAGAGAGAGAGAGTAGATAGGAAGCCTTATAACCCTACTTCTGTTGACGAGACTAATTCTCGTGACGCAGTCACTCAAACCCATGCTAGTAAATTGTCAAATAAAAGTGAAATTAGAACTCTAAATTTTGCATGCCGTCGTCTGATGTAGCTCTCATGATGATTATAGAAGAGAAATCCTTTATTTTGAATTAATTAATAAATATTGGTTGCGTGAAACCATTTGTAATGTTTATTTTTCTTTGTTCTTAAATGAGAAAGAGAGATGGAGGTGGTGAGAAGTAACATGTGAGTTTGGATGAATTGACAGGTAATAGCAACAAGGAATACTCGTGAACGCAGCAACAGGCTTGAGAATATGTGCTGGCGTATTTGGCATCTCGCCCGTAAAAAGAAGCAGGTGCCTCTCTCTCTCTCTCTCTCTCTCTCTCTCTCTCTCTCTCTCTCTCTCTCTCTCTCTCTCTCTCTCTCTGTGGCTTGAGAATATGTGCTTGCCTATCTCTCTCTCTCTCTCTCTCTCTCTCTCTGCATGTACACATATATTATAAGGATGGTTTTGAAGCATAGATTCTCTCTATACATGCAGCAGTTTGTACCTGTGAAAACACGTATCATCGAAGTGGCATCAATTTTTCAGGGTAGTTTAAAATGGGCAACAAAGTAAGGTTGTCCTATTGCGAGCCAGGAATGACAGACCTAAAATACGGCAACCACTTGGATAACGTCCCGAATTTCTGAATCCCGCAAAGACGAGAGCACAAATTTACAAATAAGGACAAATTACATCCATCCCCCTTGGAGTTTCAAATTATTACAATTCACCCCTGAGATTCTAAAAATTACATTCTCATTCCAAAAGGTTTGAAGTGAGTTACATTTTATTCTAGATGTTAAATCTTTTAACAGAATATATGTGATGCCAGTAAAAAAAAGTAAGTTTATTACTTAAATTGCCCCTAATGTGCGTGAAATGACATAAATAGAGTTTTTGTTTACTTATAAAATTAATTTGTGTTTTAATTTTTTAAATCTTTATTTTTTTGCTTCTAAATTCCCCAACATGTGTGTTGATTTGTTTTATAATATATAGGATTTAAAAACTTTGATATAATTAATTTTCGTAAGTTAAACCGTTCTCTTTTTAATATAAATTAACTAACGTTATTGATTTTTATATTACTTTTTGTATGACATTTTTTCTCATATTAACTAGAACTTTTTTTTTTTATAAAAATTTATAAAATCTATATATGGTTTTAATTATAGCATATAAAGTTTTTAAAAAAATGAGATTTACAATTTATTTATTGATTAAAATGGTGTTTTATATAGATGTGACATTTAATTTGCTCTTAGAATCTTATACTGGTAATGCATCTTTTTTTTTTTCATTAGAAGAAGACTCAAAATTAACACATTAATTAATTTCATAAAAAAAAAATCTATTTATGTCATTTCATGACCATTAGGAACAATTTAGGTAATAAACTTTTTTTTTTATTGACATCACATATATTTTGTTAAAAAAATTTAACATCTGGAGAAAAAATATAATTCACCTTAAACATTAAGGGAAGAAGATGTAATTTCTAGAACTTAAAGGGGTGAGTTGTAATAATCTAAAGCTTTAAGGGAGGTAAATATAATTTGCCCTACAAATAAAGGTCACATAAGCTACCTTAAACGAAGGGAAAAACAAAAAAAGAAGGAAAAAGAAGACAACAAAAATTTACAAATAAAGGTGACATAAGTCAAGTTGTCTATAAAACATTATGTATAGTTTGACATTACAGCTCAAGTACGCTAAACGCTAATATGGCACTGTAAGTGTCTTATTCTCATAAATTACACACATCGGAAAGGCCACGGCCTACAACTTGCTTTTATCCTCCAAAAGCCCAATGGCCTCTATATTCTTTATCTTTTTTATGAGATGCCTAAACCTTTCGCAGGGAATGAACCAAAGCATCACTACTAGAATACAAGGAGTATTTCAATGAGAGAAACAAAAACAAACAAGGTCAACCAAACATGCTAGAAATATCATTAGCAACATTTTGCTATAGTCTCCTTTATGGTTCATTAACTGGGACACATTTAGATGGTTCTTTTGAAGAACCAAATACATCAATAGAGGTAGCTAATTCAAACAGCTAAAACAAAACCAAAACTTCTAAAACAAGGTTTCATTAATGTAATGAAGCACAACAATACACGCTCTGATTAGCAATATTTAATTTTTTGGATTAGTAATGGATTAACATGTTACCGTTGCCTTTTTATATCATAAACCACCAACTTTTATATAATTCTGATACTTAACTTTACAGATAGCTTGGGATGCTGAACAAAGGCTTGCAAGACGACGAGTTGAGCGCGAGAAAGGTCGTAATGATGCTTCAGACGACCTTTCTGAGCTTTCTGAAGGCGAGAAGGAGAAGGGCGACTCCAATCAGACAGAGCCTTTATCAGACAAAATAATTTTCAGAATTAACTCAGATATGCAAATATGGTCAGAAGACAATAAATCTATGCGCCTCTACATTGTCCTAATCAGGTACATACTCCAATTCTCACCATGCTAAGCTAATCATAATTCTATTTATATTCTATATGCCTACCTACTTGTATTTTCTCTACAATCATATTTCTTTTAAATATCAAAACGATCTAATGAAATGCAAAACAAGATTATAGTATAGGAAATTAAGATGATGGAAAGTAGTCATTGCTATAATGATGATCCTAATAATATGAGTTTGATATTGTGTTTTTATTGTTTATGTAGTTTGCATGGGCTGGTGCGAGGAGAAAACATGGAACTCGGAAGAGATTCGGATACTGGTGGTCAGGTAGTAATGTAACCCTGGGAAACATTGTCCTCTGAGCCCTTAACTGAAAAAAGTTTAAAGCATTTCAAGTCCCAAAATTATAATTTTTTTATGCAGACTCCTAATTTGCTCACATATATGTTTCAGGTGAAGTATGTAGTAGAGCTTGCTCGAGCACTGGCCAACGTGAAAGGAGTCTATCGTGTTGACCTTCTGACTCGACAAATCACCTCATCGGAGGTCGACTCTAGCTATGGTGAGCCCATCGAGATGCTGACGTGCCCACCCGATGGCAGCGGTAGTTGTGGTGCCTACATCATCCGGATCCCATGTGGACCTCGTGATAAGTAATTACGTGACATTTTCCTTTATTTCTTTTCTTTACTATATAAGTTGTATATATGTTGTAAGTTCTTCCCACTCCTAAAAATTTCTGATATTCCAAAACATGTATCTAAATTGGGAAACATCATGGCCACAGGTACATTCCAAAAGAATCACTCTGGCCTCACATACCAGAATTTGTCGATGGGGCTCTAAGCCACATCGTCAACATGGCAAGAGTTCTAGGGGAACAAGTGGATGGGGGAAAGCCGACCTGGCCATACGTGATTCATGGTCACTATGCTGATGCAGGGGAGGTAGCAGCATGCTTGTCCGGGGCTTTGAATGTGCCAATGGTGTTAACAGGGCACTCCTTGGGGAGGAACAAGTTTGAGCAATTACTTAAACAAGGGAGGCTGTCTAGAGAGGACATAAATTCAACGTACAAGATAATGAGGAGGATTGAGGCCGAAGAGTTTGGGTTGGATGCTGCTGAAATGGTGGTAACTAGCACAAAGCAAGAGATCGAAGAGCAATGGGGTTTATACGATGGGTTTGATATCAAGTTGGAGAGGAAGCTTAGGGTTAGGAGACGGCGCGGAGTGAGTTGCCTTGGGCGAAACATGCCAAGGATGGTGGTATGTACAACCTCCTTGAAATTCTTATCCTATAACCTATGCCTAAGTTCATTGTCTGATCGTTACATGGAACCAGGTTATACCGCCGGGGATGAACTTCAGCTATGTCAAAGCACAAGAATCATTGGAAGGTGATGGAGATCTTAAATCATTGATTGGCTCTGATCTAACTCAAAACAAAAGGCACATAGCTCCGATATGGTCGGAGGTCAGGCATCATTTTTACTCCATACATACAGTAAAATCAGCCTATTGGAATAATGCATATGATCAGATCAAGTCTAATTAATAGGTAAATTTTAACATTTTGGCTATATTCATGCAGATAATGCAATTTTTCACAAACCCTCACAAGCCTATGATCCTTGCGTTGTCTCGTCCAGACCCCAAGAAAAATGTAACCACTTTACTCGAGGCTTTTGGAGAATGCCGACCACTCAGAGAACTAGCCAACTTGGTAAAATTACAAATTCCACTGCGATAACTTGTGGCATTCAGACAGCAAACCATAATTCTAAGCAACATTTGTGGATGATTCCAAATTCTTATTGCAGACTCTAATACTTGGTAACAGAGATGACATAGAGGAGATGCCTAACAGCAGTTCAGTTGTCCTTACGACAGTACTTAAGCTCATTGACAAGTATGACCTGTATGGTCAGGTGGCATATCCCAAGCACCACAAGCAGTCCGAAGTTCCTGAGATCTATCGTCTCGCTGCGAAAACGAAGGTAAAACTTGTGCCCTCATTTACCTGTGATCAAATTGTAAGTGGCAATCATCAAATTGTGTAAGTCATCAACCAGCTAGGTTCTTCTGAATGGTGGACACTGATATAAACGATGGACTATATACAGTCCCTATATATATTATACTTGATGGGATGATAATCTATGTGAATAACACAGCCCACAGTTCATCAGCCTAGATCATTATTACAGAAGTTTCTAATTTTTTAACTTGCCTTCTCATTGCAACATTAACACTTCTCTGGTGGATTTGTCTCTTGAAGGGAGTTTTCATCAACCCAGCCCTTGTCGAACCATTTGGTCTCACAATCATCGAGGTCAGTCACCTCTCTCTGACTCACCTATTGAATGGACTTAATGTGATTGAAACTCCTTGCAAGGGAACAGTGCAAAATCTTACTGTTTGCACATCTTTATTTCTTGCAGGCAGCTGCTTATGGTTTACCTGTTGTTGCCACAAAAAATGGCGGGCCTGTGGATATTCTCAAGGTAAAACTCATAGATAAGTTAAGTCTCTTCAGTCACACATTGGAATAACAAGAACACCAAGTCTACAAATTCTAGCTGATTCTTGGACCACAACCTTAATAATTTGAGTTTTTAGTGGGTATATGAACCCCATCTGTCGAGGTCCAACCCCATGATTACCCAAATCTAGACCCTATACTTGCAGAAGGTGTCTCAAAAGAATCTACTCAATAAATCTAAATGGGATCTCCTTGTTCAATCAGGCACTCAACAATGGCCTTCTCATCGATCCACATGACCAGAAAGCCATAGCAGATGCCCTCCTAAAGCTTGTAGCTGATAAAAACCTCTGGCTCGAGTGCCGCAAAAATGGCCTAAAGTATATCCACCGTTTCTCATGGCCAGAACACTGCCGTAACTACCTTTCCCACGTAGAGCATTGCAGGAACCGCCATCCTACAACACGTCTTGAAATCATGCCTACTCCTGAAGAACCCATGAGCGATTCACTAAAGGATGTGGAAGACCTTTCTTTAAAATTCTCCATTGATGCAGACTTCAAGCCCAATGGAGACCTCGATGCAGCAAGTAGACAAAGCAAACTCATTGAGGCCCTAACCCAAATGGCTTCCTCCAACGGCCATTCCAGCATTAATTACTGTCCAGGAAGAAGGAAGGGGCTATTTATAATAGCCACTGATTGTTATCATAGGGATGGAGCATGCACTAAGAACTTACCATTAATCATTAAGAATGTGATGCAAGCTGCAGTCTTGAGCTCAGGCCAGATAGGTTTTGTACTTTTAACAGGATCAACTTTATTTGAGACAAAAGAAACATTAAGCCGTTGCCATGTAAGTTTAGAACATTTCGATGCGTTGGTCTGCAATAGTGGAAGTGAAATGTTCTATCCATGGAGGGATTCCATAGCTGATATAGACTATGAAGCCCATATCGAGTACAGGTGGCCTGGTGAGAATGTGAGATCCATGATAATAAGGCTTGGCAGGGTAGAAAATGGAGATGAGGACTCTCTTGTGGAGTATCCAGAAGCATTTAGCTCTCGATGCTATTCTTACAGCATTAAACCAGGAGCCCAGGTGAGTTTTTTATAAACCATTGTACAGTATGTTGGATAATTAAAAAAAAAAGACATCAGAGAGATCATAAAGCATGCTATCTAAGACACTACACAACAGTGGTACCATCTTGCTAACCATAACTAAAATGTGTTGTCGGCAGACTCGAAGGATCGATGAACTGCGCCAAAGGCTACGGATGAGAGGCTTTCGATGCAATCTTGTCTATACTCATGCTGCAACACGGTTGAATGTAGCACCATTATTTGCATCAAGAGCCCAAGCACTAAGGTTAGACATATATTCCTAATTTGTTTAATTATGCGTGCTCACTGTCTGTGTTGTGTGGTCAACATGCGCACAACTTAGTTGCATCACAGTAAAAGTGAGATCAGCCAATCATGCCTTATGTTTCTGCATGTTATTCAGGTATCTCTCTGTTAGGTGGGGTGTTGATCTTTCCAAAATGGTAGTGTTCGTTGGGGAAAGAGGGGACACAGACTATGAAGACATGTTGGTTGGCCTTCACAAGACTGTTATTCTAAGAAATTCTGTGGAATATGGCAGTGAGATGCTTCTACACAGTGAAGAAAGTTTCAAAAGGGAAGATGTAGTCCCCCAAGATAGCCCTAGCAATGGTCATGAAGCCAATGATATCTCTGCAGCTTTAAAGGCTCTACAGATCATGTGATTTTTCCTTTCGGTATTATTACTTCTTGTGGGAAAGGTTCATGTTATACCTTTATAGATGGTACAGAAGCAAGTATATAATTACATGTATAAGAAAAATACACCTCCAATTTCATATAAGAAGTAACAAGTTTTGCATCATTATATTAAACACTCTTGTGAAATGATTAACTTCTCCAGCAAGAAAATCAACTGGAACTCTAAATGTGTTCTAATCTGTGCCTGCATGGATATAGGTAGGTAAGTAGATGAGTGCGGGTGGAAGCAGGACACGTGTGAGTGGAAAAACCAAGTTTTCGCCTTAAATGTGAAAGATATAATCTTTTCCTTAGTGATGACTTCAAATTTTAGCACAAGTATAAAACAATTTTATCAAGTATCATAAAACTAAGAAAAAGCTAATGATGTGAAGACATGTAACATTTCTTCAACCAGCAATCCATATGGCATTACATAAAGGTATTCTGCAACAGGATTTCAACATTCAAGTTGCAATGTTTTGCTTTATTCAAACAATTATAGCACTCCCATCATACTCATTTTACTCAGTTTTAAAGAAAAGTACTTGGTTAAGCATTTACCTGTTCAGTGACTATCTTGAAGCATCAAATTCTTATCCACAGGAATGTTGAGTTCTTTTCTCAGCCTCTTTAGTGATGCAGAGTCGACTGCATACCCTGTTCTCTTGTACACAAAGATCCACTTCTATCTTGTATTCCTCTCCACAGGCACATTTAACTAGATGAGAAATCCCCTGTAG
Source organism: Euryodendron excelsum (assembly GCA_033060915.1). Classification (NCBI taxonomy): domain Eukaryota; kingdom Viridiplantae; phylum Streptophyta; class Magnoliopsida; order Ericales; family Pentaphylacaceae; genus Euryodendron; species Euryodendron excelsum. Next base: position 2,305,825 of record CM065391.1, on the reverse strand, counting down.
AAAGCAGAGGCAATCAGGAATTCCATAGGAATTTTCAGATGGAAAATAAAAATAGCAGCAGGTACCATTGTCTTCAATTATGAACAAAAAAATGAAGTTGCAAAACCAATAAAATGGTCCAACTCAGGTATGTTATGAATTTCCATTAGCTTTCACGACCAAGATTTTTTTGTCATTGCAGAACAAAATCACAGGTCACCATGCTAGATAACTTCTAATTTAACCATCTAATCAGTATGCTTCTTTTCAACTCAGATTTTCCCACATCCGTCACTTCATCAACGAAATAAAGTATCTATTTGACCTATGTAATGTGCAAAGCTAAATTTTACAAAAATATATTTTTAATCGCCAAAACAAAAAGAAAAATAAAAGTTGACAAATAAATCAACCTTCAGTTTCTCAAATTGCTGCTGCAGAGAATGCAAATACTCAGTTTCTCCAGCTCTGTCGGATAAGAGAGCATGATGTTCCTCTTCCAGGGTCTGTACATTCAATGCCTGAAGCTCTGGCTGTAGCCACCCAACAATTAAAGAAGAATAACACAAACATATAATGGACCAAGAGATATAGAGTGATTAGTTCCAATAATAAAAGTAAGTAGCCCAATAGAAGTTTGGATATTCTGATGTAAAACTGACCTTAAAATCACTTATCCTGCACTTCACTAGCTCAACAGATTGCCTTACCTGAAATAACAGAAGTAGAAGTGATGAATGAAGACATCCTTTCGAATCTTTGGTTGTTTGTATGATAGCTTCTCTAAAAATTAAAAGAAATGTCAACTCCAATCTGATTTTATCTTTCATTTTATGACTTTAATAGGGTGATGTGTTGGGTTTAAGGAAATGCTTTAACGCTTCAGCCTGACTATAAATGATAGATAATGGCAGAGAAACATGTCTTCACTTGGGTGTTCTTCTAGAAAAACATTATATAGTAAAACATGAAAGCAAAACAATTAAAAAAATTGATGAATTTCTGAGTCTGGGAAAGGGGAACCTATTGTAGAGTCACTATACATTCCTATACACTACAAATATAATATATTCAAATGGCAAAGTTTACTATGAAACTATGCATAAGACACCCACTATATGCATAAAAAGTTCTATATTAGTTTGTATACACCATTTTGCCCTAAATATATTTAAGAAGCATTTTATAAATATAAAATTTAGCCAGATCCTGCTATCTTTGAACATGAAAGTCAGATGAATCCAATACTAACACATACCCTCATCTGCACTTGCACCTGAGTCCAAGTAACATAGCATATATGCATATGTAAAACATTTTTTTAGGTGCTCAACATCACCTTTTGTCAATCAGAAAGTATTAGAAGAAATAAAACTGATTTTTGAAAAACACAAGAAATGGTGTTAAATTATGCATTCCCTCCATTGGAACAAATCAGAGATTGGGTAAAGGGGGGGGAGAGAGAGAGAGATCTTATAGCAGCGGATATACATACATGCATATGAACTTATATATTTGGTATACAAACAACAGAATTGAAGTTTCTTATGCTTCTAATAACTTTGATAGACAGACAGACCCCAGTATCCTGATAGTTATTATTTGCTTCACAACCAATTCCATAAGATAAAATGTAATTTTCTTAAAATACAACATTCAAATATCTACATCCGCTCAAGTTATAGAAATTAGAATTTGATGTATGAACCTTGCCATTCTCCAAAACAAGTTTGGATTTTGTTTGCGTCACCAAATCAAGCATAGCTTTAGCAGAGTGTAACTTCATCACTATGTCCTTCACTGCATCATCCTGAAATTCAAGCACAAATTAAACACTTCAACTCCATAATAGCCAGATAGATCATGAATGATGTGTCCATACCACATTTTCTACAATGAGATAGCTCTCAACACCACCCTTCCCTGCAAGTGAAGTTCAATATATGAGGAAGCAGAAATTACATATTAAAGGTATACAAACTGTAAATCAGTACCTCAGTTTTCCAATGCTCCCTGATTGACGAGGGAAGAAGATGATTGATTGACACATTTAAAGGATGGATTATATTAGGAGTCTTTTAATTATACTAATGTACTTTTATTCCATTAGGACTTCTAGTGGCTAAAGATGGAATCAAATTAAAGCTAGGGCACAACGTTAGGAAAAATCAGTTTTATAAGGTAGCCATTGTTTTTAGAATTATAGGAAAAAATGTAGGAATCACTGGAGATTAATACAAGTTCAAAAAGTATTGGAGGATCTCTCTCTCTCTCTCTCTCTCTCTCTCTCTCTCTCTCTCTCTCTCTCTCTCTCTCTCTCGTGGACAAGATTCTTGGATAATGTGATTGCCCCCTCCCCCTCCCCCCAACCCATGCGTGGGGGGCAGGCCTTTCTTCCGCTCATCCATCGTCTCGCTTATTCTTTTCATCCTCTCTTACTGTTAATATGATAAAAATTCAGCATGCATTACTTGCCAGTCACATTTTTGAAGAACTCTCAGGGACTTTACATCACTTTCAGCTTAGCAACTCTCCTGCTAAAACTACAGAATGTTGCTTGCTGCCCTGTATGCGCACCAAAAGTAATCTTGTGCCGTGGGTAGACTTTCATCAAGGTTTCACACTACATATAGCCTTAAAGTTTCTAGTCACATCATACTAAGCAAATAAAATAGCTCAGAGGACACCTTACCCTGTTCGTATCTAATTCAGTTAAACTAGCTCAGATTCTAAATGCTAACGAAAAGCATTTTTATCCTAAAGCAGTAGCCAATGTATTATCTTTCAGAAAATACATACTTCTGGAATTTTGGCAAGCAAATCCATGCTTCTCTAACAAACCTGTTATATCAAAGTAGGCAAATAGGTGGGGCCTCTTATAGGAGTTTGACAGTTTCGGCACAATTCTTTACATCTGCCTTTTCAATCTTTATGAGTAGGCCTTCTCGGAAAATTAATCTCTACATCCTACCACCAACTGTCAAAATATAGGATGATTTTTAAACTCTTTGTTCTGAACTATGTTACCTATAATGCAGATCGTTTCGGTACGTGAAATAGGAACAAGAAAGTGATACATCACATGCTTTGAAATGTGGTACGATATGGCAAGATTTGTATAAATTACGCCTATTGAAATTTAAGATACCTCTAGAGGAATTTTCTTTTAACAATTAGAGATCCAATAGAATGCAGTATATTTTTTTTCAAATTACTCATGTAAAAACACATTTGTATGAATATTATTGCCCATGCTTTTGCATATTGTTCTGCTAAAACTTCATTCTTCCTAGACTTTCTTTCATTGTATTTGATATTTTTTCCCCCTTAGGTACCCTTTAAGAAAATAAATTGGAAAAGGTTTTGGGACCGCATTGGTCACTAAATTTACTGTTTTAACACTAAATATTAGAACATCGTTCCATAAACATAACGCTAAGGTATAGCGTTCTCTGGTAACACTGGTTTTGAACATCTCAAAAGCTTTTTTGTTTTCATTTATTTTATTGTGGGTACGTGTGTTGTTGTTTTTTTTTTTTTTTTGTGGGGGGGTGGGGCGCGGTGCGCAAGTACTCAAAATAATGATTTTTTGGGATTAAATGCAATTGTGGCAGGTTATTGGCTTGAAAGAGGGAAGTACTGTCCATTTAGATCATTTTTTCCTCATGATAAGCCCAGGTCAGCCATCATATTGTTCAGACAGATGGTCATCACGCCTTCCTATCGCAGCAAAATCACCATTCAAACAGCTTGCAGCGGTAACAGATCAGAAGCTATTTCCATAAGTACATCAAACATTAAGGAAAACTTCTTTACTGTAAATCATACATGAATATACCAGTCATACCTTCAGCTTCACCTTTTTGCTCACCAGTTTTATCCTTGATCTGTATGAATTAAAATCAGTAGCAATACAAGAATTTCTGTCTGGAAGAGTAAAATATATTCCGAGAAAGTTAGAGCAAGAAAATTACTTGAGAAGACCCCTAAAGGATAATATATTGCTCAAGAGAGAGCTGACAGCACTGTCCGATTAAAACATAACCCAAGTAGAAATAGATTAATTTAAGGTCTATAATAAGATAGTGCTATAAACAATGAAAAATTTAGAGACCTAGAATCTTCAAAATTGCTAACATCCACATCCTGAAAAGACTAAATAAGAAGAATTATACAGGGAATAGCCAAAGGAAACACAAATCTGGAGAATTTCATATTAATGATCTGATCTATGAAGAAAAAAACAGAGTTATGTAATTTAGATTATATATAGCACAAAAAACACATGGTTCAACAGGCTTATCACTTTTAAAATATTTGTTTTAGTATCAGGCCCAGGTTTGGTTAAAATAAACGAGCAAGGCCATTTAGGCAATTTAGAAAGAAGTTTAATACCAAACACTATATCTTGGATTACCTGGGCGCATTTAACTCATAGAAACCAAATGAAAGCCCAATATGTGCGTGTGTACATATATTATCATGATTCACAACTCAAAAGTGCCACAAGAGAGACAGAGAGAGCATATATTGTTGAAAATTACCAAACCATGCTGTCCAACTGTTGAGCTAAGTTTGTAAGAATTCATCCACTCCTGCTCAAACCAACAAAGACCCTCATTTACAAATTGGAATGTTTAATAAAAGAAGGACAATATACACAGCATAAAAGGGTATACCACCTGTTGTTCTTGTAATTTGGCATTGGCATCCTCTGCAACCTTAGTATAATAAGTGCTGTTGCAGTCAAATAAAAAGCATGATAAATCTTGCATAATATTTAGATAACCTATGTTTTCTCTTTAAATTACCTTTTCTCAACAAGTTTGGCTGACAAGTTGACTCTTTCTTGTTGAATAAGCTCCAGTGTCTGTATGCCACAGAATTCACGGACAACATCAAGAAAGTAGCAATTGTTTGTTTCTTGAGTTAACCGAGCAAGTTAATTGTTCTTTTCTTATACGCATAGCCCTCTACCTTTAAGATAAAACAGAGGACATGGAATAATAGCTTATAAAAAAGTTGCTGATTAGGCACCCCCTTTTGTACAAAGGACATCTCTCCTCAATAGCCCACTGAAAAGTCATTTTTCCCTACTTTGAACACTGTTTCTTTTATCAGCAATTGTTACATTTTGAACTTCCAAATGCCTTACTCAAGAAAGGTAGACTTCATATCAAATACAAGGTACAAACTAGGGGAAATGACTTTTCAATGTCTTGGGAAGAGTATTTGGAAGACTAAGACACCTCCTAAGGTGGCTTTTTTGGTGTGGTCGGCTACTCAGGAGGCTATTTTGACAGTGGATAATCTGAGGAAAAAGAGGAAGATTATTTAGGATCGGCACTACATGTGCAATAACAATGAGTCGGTTAATCATCTTCTTCTTCATTGCCCAGTGGCTAGGGATGTTTAGAGTATAGTATTCTCTTTGTTTGAGGTGGAATGGGTGATGCCTTCTTCAGTTGTGGCTTTGATGTCATGTTGGGGTCGGGGAGTTTGAGAAGGAGGTATAAAAGTACTTGGAATGTCATTCCTCATAGGGTTATGTGGAACATTTGGCAAGAAAGAAATAGTAGAGCTTTTGAAGGAATCAAACATTCAATTCGTAGCGTTAAGGGAATCGTTCTTGTTTCCCTATCTATTGGATGCCAGTGTCCTTTTGTTTCGACTTGTCTTCTTTCGTTTATTTTTTGGGGAACTTGTACATTCATGTAGATATATAGGCAGCGAACGTATGGTTACTGTAAATGCAGATTGTACAGGGTTTCGCCCCCTAGAAGGCGATCTTTTCTCTTTAGACATTTGGCTTACTTAATATAAAATATGAAAAGAAAAAAAAAAAGCAACTTGTTCCAATTCGCTTACTGGGTTGAATCATATCTATGGACTGCTCTCAATCAGACTTCAACTAGTAATGGGTATTCCTTCATTAAGAAACATTATGCTAGATTGTTGAGAGCAGCTATGATTTCATTTGTTATATGGCATCTATGGCTTGGATGGACAAGAATATCCACTTTGGAAGCCTAAAACAAAGCTTATGGCCTCTATTCGAAGCAAGAAGACTTTTCGGTTGGAAGGAAAGTGATTGTGGTAGTGTTTGGGTCTTTATTTACATTTACTTCCAACGACTTTTCGTTCCTTTTCCTTCCCTTCCAACCAAAGTAAGGAAAATGTCTCCATCCCCTCTCTTTTTTCTTTCATCCCTTCCCTTCCCTTCCTCCTAGGTTGCCTTCCTACCAAATGAAGGCGTAAGGCGAATCTAGGAGACCAATTTCAAATGAGATACATGAACTTGTTGAAGGAGGCAAGCACATTGAATAGAAAATCTGTTGGAAACTCGTACTGATCCTAACACCATGTATGGTAAAGAAGACAGTAAGCCGATTGATAATACAGATTATATGCGAAAGTTGTTGGGATGTTAATGTATACTAATGGGACACTATAAAGCATTTCTTTGCGGCTAGAGGCATAAGCAATATTTGTGAAGGTCAGCAAAGTAGAGTGGTTTGTAGGTTTCTAAGCAAAAAAGTGCTCAATGCTCGATTGTTTCACCATCATTCACAGATGGATTTTCATTTTCAGAGAGCAATAATTACGCAAGCTTTTATAAATTTGGGGACAATAAAGATTATGACTTGGACTTAACCAAGGACATGCTAAACAAAGAGCCAACTAAGGAGAAAGGATCTGAAACAAAGCCCAAATGATTGGTGTTCAGGCTTATTGGGAAGGGTAATGACGAAGAGAATGAAGACATTCACTTCTTTAAAGCTACCTGTCAACATCATGACAAGACTAGTCTCACTACTAGGCAGTTCGTGTTCAAATAGAAGTAAAATGGCTGTTAAATATCTCAAAATTACAAGTTAACCACTTCTATTAGTTGAGAAAGTAACCATAATTACACATGAAGCTGTGTGTGGATGCCAGAGTATGAGGAAGCCAAGTAGACGATTGGTCATGCTTGGCTCATTTGATCAACAAGCTCATGGTTTAGGCTCAGCCTTGGCTTGAAGGACCTACTGAATGAGCTCGATTGTGCTTTGTCAAGCTGAACTTGAGACAAATCCAATTACTTCGGATGATTTCACCATCCTAATTGTGATGGGGTAATTCAACAAGTCATGCAATCATTTAAGCAGCCACAAGGACTTGTGTATTCCCTAAAAGTAATCTCCACAAAAGATCTTAAGCACCTTAAGAGGCTATACATGTTGAATTAACAGATGTAGATTAGGAAATCTATCTCAAGCTATTGTATTTTAACCTTGTTTCTTTGAATGGCTAGATCAAGTACAAAGGAAGAACGTAGAACCACAATGAATGTTGAATGTGAGGCAATGCAAGAAAGCTCTTTTGCAGATCGGTTTTCAAACCATAAACATAGGTAAATGTCTTGTGATAACCAGATACAGCAAATGATCCAGAGTTTCAGAGAAAAATGTAAAATGCCAAGGTAAATTCTAGGGAGAGCCTTGGTAATGATTTAACCGTCTACTACCATAGATATATATGACTGTTGGGGGAGCACTAAAGGTAATAGTGAGGGGCAATTGCAATGATGTTCTTTCTTAAGATATTTCTGCAAGCAAGCTCATGTGTGCAACTTAAACTATGAGCCAGGCTGCTTGGTATCGAGAGGAATCAAAGAAGAAAAAACAAAAGAATGCTGGACGTTTGAGTTCTATGACATCTATAAGAGAGAGGCTAATGTTTTGCAAACCATATACACATAGAGCATCACCTAAAGCTATGTTCGTCAGCATGAAAACATGGGGTGAAAGAAGGGAGATCAGAGAAGCTACTGCATTCTAGTTGATGCAAGATTCACATCAAGTTTGTCAACTGAGTCATTAGAGTTCCATGAGGAATCTAATCTAATTGTAGTGATATATTTTCTTTTTATATTTTAAGGGTTTAAGTTGTTAATCTATTGGATAGGAATCACATCAAGTTTATATTTTAAGGGTTTAAGGGATGAAAGCTTGGGGCTTAAGTTGTTAATCTATTGGATAGGAGCAATTTGATACAATAGTTAATTGTTATAAGGATTTTGTAAGGCCCATAAAATGGCCTCGTATGGAAAAACAACGCTAGGCCTTGAAGAAAGAAAAGAAGTAAAAATATTTGGAAAAGCTTTGCTCTCCCTCTCTCTCCCACACAAACACACACTCACTAATGAGAAGCTGGAAAGAAACAATGTCCCTCCCTCATCTACCTCCTGTCTTCTCTCTCTTTTGTCTCTTGGTATTATCTCTTCATATATAGGGAAAAAAATTGGAACATATATGTGAGATCCAACCCTTTCATTTTGAATTATTTACTTTAATTGCATGTGGATTAGCCTAATCAAGAAGCTTAAATGCCTTTGTTTAATGTGCATTATATTCTAACATTTTATTTGTAATTAACCTCGATTAATTAATCTAAGTGAAGGTTAATTAGTGTTAATCAAGAAATTAGTTTAAACTACTTAGTCATAGAGGTGCTTGTTAGTGTGCTTTGTATGCTTGACACCTAGGTGTGTGCTTCAACAATTATATTGTGTGTGTGTGACACACCTGAGAATAGATATATAATATATCTATAGTTATTGGAAGACATCAAAAGAGAAGAGAGAAGCTTGAGTAGAAAGAGTGCAGCTTGTTAGAAATTCTATTTGGCAAGAAAGTGAAAGAAAAAGAGGGAGAAAATGAAAGAAAAGAAAGAAATAAAGGGAAAGGAAGGGGAAACTTGTGTAGGCTTGAACTAAAGTAAGAACATCAAATTCTAAGTTTATTCTTGTTATCTATGATTCATGGAATGAAGAAATTGATTAGTCTAGGGTCCATTTCGAGTTCTGCAGTCAGCACTAACACCCTTTAGGAGAATGATCACAACTTCTTCAAAAAAAAAGTGTAAATCTTGCACCGTTTGATACATTAGAAACTAGACTCGTATATCTTTTTATCGATATAGGGCTCGGAGTCTAGTTCCTTGTCAATTGATTTAGATTTGAGTTCAAAGTTGAGCCAAAAATACTGTCTGCAGCAATTTCCAGCGTGCTAGACCCGTATTCAAATGTTCATAACTTCTTCATCTGAACTTTGTTTAGGACCCATGACCCATGAATTTGAAGCTCAAGAAGTCTAATTTTCAATGGCATAAATATCAGTTTGAGATTCTTTATATGTAGAAAGATATGATTAAAATAGTGAACCTATGTCAGGGGATCATGGTTCAAACCTAGAGTTTTACACTCATTTGATTTTGAGTGGCTTTTGTGACGTTTCTAATGTGTCTTAAACATTTCATATCATATTGTAATGATGTGTTTACCATATTTACACTTATGTGTTAAGTAATGTGACATGTGCTAGGTTCCGAAGCAAATAAGCATACTTCAACTTCTTCAAAGGAGTAATTTGGCTATCACTTCTAGTGGTTTGGTCGCTTGAGATGTATGAACACAACTCGTTTGGTGAATAATGCCACGATCAACACAGAAGGACTGGAGAACAGATTGAGTATATTCTAAGGCATTATCAGAACGTCAAATCTTTATAAGTTTACCAAATTGAGTAAAAATCTCATTATAAAAGCACGAAACAATATAAGGTAATTCAGATATCTATTTCAGTAAAAACAACCAAGTCATACGGGAATAGTCATCAACAAATATCATAAAATACAGAAATTCATTAACAGTAGGAGTTCGAGAAAGACCCCATATGTCCGTATGGACTACATCAAAGGACTCAGACTAACGACGAACAACACGACTAGGAAATGAACTACGGTGATGCTTTTCTAACTAACAAGCTTCGCACTCTAAACGAGACACATGACTCAAATTAGGGATCGCTGACTTAAATTTGGCCAAGGAAGAATGGCCCAAACGAAAATGCCACTGAAGAGAAGAGACAATAGCACTCAATGTAGATGAAGTGGTAGGAGGAGAACATGTTGAATCCAGAAAATACAAGCCGTCCTTCTTATGCCCCGAACCAATCCTCTTCTTGGTCTTGAGGTCTTAAAAGACACATGAAGTAAGAGTAAAAGTTATCGAACAATATAAAATTTTAGTCAGTTGACTAACTAAAAGCAAGTTGAATAGAAACTGTGGAGCATAGAGACTAGATGGTAAAGAGAGAGAGACAGTAGGATGCAAAACTCCCTTTCCACCAACAGGCTGAGAGGATCCATCAGCCAAAACAAAATGATGGTTAAGAGAATGCAAATTAGAAAACAAGGAAGAGTTACCAGACATATGTGAGCTAGCTCCAGAATCAATGACTCAAGATAAAGAGGAAGTGGCCACATAAGCAATATTATCTGAATTAGCTAAAGTAGCAGTAGAAGAGGAAGGAGGAGCAGTGTGCAACATTTGAACAACGTCGTTAAGCCGAGTAATAGATGAGGAAGGAAGTGCAATACTCAGACTTTGGACAATATCATTAAGCTGAGTGACAAGAGTATCAGTAGAACCATCAATAACATGATTGACACTGTTCGGCTTCCCATACTTCGTCCAACACCATGGCTCAGTATAATTGGTACCACTACAATGAGTACACTTAAGATCATTATGGCCCTGATTACCATCACTACGGCCAAAAGAACTTCTACCACCACGAGAATGTCCACTACCACGAAAGTTGCCACCACGAGAATTGCGATTCTCACAACTACTACAAGGCCCACTACAAAAGGTACCACGAGAACCACTATGAGCGACCAAGGCAAAGGACTCCATAATAGGGGGAGGAGGGCCACTAAGAGAGGAGGGTTGGCCCAAAGAAGAGCGTAAAAGACGAGAATAGGCATTGGCAACAGTAGGGAGAGTCTCACTGGCAAGAATCTAATCTTTGAAGCCACAAAGTGAGGGGTCTAAGCCAGAAAGCAAGGAGGCAATCATAAAATCCTCCCAATGGCGGTTCTGTTACTCCAAATCAAAAGTAAAAGGACGAAGCTGCAACAGTTGCTCCCACAAATTCTTGAGGATGCTATAATAATCAGATAAGGGCTTGCCAAACTGTTTAGTGATGAAGATCTTCTCATACAACTCAAAGACTCGGGAGACATTACTCTGTTGTGAAAAAGATCCAGCAAAAGAATCCCAAATTTTCTTGGAGGAATCATAAAACTCAACGGTAGTGACAATATGAGGCTCCAAACTATGTCACAACCAGCCCATAACAATGGAATCTTCACTCAACCAATCATCAGATAGTGGGTCCTCAGGGGGAGGAGGTAAACTATTGATGAATTTTAGTTTCTTTTTTTCACGAAGAAAAATTTTCACCGCATGGGCCCAGGCAAGGTAGTTTAACCCATTCAATCGCTTAGAAGTAATTGAGCGAGGCAGATCATCCTCCCTAATTAAAGAACCTTTGTATTCAGGAGGTTGGGAATCGAAAGCGTTTGAAGTAGCCATAGAAGGCAAAACGGAACAAGCAACCAAGAGAAAGCAAGGCACTACACCAGAAGTGAGCCACAAGAGATGCAACAGATCAACAAAGAGTAACCGAAGCGCCACAAGAACAATGCTGGCCACCTTTGTGTACAAACAACCAACAACACCAAGAAATCAAAAAGTAACTGCCAAAGAAAGCCTCTAGAACATTGTAGCAACACCAAAGAGGGTAGAGAAGCAACTACCAAGGACCAAACAGCCACCACAGGGTAGAAAACACTGCTGCCGAACAAAAATAGAGCAAAAACCTCCAAAGCCGAACCAGAAAATGGCAAAAAACTCCAACGAAACCCAATAAATCAACAAGAAATTACCAAGTGAGCCTCTAAATCTTAATTTCGGCACTCATGAGGAAGATTAGAACCATCAAAAACCTTGGGTAGTGAAGGAAGTAGCGGATCGAAAAAATAGAGCCAAAAATATCCGAAAATTGAAAATTCACAGCAAATGGCTTCAAAAAATTCTGAAAAAATCACCATAGTACTCAAAAGCAAAAATCGATTCAAATAAAATGGTCGTGAACCATCGGCCACCGTACGGCTACTGACATCAGTATGACATCATCGTACGGATGCTAACGTCAGCCCTCGAAAATTACTATACAATGATGTCCAGACTACTCCGACGTGTTATAGGTATGGATTGGACGCTCTGATACCAAGTTGAAGTGAAAATAAGGGTTAGATGGAAGGAGAGAAGAAGAGGAGAAGAGGTATAAAGAGAAGATAGAGAAAGGAGAATAGTTTTAGGGTTTGATGATTAAACCCTACACCTTAACTTTCATATATACTAACCAAAACATACAGCAAGATTATAAGACTACCCTTATAAAAGAATAGGAAAATAATATACTTTAACACAACATTCACATGAAGATTCTCAAGTGAGTCATTAGAAACCTATCATGCTCAATTTCTTCTTTTTTAGATTTTTTAGGGCTTTACGGATGAAATCTTGGGACTCAAATTGTTATTCATATGAGATAGGGGAATTATATAAGGTAATCACTCATTATCAAGGTTTTGAGTAGTCTATAAAATGGCCTCTTACGAAAGAACAAGGCAAGGCCTTGAGCAGAGGTGGACCGATGCACGGCCAAGCGGTGTTAGCCGTCTCCACTGGATTTTGGAAAATAAAGATAAATATTAACCCAACCTAATTAAAAATGGACTTTGCCGGACCAAACTCAATACCCATTTCAATTTTTTTTTTATACCCAACCCAAACCCATTTACCCATTAAATTTGGAATTGATCCACAGCTACGAGGAAAACCCTCATACGACGATTGCGCAAGAGAAAAAAGGGCAGACCTACATGGCTCAACTAGGTATTTTTTTTCCTCTTCTTCTTTTGCATTTCTCACTTTCTCCCATTTATATATACATGATTTTTATATTGTTTCGGTTGAGTAGTTTGTTTCTCACTTTCTCCTATTTATTAATTTATATATAAATGATTTTATTTTGTTTAAGTTGAATGGTTTCCCACATCCCGATAGTACTTCGAGCAAGGGGAACTATTGTAGATGGGTGTGTATATATAAATAGCTCAATTTCACTTCAGAGAGAGAGAGAGAGAGAGAGAGAGAGAGAGAGAGAGAGAGATTGTTTTATAAATTTGAGTGGATGAATGGTTGCTTGGTGACATACATTGAAAGAGACATATTCAACACTATAGACAATAAAGTTATTTTGCAAAGGTTTCAAAATATCAAACAAAAGCGAGATTATTGTAATCTATCCCATTAATTTGAACGTTGTTTTGTGTAAGAAACATTTGTTATGGATATATAAAACTTTGAATGTTATCGTATTTCTTTTATTTCTTGAAATTTATCATCTTACTTATAAACAATTGTTCAAGAGTATTTTTGCCTCCACTAGGAAAAATTCCTGGATCTGCCACTGGTCTTGAGAATGGATATAAAGATTGAAATATTTAGAAGAGCTTCTCTCTGTCATCATCCTCTTTCCTCACTCTCTCTCCTTATTTTGTATATGAGGAGCTCAAAAGATGCAATGGGCCTTCCCTATGTATCTCCTTTCTTCTCTCTCTCTGTCATCTCTTTTTATCTCTATGGGGGGAAAAATGCAGAATCTATAATTGCCACCAACTATTCGAAAAGTGAAATCTAGGCTACATAAAATATATATATATATATAGAAATGTATCAATCTAGTGTGATGTACCTTGTGCAATAATACAAAGTTCAAGTTGTACCACATAGATAAGAGTAAGAAAATTACTATACTTATGCCCAGAATCCATAAGCACGATAGATATAACAATGGTACCATAAATACGTGTGCAATTGTGTGTGTAAGAAGCCAAGTATATGCAAGACAATATTACAACTTTGACAAACTTACACTTGCACTAGGATTGTATCTTCTATTAATTCAAGTTCTGCTCCATTTGGAGAAGAAATCCACATAAGTATAATCCAGAAATTTTTTGTCTAACACTTGAATACCAGTGTTTCAAAAAAAACATGGCCTACCTGGGAAAGCGTGGATGAATCAGATTCCAAAGAGGCAATTTTTCTCTGTTTTTCCAATATCTGGGAACAAATCTGTCCCTTAGCATTTTCCATTTGGTCAGTTTCCACTTTAAGTTGCTTTATATCTGAATATGCTGCATTAATAAAGTAGTCAGGGAACATCAAGAAAATCCTGAGGTACAAATAAACAATGTAACAAGTGGGGCCATTATCAAATGATGGGGTCCCAGCTGATGTGCATAGTAGACAGCCTGGAGGAGATCTGAACAATTCTCCTCCACCACTGCCTCCTGCTGTCCTACACAAAGGCCATTTGGCATGGGGGTTTCAGCATCTTCTAGTTTCAGTCTTCACCGCACAGACATATGTATAATACAACTTTTATAATACTGAATTTCTGTTTCTCGTTCAGATACCATTTTACAAAATCTCAACAGATGCTTTATTTGAGGGAAAGAGAAGCTCAAAGGACCAAAACTGAAGGAATTAAAAAATACAGCACCCTAGACTCCATCCACACTGATGAGATTACAATCATGTTCAAAACTCCGCCTTCTTTCTCATCACTCTATAATATCTTTTATTTATAGAGCAACATTCTTTTACTCCAATTTATCAGATCAAGAAACTACAGATTTCTGAAAAGGGAACCATATAATTAGTTCAAATATGCTTAGAAGAATCTTCTGAGAAGGGAATGTAGAATTAGTTCTCCATCCTCCATTTGCAGTTCATAGATAGAAACACAATGCGACAAATCAATGCAGTTCAGACCTCAACAAGGATGCCAGTGCAGTCATTTTTACTATGGTTTACCAAAGCAAGCCTGTCCATGGCCTAGGCTTGTAGGCATTTCAGAATTTTCACTTGAGACATAAAGTAAAAAATCATACTTAATTGTAAGATAGAAAAACAAACAGCTCTGGTGAAATGACACTAAAAGAATTATCACTCGTAAAGGCCGGCATAGGCATACAGCAAACAATCTTCCACAATTTTACTAATTTCTATGAAGATTCAATAAAAAATAAATATAAAAAAAACTAACGCAAAATTCGCCAATTCATGATCAGAGCATTCCTTCCCCAGTAATCTTCTGCTTCACTTTTTCTTTTTTGTTTTTTTGTTGGAAGTAATTCTAGGTATTTGTGAAGTAAATTCACCAACGAAATTCGAGATAAACACACGATTTCCAGAAAATTCAACGGGAGATTCATACACAGACGAAGACATATAAATACACGTACATATAAACATGTATGTGTGTATGGTGCGCGTGAATGTATATGTGTATACGTGTATGCAGAGAGAGAGAGAGAGAGAGAGAGAGAGAGAGATTCTATGGACTAGAAAGAAGAGTTCTAGAAACAACTTACAATAAAAGAACAAGAAGAGGAGGAGGAAGAAACCTAAATCGAGGTCTTTCTCCAGAGTATGAATTGTAGTAATTTGCATTTGCTCTTCAACTGAGATCTTCGCAGCTTCATCCTCCACATCTTCAGTACCAATATTTTCAAATCAATTAGTCGTACGTACCGAAAAAAAGCCAATTAGATATCACACAGCTCGGAATCATCAACCGCTCGAGACACGACTAAGCCGAACATCTCAAATTCAATTTCCGTCTCAATCATGGAAATAGAAAGATGTACTATATATATATATATATATATATATACCGTTCATTTGAGAGCGTAAAGTCTTCATGTAAAGCAAATAATCTTCCATCTTCACTACCTTCTTCAACTTCTGACAAAACAGAGAAAAGAGAGATACAAAATGTGATTTAGATTCCTCCGTAATTTAGATATTTGAAGGAAATTTGGTTTAAGAGAGAGAGAGTATTGAGAGATTACTGACACGCCGAACGCACTCACTGCCGAAGTAAAGCTAGAGGAGAGGGCTCGTTTTTGGTGAAGCAATCATATGAGAGATTACTTCCTGGACAGAAGATTGGAGGGAAAGGACGATTGCTTTGGTGCCGCTTGCTTAAACGAATAACTAAAATGGACAGCCGCTGCTGATGTTGCCAAAACAGCACTGGACCTACTTAGTGTCTGATGTGGCCTAATGGGGTAGGAATGGAGGGGAGCCTGACCGGGGTTGTCTAAAATCAGGCTTAAGCCTCAACAATATAGAAATTAGATATCCAAATCTGCCCATTTAATCGGAAAAAAAAATTAATTACACTATTTATTCACAAATTGAATACTGATGATGTGTAAATTAAAGTAATTTGTGTTTTTTATTAATTAAAAACCAAACATTAGTGTAGGTGAGAATTTTAGAAAGACCTGGTTGAACTCTCGAACCGATTCAATGAGTACGAACAATTTACAAGAGAAGAAAAGAATAAGAATAACTCGACCTCTCTTTTGGCCGAAGGCACTCCGATGATTAAGTTAGCAAACTTAATCACAATGAATCGAATAAAATATTAAGAGCTAGAACTCAAGTGAACGTACCTTATACCTTTAGTGCACGAATGTATTTATAGATTTCGGAATGCCACATTTCCTTTAGGAATTGGAGTTGCTTTCCTCATAGAAATCTTCTTTGTTTGAGTCGGTTTAATATATTAGATTTATCCTTTTTTGTCCTAGTTTACTTAGGAATAGGATTTGTATTCTATTCTTATTTAGCTCTTACATCTTTTGGATTAGAATCCCTGGACCAGCCCCTTTGGGTCCTAGCCTCTGATCGGCATAGGTCCGGCTTGCTAATTCGGCATCCTTTGACCGACATGGGCTGGTCTCTTCTTTGTCTTGGCCCACAATTGCCCCTTGTAAGCACTCCATTTTTGCCCACTCGGCAATTTCTAGCCCGACCGGATCTAATTTTCAAACATCACAATATATACGAGCCCAAGACGGGTCTTTCAAAACTCCAATCTAGCCAACTAGTCGCTTCCCGGACCCATAAGGCCCAATTGAAGCTATAAAGACCAATCATGCCCATAGGCATTCCAAGCAGCTTTCCGAGACCAGGTAATCTCGGGAACTAATGCCATCCTGGTAGCTCTCCAAGATTGGGTAATCTCGGGGAGCAATAACTTATCAAATTTCAGACGGTTCACTTCTGGCGTATGCTTGCCCGCAAATGTAGAATGTCCATCATTCGGTGGTTCTGCGAGACCAAGCGTTCTAGGAGACAAACACCACCCTCACAAGTAACTTTCTAAGAGCAGGCGTTCTCAGAAATCAACACCACCCTACATGTAGCTCTCTAAGACCGGGTGGTCTCAAGGACCAACACCGCACAGGTAGCTTTCCTAGATCGAGCGATCTAGGGAACCAACACCTAGGTCAACACTGGCGCCTGCTAGCCCGACTCGGTGAAAAATAACCAAATCTGCCCCTTGGACCTTCAAACGCGTCTTGAGGAAGTTCAAAATCCCTTAATACAGTAAGTCCACCTTTCCAAAGTGAGCCTAAGTAGTTAGGCGTACTCGGCATGCCATCTTGTCCAATTCCGGTTCCATTCCAATTAACTCCGGTCAAAATAACCGTTTTACCCCTGAACGCCCCAGCACTTTACAAAACTCACCAAATAGTGAAAAACTCTTCCAAGATCATCCCTGAACGACCCGACACACTTAACACAACACTCTGACCCATTCTTAACCTTTTTAAGCAAGCCTAGTCAAAATGACCATTTTATCCCTGGCGACCCAAATACACCCCGAAACTACACTAGCCTTAGATATCGAAAGGCGGGTCCCATCATACACCCCTGTTTAAACCGAGGTGAACCTCACAACTCTAAACACTCCTGATCCAACGAAAGTCCCCCTGGAGCGTCTCGCAGACGCTTTGCCAAAATTGTCTTTTCTTCTGATTCCCTGGTTATAACTCACTATCAAATAACTTGAGAAATGCGTAAACTAAGGAATTCCTGAAAGCTCATTTATAGGTCTTTCCATCGATTAGGCTCGATTGAAGAGATCGCTTCCCCAAGCCTCTCATCGTGTGGCTCGAAAACTACCACTTTCAGTAACCCCTGGAGTGCCTCACAGATGCTCTGCCAAGATTGGCTTTTTCTCCAATTATCTTATTATAATGGCCCATCAAACAACATGAGAAATGCATAAATTAGGAAATTTCCAAAAGTATTTTCAGAGCACTTTCCATCGATATGGTCTGATCGAAAAGATCACTTCCTGAAAGTCTCGATCATGCAGCACATAAACGGCTGCTTTTGAACCCCTACGGAGCTATCACAGACGCTCCGTAAAAATGTGATTTTGGGCACACTTCCTGATATGATATCTCATACTTCCAAACACCTTTTAAGCTTTCTAAAAACTCAAAAGTTTATGGAAAACACTAGAATAACACCGTGAACACAACCAATTTTTCTGAAACCTTCCCGGTTGGCACAATTATCAAGACAAAGTTTAAACGAACACTCTCAGTGACGGAAAGCATGCTACATGCGTCTAGATTTTGATCAGATCAATCAAAATTTGCTTATCCCTTAAGATTTAGCCAGTACAATGACTGTCATGTGGCAATCTGCCAATGGAACAGTGTTGGCATATGTAGCACATGCGCCAGGGCAAATTTTGCCCAGGCACATGTTCTATATACGCCGGGTCTCTCCAGGTTTGCCTATAAATATAGGCTTCCCACTTTGCATATTCTAGAATCAAAAATTGTAACGAAACTCTACAAAAATAGCTCTAGAAATCCTAAACCCTCCATATATATCACCATCCAAGCACTTAGGTTATATTCCACCTCCCTCTAGCCCATACACCTCACTTGTATAGCCTTCAATACCATAGAATACCTTATTCCAGCCCACTTCAAGCCTCTTCAAGGCTATTCAAGCTCAAGTCAAGGTATCCATGAAGGTTTGAAAGTGTTTGAAGGCAAAAAGTAGTATTCCTTTTACATTTTTGCAATCCCTACTCCTCTCTTCTTCCTCCGAGCCTATTTAGGCTATTCTCTATTTTAATCCCTATCTTCTACCCCCCCCCTTTCTTGTATGCTTGAGACAAGGAAACTCCTAGTTCATGCCTAGAGAAAAGTTAGTCGAAGCCACCAGGTAGAGGGATCTCTCACTAGCCTACTTTAAGATGGTATGACCTTGGAGAACATTGATTATGTGGTGTGGCCCCCTAGCCTTATATGAATTCATGACCCCCTTTGTATATCGCTATCTTGTTCATGTTTTGTATGTTTAGCTTTATTTTCATGTTTACAACCATGTTTTCCAAAACTTGCACTATTCCTACTTTCATGTCATTTTTATTCAAATGTTCTCTTAAAAGTGGTTCTAAGAGTTGGCCCCTCGAAGTTTAGGATGAAACCCTAAGTAATCATGCCTTAAAAAAGCTCTCCACTAACTCCGAGCTCACATTTTTGCATCCTTACATTTCAACTTGCATAAAAATGGTTTTCAAATTTATTGATTTCCAAGGTTTCTATTCTCTCAAGTTTAGCAATTGGTATGGCCCCATGGAACCCTCTCTTGAGTGGTCTCCCTTTACATTGGCCATAGGAACCCTAACTTGTTAGAATGGTTCCCTCTTTTAAAAATGGTTTTCAAAACCTTCTTCTTAAACATGGTTTTCAAAAGTCATTCTCTCCATCTTTGCATTAAAAATAATTTTTTAAAAGTTATCATTATTATGGTGATTTTCAAAGTCCCTACTCTTTTTAAGATAAAAGGCCATAATGGTCCTAAGTAAACTTTTTTCGAAATGGTTTCCAAACATCAACCATATAAACTATATACTTGACTAGAGTCAATTTTCATGAAAATGATCTTCAAAAAGGTTGTCTACCAAAGTCCCTTGCATAACATGATTTGTTTTTCAAAACTCATTTCAAAAATGCATAAAATCACCTTTCTAAAACCTCTTTCCAACCCTAAGCTAACCTAACCCTAGTTCAATCCACCTTAGGTTAACTTGACCCTAGGACAACCAAACCCTAGGTTAACCTAACTCTAATTAATTAACCCAGTTGACTCAAGGTTGATCGCAATGTTAATTTTGATGATAACAAAACCATGTGGTTGTTATCTAATGATTTCAATTGAGTGTGCAGGTTAGATTATAATCATTTGATAACAAGAAAATAATTGAACTAATCGGTTGCATATCCAACAAGAAGATTACTTAGGTAAACTTATTCTTGAAGAGATTAAAGAAACTCAAGAAATTTAACAAGTATTGAAAAGAAGGATGTAAGCTCTAGAATTCTATCATGGTGATCTATTTTGGAAATATGAAGATTGATAGAAGAACTTGAAGATTGATAGAGGAACATATTGGATTAATTCTATTTCAAAGTAACTAAAGATCTTATGAGAATTTAAGAACTTATTCACTATGAAGACCCTCGATCCTCATGGCCATATCAATCCACTAAAGCATCAAATGCATAAGAAAGAGGGAACAAAAGTTTGTATGCTCTGAGGTATAAAGCACAAAAGAAATGGGGAGCAAGTTTCTGTTTTAATAAGTTTATGCTTGTCACAATAGAAGATATTGAAGAATCAAGACGGATGGAAGGATGATGAGCATGATGGGTTGACACATTCAACAAGGTCATGCATTACAAATCTTGAAAGTATGAATATAAACTTGGAAGTATAAAGAGATTGAAGGTATTCAAAGGAGTCAAGATTCAAGAAAAGTTAAAGATCACAAGTTCTATTGAAGATTTGATAAAGACATGGAAGAATGAATAATTGAAAGTATTCTTAAAGATTCACATGTTTTGAAGAAGACCTTTCAAGTTTTAGATGTCTCAAATTAATGATTCTTACAAAGCTTGAAGAGGTTTGTTATATTAATTGAAGAATCCTAGAAGAAATCAAGTTGATGAAGATCAAGTAAAGATATTAAAGATGTTCAAAGAAAAATAGAAGATTAGTTGAAGAAAAGAGATCTCAAACTTGGAAGCTTTCTTGAAGATTTTGAATAAAACTTAGATCAATGAAAGAAGTGATGTTGATTGAAAACTCTATAAGTAATCAAAATGGAGTGAATTCATCTCGAAGAGATTGAAGGTGTTCTTGAAGTCAACACACCTTGAAGAAGTGTTTTCAAGTCTTAGAAAGCTTATTTGAATGACCCTTGAAAAACTTGAAACAATGGAGAAGATTGGACAAAATCTATAAAAATCAAATTTTCTGATACAAGGTGTCGACACATGAAGGCAATGGCCAAAATCTAAAGAATAGATGGTCATGTGTTGACAAATGAGGTTGATGTATCGACACATAGAGGCAGTGAACAAAATCTGGATAATGCAGACTTGATGTGTCGACACATGAAGTCAGGTGTCGACACTTGGGTTCCAATGGCTATATTTTTTATCGTTATAACAATGTGATCTTGCATCAAATGGTCTCCCATTTACCACCAATGACCATAATCAACTCAAGGTTATATATAGAATATCCCCATCACATATATGAGAAAAAAAAACACAAGATCAAGTGCTAGAAAGTGAGATTTAATCTCCTACATCTTATACTCTGTTTTTATTCATTTTGGGGGTTCTTGAGTGATCTGAAAATTTATTTATCTACTCTTTGAGAGAGATTTTTTCATTGTACCACCTTCATCTATTGTTAGGTAAATTTGTAAACTTATGAGTTTGAGTGTAGCTTAGGAAAAACATTGGTAATTTTGAGAGAAACTTGAACAAAATCTTTTGTAAGTTTGAGTGAATCTTAGACAAAATCACTCAGAGATTTTGAGAACTTGGGAAGAGCTCTTGTAAGAGTGAGCTGGGCACTTAAAGCAAACCAGCAACTGTGTAAGGGACTTTACATAATGGAATACCTTCAAGAGGATTGAGAAAGAGAGGACGTAGGCAAAGTTGGCCAAACCTCTGTAAATCTGGTGTTATTTATTTTTTGCTCTGTTTTTCCTCCTTACTTATAATATTTGCTTGTATTGCATTATATAATTTGTTTACTTGAGTTATACTTAGATTAGTCACTGTTATATTACTCAATCAATTTTTAATTGCATTGTTTGATATAAATTCTATAAAACCCAATTCACCCACCTTTTTGGGTTGCCTACTTGGGCCAACAAACCTTAGGTCATCTAAACCCATTTTCAAAACCACCCTTTAACCCTAGGTTGACCTAACCATAGTTAGTTAACCCTAGGTCACCTCAACCCTAGGTTAACCTTATCTAAGTTAGTTAACCCTAGATCACCTTAACCCTAGGTCAACCTAATCCAAGTTAGCTAATCCTAGGTCAATCCAACCTTAGTCCAACTTAACCCTAGTTGTCCAAACCCGAAGTTAACCTAACCTTAGTTAGTTTACCTTAGACCACTTTAACCCTAGGTTAACTTTACCCAAGTTAATTAACCTTAGGTCACCCTAACCTTAAGTCAACCCAACCTAAGTTAGTAAGCTTTAAGGTTCCAATTCAAGAACTCTTTTTTTAAATAAGCTTTCAACTCAAAAACCATCTTCATAGCATACTTTCTCAAAAATATCCTACTCCCTTGAGATTTCAAAAATTTACTCCAAAACCTTTTCAAATATCTCTACACTTTACCTTAAAAAAAATGTCTCCCAGAAGTTCTCTTAAACTTGTCTTAACTAAGATGGTTAGACACTTAACATTTTCCAAAAGCCATTTTCAAAATGATTTCAAGAACTCACAACTCTAAGGTGTCCATACCCCTTTTATGATTAGGGATCCCAAGGGAAGGTGATACATTAAGTACAACCTTCAAGGTTTTCCATATTAAGGTTCCGAAGCCCTAGGTGTTTTCAAAAACCACTTTCAAAAAACTTTTTCGAAGACAAGTTCACATGAGTATTTCAATCCCAAACTCTACCTCCAAAGTTTTCAAAACAAGACTCCAAAACTTTTCTAAAGTTCCCTTGAGTCGTTTCAAAATCACTTCAAAACCCCCCTGATTCAAATTCAAAAACATTCAAAATCATTTTCAAACCCAATTTCAAAACATTTCAAGCATCCCATGTCCTATTTCAAAGGTATTTTTCTAAACTCTCAAGTTCTCTTTTTCTGAAGACCATAAAGTATCTTCAAACCATTCCAAAGACCTCAAAATGTCTTCAAACATTCCAAACGTCCTAATGCACCTACTTTCTATCGGGCTCTTGCCCAAACTACGAATGACCTAATTCTCGCCAAATGGGATACGTAGGCAACCTAAAATGGTGTGGTCATAACTCTTATTCCTAGCCAAGTTCCCTTTTCAAAACTCTCCATCCATTCAAGACTTTTATTTCAAATTCCGTCAAACTATCATATTATTCAAACATTTTTCTCAAGACTTGCATCATGCATCATTCATCCAAAAAATGATGATCAAACCCTGTTTTCAAAATATTAAAATGGATATTAAGTGGACAATAGTAACCGGTTATTCAAGTGAGTGAATTAAGGGTGATTAGACATGTAGGTACCGAAAGGGAAGGTATGGTAATGATCTTAAGATATCTTCCTTACACGTAACGAACCCCTGAGCCATAGATTTCTATTTTAGAAAGACCAAAATGGAGTTATTTCAAAAAGCGCTTAAAACTTTTCAAATGTTGCCAAACAACCTATTTTCTTAAAAACCCTCTCTTGAGGGAGTTTTCCAAAGTCTTTTTCTAAAACCCTAAATGTAATCTCCAGATTATACTTAGTTTTAGGTGACCTAACTCACCTTAATAAAGTTAGGTGGTAACTCCAAACTTTTCTAAAAAAGCCCTTAATCAAATCAATTTCAAGTTTAAATCTAGTCGCACTCGTCTTTCTAGAAGGATGAATTCTAATGACAGAGTTCAGTGTTTTTTTCGAGCCGAAAGGATGCAGTTAAAAACCGGGGCGCGATGGTTGGCGACTCCATTGGGGAACTTAGAGGGTTAGGTCATTATCATGTCTCTTCCCCTTCACTCACCAAGAATCCCTGGTTACTTTGTCCAGTTTTACCCACTTTTCAAAATTTTTCTAGGTTCCCAAAATGTTTTTCAAAATCATAATCTTCAAATAAGTGTTACCACTTGCATTCATTACTTACACACATGCTCTTGCATTAACCATCCATTTATCTTGCATTGAGTTTTTTGAAAAGTTACTAGCTCTTTGCATTTTTCTTTTGTAGGTGAACCTTTGTTCACGTTTTATTTTATGTCATAACTAACCGCCATGCATATAATGAATGAATAGGATGTGATGCGTGTTGTTGGGTCCTTTCCTCCATTTTCGAAAACTCCACACACACTTGGTGTGCTAACTTGCATTTGCATTTTGCATATATTTCCTGATTACCACCTTTCTAAATAGAAGGGGGAATAGTATATTGACCATGGGCAGATGCTGTGTCAATTTTTCAACCTACGGTCTCTTGATAGTTCCCCCGCTCAAACCACCAACCAAAAATGGAGTTCACCCTTTCGGAGGTTTGTAAGTTTGGGGACCGAGATTTTTAGAAAGTATTAGTAAACCCCCAACCTCATGCTCACGTAGCACCCTATGCATAACCAAACCTCTGTCAAATTTAGGACACGCGCGTCAATTTCAAAACTAAGGAGGAAAGGGCGACTACTTTATTTCCCTTATATTTTATTCAATTCATGCTGTTATGCTGCTTAATTTTTGCATAATAACTACTCACGCATCTGTATTCATTTCAAGACAAGAGTTCCCAATATAACTCAAGTCATTGCATCCTCATACATCTTATTAACCCCAAGAGAAAGGCGCAAAGACCTTCTCGCTCAAATAAAACCAACCAAAACCCCTAAGGGTACCAAGAGACCCTAAGGATTCATGGTATGCATCAAAGTCATCTCATAAAGAGGGGCCCTAATCCCACTTCGCTCATGGAGATAGGGCTGCCAAAGAGATAAAGGAACAATCCAGAATCAAGATCTCTCACCAACCTCCATCCAAGAAGGCGAATCTGAAGACTCAAGAGTAGTTTAGGATTTTAAATGTAAAGATAGAATAGGCGGAAGTCCCAAGGAAGATATTCCCCCTGCCTATTTTAATGTATTTTTGAAAATTCTATGTACAAAGAAAATTCATTTTAATAAAATTATTGTTTATATTGGATGAATGAATGTATGAATGAATGGTCACAGGTATAGGTATGGTATTACATAATAGGGGCAGGGCCCTGTCTCCGAAACTTAAGCTAGAGCATCATGATTAGTTCCCCTCAATAGGCAGGGGCATCCCTAAGTCGTGCATTGCATAAAATATTTCTTAATCTAGAACCTATCATATAATCCCTTTCTTGTTTTTTCTTATTTTCTATCCCCCCCCCCCCCCCACTTCGTCTCATAAAAGATTAGTAATAGTTTTTAGTGAGACTGCTTTCATTTTAGGTCATCACTGCTCCCAAGAAAGGAAAGCAAAAAACATGAATGTCTTTTGTACTTCGAACACCCGTCTTTATCCGACAATGAGGGGTGCAAATGGTAAGCAAAGGCAATACCCTTGATCAACAAAACAGTATAGAAGACACAGCAAGGATCCTTGCCATAAAACAAGGGAAAATGTCAGTGCAAGAGACAATGGATCCCGTGGAAAGGGTGACCCTCTTGCCGGCTGATCAGACCATTGATCTAAGACAAGTAAAGGGAAAGTTGGACGATATCTCTGCAACATTGAAAGCCGTGGCTGACAAGTTATTAAAAATAGTCCAGGATAACAGAAAAGGGTGGAGCCCTGGCAACGCTTGGCCGATTCCGGAACAACCATCCAAAGGTCTTCAAAAAGTCTTGATCCCTAAAGGGACCACCCTCCCAGTCAAAATTCAAAGGGCTAACCTTCCTAAGACTGCAGCAGAAACTGGCAAATCGCTAGAACCTTTTTTGATTATCCAGCCTATATAGACTAGTCTAATCCTAACCACTAAAGCCTTACCCCACCCTCTATACTTCCATATTATTCTCATTCCCTACCAAGAACCAGAAGCCCTAGAGCCTATGGTTGTAATGGTTGGGTTCGTCCCACATATGAACCCTCGATGGGCCATGAGAGCCACATCTCCTATATACGCTTCCACACCTCCAAGCATTCCTCCATCACCCGTCACCCTACCTATCTTCCCCAAAATGGAAAAATCTAAACCCTTCTCCTTGCCAATACCTAGAAAGATGACTCTACCCCTACTATCCCAATCACCTGTCACTAACTTGCATAGGGTACCTTGGAACTACCCTCCAACTCCTACCTAAACCGTAGAAGAATCCATTGTAGAAATAGGGGGAATGGCCAGGTCTGGCCGATGCTACACCTTATAAGAGGTAGAAAGGAGAAGGAAAGGGAAAGACAAGGAGGGATAATGTTCCATCCCACTGACAAAGCACAAAATCTCGGAGTTCGCCAAAACACTAAAGAAGAACGACTATGATGTAATGGAACAACTCAATAAGACCCCTTCCCACATCTCCATGTTAGGACTACTACTCACATCCGAAACTCATCGCAATACCTTGCTTAAGTTCCTTAAAGAAGCTCTCGTACCAAACAGTTTCACCTTTGAAAATTTGCAAAGAATGGTAGAACTCATCATGGTACCAAACGTTATCACTTTTACTGACAACGAGATCCCCAAGGACGGGACTAGATATACACAAGCCCTATATGTGATGGTCAAAACCAAAGGGATGGTCGTACTTCAACGGTGTTGCCGATGTGTTCCTTGAATATTTTGGTAACCAATCTTTGATAAGTGGTACCTGCATTCTTCAAACCAAAGGGCATGAATTTTTAATAGAAGATGGCCCTCGGGATGATAAAGACAGTTTTCTCTTTATCCTCTTCATGGGGCGGGACCTGGTGGTACTCGCAATAGGCATCTAGGAAGCTCATCCTTTCAAATTCAGCTAGTACATCTACATGATGGTCGATCTTCAGAAAAAGGAAAGGGTCCTTGGGGCATGCTTTGTTCAAGTCCGTAAAGTCAACACAAACCATCCATTTACCATTCTTCTTCTTTACTACCACAGTGTTGGAGAGCTAGCATAGGTAGTAAACTTCCCTTATGCCCCCGCTTCAAGGAGCCTATCAACCTCTTCAATTACTGCATCCACATGTTGAGTAGCTGCTCGTCTTCCCTTCTAGACCATAGGTCGGCTATGTGGGTCTACGTTAAGTCTATGGCAGGCTACTTATGGGTCAATTCCTAGCATGTCGTAAAGTGTCCAAGCAAAGATTTCGATGTACTCAATCAGTAGATTAATCAAAGACTTCTCCTCAATTTTGGATGGAGAAGTACCGAGTACAAAGAACTTATCCTCGTCATGCTAATTTATATGAACTTTCTTAAGGTCCTCAATGGCCTTACTTTCTGGTAACAGCCCGACATCATCAATTGTGGGCGTGTCCTTGTGGAGCTCCATCATCTGAACTTTACCCGCTTTTGTATTTGTGGCACACGCTATTAGGAAACACTATTTAGTTACCACTTGGTCTCCTCTTACCTCTCCTATTCCTCTTGGGCTCGAAAAGCGGATCAACTAGTGGTAGGAAGACAGTATAGCCTTCATGAGGTGCAACCATGTCCGACCCATGATTGGGTTGTAGGGGGAGGGCAAGTTAACCACTAGGAACTCTGTCTGGATAGTGATCCCTCTCACAATTACAAGGATTGTTATTTTTCTTAATAGCCAGACTAGATCTGAACTGAATCCAATTACTAGGTTCAAAGATAGTTAGAGATCAAAATCCTTTAATTATAGTTTTTTGAAAAGGTCATAGTACATAACTTTGGAAAAGCTCCCCTGATCGACCAGCATCCTTTTAATATCACAATCCCCCAATCGCAGTGTTACCACCAATGCATCATTTTGGGGCAATTGCACTCCAACCAAGTCATCATCAATGAAGGTTATGGCTTCAACAATGCTGTCGACCTTAGCCTTTTTTACTTGGGGCTTCCAACTGCATGACCTCCCTGAGGTGTGCAGCTTTCTAGATTTTGCCCCGGTATCTATAAGGATTTACGGTTGCTGATTCTGCCAACCCATGGAGGATGTTGATTACTCGAGCTAGTTCTATTCTGGTCTCCTTTTGGGGGATGGATTCCTACCTTGTTTGTTCGGCCTCCCACTTTGTCTTTTCTCGATTAATATACCGATCAAGATGGCCAGCCCTCGCCAATTCCTCTAAGTGGTTCTTGAAATTTTAGCAGTTTTCTATCTGGTGCCGCCCCTTCTCCATATGGTAGGAGCAGAACTTTCTCTCGTCTCAGGTAGTAGGGTCCCTTCCTGACTTTGGGTGCCACTTGAAAAAGGGTTTATCCCATATCTAAAGCAGAATCCTATAAATCGGGTCCTTGAAGACTGTGTTAACCCTTTCCATTGTCTTTTTCCCCCGATTGTTGTTATTCTCCTCACGTCTGGGCTTCTTACTTTCACGCCCATTTTTCTTCTCAATTTTATCACCAATCTTTTCCTGTATTAGCTAAATAACATCTTCCTTTACCCGTACGTACTGTTTGATCCTTAACATCAAGTCTTATATCTGAGTGACTAGTTTCTTCATAAGGGATTGCCTCAACCGGTGCTTCTTGGGAAGGCCGATCTTGAACTGTGCAACAACCAGCTGCTCGTTGTAGTCCTCTATTTTATTGTAAGCTTCCCAGTATCGCCTTACAAACACCCGTAATCCCTCATCATCTTTCTACTGTAGGGTCAGCAAGTAGTCCACCTCCTTAGGTTGATTGCTATTTGCTATGAAATGGTTGGTGAATAGCTTGGCAAGTTGTCTCTAGCTTGAAACTGATATTGATTGCAGTTTGTCGAACCATCGTAAGGCCAACTCTCCCAGGCTTGACGTGAAAACTCGGCACATAAGGGACTCATCCTCACTCTATAGTGTCATCATCTATTTGTAGTGCCGAATATGAGTAATGAGATCTATCTTCCCATCATAACGAGTAAACTTTGGTGGGGTGAATTTCCTAGGAGGTCAGCGGGACTCAATATCTTTTGTAAAGGGTGTGGAAGCAATCTAGTCGAGGACTCTTTTGGCTATATTCTGAGCTGTTCGCCCCTTATGGTGCTTATCCCTATTATCTAACCGCTTGTTTAGCCACTTTTTCTAATCTTGCTACTCTGATTCGGCCCTTGCTGGATCTCTTGCTGGTGTCCGATTTCTCTGAGGCTACTGATCTTTCTGTCGGTCAATGTAGTGCCCAGTACTGGAAGCATGGCTCCCAGTTAAGCATGTAGCAAGGGAGCTCGTGTTTCTTGAAATCGTCCTCCTTCTTTTGTGCCGATTTGGGAATCCATTGGGTTCTCATCCATCTCTTCTAGCAATCACTTCCCTCATAGCTTTAACTGTTGACCTGAGATGGGCGATCTCTTCGTCCTGTTACTGGAGTTCTCACTCGGTTACTTGGGGCGATAAATTACTAAGTACACATCCACTAGAAGGCGATGGATTCAAGTTCCTTCGATAGTTCCTTCAGTGATTAGGATTTCTGACATACTGTGAAGCCTGTCATAGGCCCTCCTGTCTTTCTGCCTGGTTGCCACTAGGGACTCATATCTCGTACCTGATAAAACGTCCTCCCGGAGTTCGCAGTGAATCATCATGGTAATTTGACTGGTAAGTGTCATTCTAACTATGAATGTCATGGTTGTCTTCTAACTCCTTGTCAGTGGGATCGACTCCTCTTTGGAGATAGCTGGTACTAATCATTGTGTAGACCTTCTCACAGATGGTACCAATTGTAATTGAAATTTTAGGAAGACCTAGTTAAACTCTCAAACTGATTTGATGAGCACGAGCAATCGACAAGAGAAGAAGATAATAAGAATGACTCGACCCCCTTTTAAGCCGAAGGCACTCTAATGATTAAGTTAGTAAGCTTAATCACAATGAATCAAATAAAGTATTGAGAGTTAGAACTCAAGTGAACGTATGTTACACCTTCAGTGCACGAGGTATTTATAAGTTTCGGAATGCCACGTTTCTTTAAGGAATTGGAGTTGCTTTCCTCCTAGGAACCTTCCTTGTTCAAGTTGGTTCAATATACTGGACTTATCCTTTATTTGTCCTATTTCGCTTAGGAATAAGATTTTTATTCTATTCTTATTTAGCCCTTATATCTTTTGGAATAAAATATCTGGGCCAGTCCCTTTGGATCCTAACCTCTGATCGGTATGGGCCTGGCTTGCTAAGTCGGCATCCTTTGGCCGACCTAGACTGGTCTCCTCTCTGTCTTGGACTTGGCTCTCACTGGGCCCACAGTTAGAATCTTGTAACTAATTTTTTAGCAAATATTTTCTTTTCTAAAATAACTTTAAATAACAGAAAATCTAAATGTATATGATATATTAAAATATCTGAATGCATTGTTCTACATATATTTCGGACTTTAAAAAGAATAAATAATGAGTGGGAGTAGCGGGCCAATGACTCGTCACCACCCTTAAAAGGCAAATCATGGACATGGCCAAAGACCAATTAGAAGGAACTCCAATTTTTTCTTTCTTTTTTTCTTTGGCTCTTGTGGCATGTTAATTTGATGGTGACAACTACTATTTCCCAACATCGCGTTTGTTACTTGTGGAATGAAATAGCAAAGAAAAAAGAAATGGTAGGAAAAGTCTTTTTTTTTTTTTTTATCCAAAGCAAGGAAAAAAGCTAGGAACGCCGCCAACTTGTCAAGGCACGAAATTAAACCCTCCATCAGGACTGGGAGCAATGCATCTCCCCACACTAACAGGTTAAGATGGCCTAACAAGGGTTATGAGAGAGACTCAAATCTAAGCTCATTGGTGAGGAAAAGTCTTTTTTCTTTTCTGTTTAGTTTTATGAAGAAAATAAAAGGAAAGTGGAAGAAAATTCTTACCCTTTTTCAAAATTCAATAAAAAAAATTAAGAAAGAAAGAAGAGAGAATGTGATTATTTTGTGTTCCTTACTTTTCTCTCTCTTTCTCTTATCTTTCTGTCCTAAGTAGATCAAACAGGAAAGGAAATAAAATTAATTATTTTTACTTCCTCTTCTTTACCTTTCACAAGTTTCGAGCAGGCTGTAGACCTCACAAAATAAATGTATTTGTTTAGTTGGAATTCTTAAAATTTATAAAAAGATAATCCAAAATTTAAGAAAAATATTAAGAAAACAAATTCAGATTTTATTTTTCTAAATTGAGACAAAGGCTCTCCCACATTGGGAGGCTTTAGGTGTGTGTGTTAGTTTATAAATCTTCCCACCACCTTTCGTTTTTAACGGGTTGTGTTGGGTTTGGTTACTTAAAAAAAAATCAAGTTGCTTTCCCACATCAGGAGAGTTTGGGTGTGTGTGTTAGTTTATAAATCTTCCCACCACTTCCGTTTTTAATATGTCGTATTGGGTTTGATTACTTCGACCACAAAAAAAAAGGACAAAAGTAATAAAATAAAAAAAAAGGTTCTACCACTCTCATTATATTTCTCTCTTGCATGCAACAAGTTCACTCTCCTTTTATCTTTCATCATCTCTATTTATTATTAGTTTTAGACTCGTCCGATGCGAGATTTTGTTTTGTAAAATTTTAGGTCTACTTTTACACATTGTGGCACAAATTTCATTTATGTAAATAATGAAGTTTCTTTTCAGTAAATAAATATAATAATGTACTTTTTTGTAAATAATGGAGTTTCTTTTAATTTGAATGTGATAAATAAGCATAGCGCAACACAAATTTCACATCAACAATAAATACTCATAGAAATCAAAATTTCATATACTTATCACCTACACAAAAATCATAAAGCGTATAAACTAAACAAATACAGTGAATCATAGTCCAAAATACAACCTGACACTATATAAAAGCTCTATTTGATCAATTGTCTTTCTTCCATAGCCCCTTACACATTTATATACAACAGTTAAAGTCCCACAAAGTGGAGAAAATATTGGGTACATAGTGTTACCACGCCATCAGGTGGACGTGGTATAACGAACCAATAATATATAGCCATATAAGTGTTTGAAATTCTATTCATCTTGTTTTAAGTAGAAAATTTAAAATTTTAAAGTCAATATTCCTAATGATTAGGATTTACCAGTTTATGTGGCTCTAATTTATTGACTTGTTGTGCCACGTCAACTTGTGACGTGATATCACCATTGTATCCAATATTTACTCAACAAAATTCAAGTTCCTAATTTGGTATAGAATTTAGAATCAAAATTTAATTCCAACAGTTTCTCCTCAAAAAAAATAAAATAAAATAATTCCAACAACATGTTTGAATGGACCGAGACTCATTTGAACACGTCACCTTGAAAAGTTCAATGAACTCGTGATATTATGGATTGCAATTGGACACTTAGGCATAGAGTTATGACATTTCACAGTTTATATGATGTAACGACTTGTATTATGATTTCAATTATATATACAATGACAGATTGAACTTTAAACTGATATTAAGACAACTCAAAACTAAATTACAATTAAGTTATATTTGTCCATAAGATTTACCAACACCAAAAACCTTAAAAAAAGGAAAAATTCAAAAAGATATAGATTATTATTATTTTTAGTTATGCAATTAAGGGTATCTAGAACAGCTTATATGCACCTCGATTAATACCTCTCTGGTCTGGTCAAATTAGAATATAGTTTGACTATTGAAGCCTACTATAAGCACTCTCTTTATACCAAAAGCATTGCCTGTTTTAGACCAACACACAAAAAAAAAAAAAAAAACCTTTGCTAGCTAAACTATTTTTTATTTTCAAAATGTTGACCTTTCATGAAGATGTCTCACAAAAGAATCCGATTAAAATGTAGGATCCTGTGCTCTGGTTGAAGAGAAAATCAAAATTGTTAATAGACACATTATAAGTGCTTAGCAATAAGCTGTTCTCTTATCTCAGGCTATCTAACTACGAGTGAAAGAGGAATTTGATCATAAATTTCTAAGTACTGTATCAAGTGTTTTCAAATTGAGTACGATAAATTCATTTATACAAATCCTTCCTTACATATATATTTTTTTATTCTTGACATTTTCGAACTTCATGACTATTATGTGAATAATGGAATAATAATATGTAAAGAAATAAGAGATTAATGCCCTGTTTGGATTTCAAAATTATTGAGGAAAAGGAAAAACAAAAGAGAAGGGAAAAGTAACATAAATAGGATTCCAAACTTCATGTTTTTGCTTGATTAAATTGAGAAAATAGAAAAGAAATGAATAGGTTTTTATCAATTACAAAAATAAAAATAAATGATTGAGTTTGTTACTTGGTAGATAGGATTTTGATTGAGTTGATGTAATCCCACTAACCTATATTAAAATGATTGTTAATAAACTATCGGTATCAATATTTCTATCAAAAACCCTTGTGCAACCAATTTGGTTCACTGAAAAAGGTTGGTCTCCTCGAATTAGACCACTGACCTCCATCATATGAATTTTCTCTTCCCTTACTTGCCAAAATAGGTAAAGGAAGAAAAAATTAGTTGAATGAAAGACTCAATTCTCCAGAGTTCTTAGAAGGTTGTATCAGTTTGGTACTAGAGCCAACTATGGGGGACAACAGATGCCTCAAAGCAGCTTGAAAATCAAGTTGGTGCTTTAAGCTCTAAACAAGAGCAATTGATGAAGTCCATGCAAGAAATGTTGGAAGCCATGCACACACATTTTGACCATATTATAGCCAAAATTGGCCATAATCGGGTCACGGGTGCATCCAACCGGCTTGGAAATGGACAAAATGGTTCTCATAATGGATCCATTAACTCGACTGCTCCAAAATTAGCAAAACTAGACTTTCCGCGTTTCAATGGGGAGGACGATCCTACTAGTTG
Source organism: Euryodendron excelsum (assembly GCA_033060915.1). Lineage (NCBI taxonomy): Eukaryota > Viridiplantae > Streptophyta > Magnoliopsida > Ericales > Pentaphylacaceae > Euryodendron > Euryodendron excelsum. The sequence goes on along the minus strand of CM065391.1, from coordinate 2,272,102 downwards.
GATATGTCGAGTGGAACAATTCTTTGCATTCCAACAAAAACCTGAAGAGGAGCAAGTTTCATTGGTAACATACCACCTTGAATTATGGTATCAACTAATGAAGACTGAAGATGATATGATGACATGGGAGGTGCTCAAGAAAAGCCTTCACTCTAGATGTGGGCCCATAACCTATGATGACTTCTTTGGGGACCTCACAAAACTAAAGCAAACTGGATTTACATGGGATTATCAAACACAATTTGAGAAGCTTCTTAGTCGTGCTGAAAAAATATTCCAAACTCAATAGGTCAGTTGCTTTGTTAGTGGTTTAAAAGACTCGATTAGAACTGAAGTGTAGGCTCTTCAGCCTACTAATCTTTCTGCAGTTATGGGCTTAGCACGTCTTTACAAGACTAAGCTCTAATCTCAGCGTAAGGCATACTCAACAAAGCCAAGAAGGTCTGTTGGCTCACAAACTTTCAGCACTGCTAACTGTGATATGCCAGCCTTTAAAAATTTGATATGAAGGCAAGGCGTGAGAAGGGACTTTGTCACAATTGTGATGAAAAAGTTGCACCAATCGTTGCAATAAGTTATTCTACATTAAGGCTTGTTAAGAGGAGGAAGAGGAAGAAAAAGACAACACTGATGGAAAGACAAAAACTGCACCAATTATCAATGTGGAAGGAATGCCTGAAATTTCTTTTCATGTTATATCTGAAACCCCCAATCCTCAAACAATGAGTAAAGGTTAGTATCAGTGGACATGCTCTCACTATTCTTGTGGATTCCAGAAGCACTCATAACTTCTTGAATGATTATGTAGCAAGAAAACTAGGGATCAAAACCTGGTAAGGAGGCCATTTCGAGGTGACAGTTCCTAGTGGTGAAAGGTTATTTAGCACTTGATGTTGCTTAGGAGTTCAAATAGTCTTACAAGGGGTTCTAATTACTGTGGATTTTTATTTGCCATCTTTAGAAGGTTTTGATATTTTTCTGGGGACCCAATGGCTAAAGACTCTCGGTGCCATCTCATGGGATTTCTCTAAATTGAAAATGTGTTTTAAAGTTGAGAAATAAGTAGTAGTACCCTAAGGTATGAAAACCCCTTAAGGAAAGATTATTGGCAAATAAGGTATCAAACGAGCAGCTAGGAAGAGCTCTAAAGGCATGTTATTGCAGCTTAACTATATCTTTCTCTTAGACTCAAAACTCATTGTGGATTAGCAGCTTCAAATAATTCTACATAATTACAAGGATATATTTGAAGAGCCAAGAGGATTACCACCAGCTAGAGCCCACGATCATCAGATTGAACTGTTACCATGCCTGTTAGTGTATTATCCTAAGGGTATCCACATTTTCATAAAACTGAAATTGAGCACATTGTGGCTGACTTGCTCTCACTTGATGTTATCAAAAATAATACCAGTTCTTTCTCATCACCGGTACTTTTAGATAAAAAGCATGATGGCTCATGGCGCATGTGTATTGATTATCAGGCACTCAATCAGATAACCATCAAAGATAAATTTTTCATTCCTATTTTAAACGAATTGCTAGATGAACTTTATGGGGCTCAATTTTTTACAAAATTAAATCTACGATCAGGATACCAAAAAGACATCTCTAAGAACTCATCATGGTCATTACGAGTTTTTGGTAAAACCATTTGGATTGATAAATGCACCATCAACATTTCAATCCTTGATGAACATTGGGTTTCAGCCTTACTTACACAAATTCATATTGGTATTCTTTAATGATATATTAATTTACAGTCACTCATTCAAAGACCATTTGAAACATATGGAGTTGACATTTTCTATCATTCTACAATTAAATAGGGAGAAGTGTGAATTTGGGCAATAAGAAGTCAAATATCTTGGTCATATCATTTCAGCCCAAGGAGTGTCAGTGGATCCAGAGAAGGTGGATGCTATGATTCAATGGTCAAAGCCAACTACTTTAAAAGGTCTCTGAGGTTTTCTTGACCTAACAAGTTACTACAGAAAATTCATCAAAGATTTTGGCAAAGTAGTTGTGCCTCTAACAGCCATGCTCAAGAAAGACTCTTTCCGTTGGTTAGATGATCGGAAAAGGCATTTGATCTCCTCAAGAATGTAATGACCAGGTCACCTGTACTTACACTCCCTGATTTTTCTAAAGATTTTATTATAGAGTGTGATGCTTGTGGTACAAGAATAGGTGGAGTTTTGCTGCAAAACCATTGGCCTTTCTTTAATGAGGCTTTGAAAGGGAAAAATACAACATTATCAACATATGAGAAAGAGATGTTGGCACTTGTTATTGTCAAGAAATGGCGCCCTTATTTACTAGGTCACTATTTTATTGTGAGAATGGACCAATGAAGCCTTAAATATCTATAGGAACAACGAATTTCAACTAATGCTCAGCAAAGATGGTTAACAACGTTGATGGGCTATGATTTTGTAATTGAATATAAACGTGATGCCAAGAATCATGTTGCCGATACTTTATCAAGAAGAGAGGATAATAGTTCATTGATGGTTATTTCCCAACCTATATCAACATGGCTGGATACAATAAGGCAGAAGTGACCAACAACTCAACCTTGTCTATAGTAGCAGAAAGATGCAAGAAGGGTGAGACAGTAGACCCTTTTAACTTTAAAAATGGGTTTGGACATGAAGGCTTTGTCAAGATATTTCAAAGAGTCAGAGCTAATTTCTATTGGAGGCGTATAGGCAAACAAATCAAGGAATTCATCATAAGGTGCAATATTTGTCAACAACATAAGGTGGAAAACTCTATATCTGGCTGGGTTGCTAAAACCTCTTCCCATTCCCACACAGGTATGGATTGACATAACCATGGATTTTGTGGATGGGCTGCCTAAGTCACAAGGCCAATCTACAATTTTTGTTGTAGTAGATAGACTCTCAAAATATGCTCATTTTGTGGTTATCTCTTATCCTCACACTGCATCTAAGATTGCATAAGTATTCTTTGATAATATCTTTAAACTACATGGGATGCCAAGCTCAATTGTTTGTGACAGAGACCCACCGCTTACTGGTAGCTTTTGGAAGGAATTATTTCAGTTGCAGGATACAAGCTTTAATTTTAGTTCATCTTATCTTCCACAGACTGATGGGCTAATAGAGGTGGTCAATTGCACTATCGAGATATATCTACGATGTTTCATTAGTGATCAACCTAGGGAATGGAATAAATGGTTGTCTTGGATTGAATATTGTTATAACACTAGTTGGCATTCTTCCACCAAAATAACCCCTTTTGATTTTGTGTATGGTAAACCTCTACCATCATTGTTGTCTTATGTGCTAGGAACTTCTTTGGTTGAGGCAGTGGATAAAAAGCTCAAATCAAGAGATTAAGTTTTGAAGGAACTAAGAAACAATTTAATGCAAGCACAAAGTCAAATGAAACAAGTGGTTGACAAGCACAGAACAAACAAGGAATATGAAGTTGGAGACTCGGTTTATTTGCCCCTTCAACCGTATAAGTAGTCCTCTTTATCCTTGAGAAGGAATATAAAGTCATCCCCACATTTTTATGGTCCATTTCAGATCATCAAAAAAATTCATTTTGTTGCATACAAACTGGATTTACACTGGAACTCCCTTTCACGTTGTTTTCCATGTTTCAAGCTTAAAGAAAAGGGTATGTGATAATGTCATAGTGCAACCATCTCTTCCTATTCTTCACAACAATAAATCACTACATCCAAGTCCTTAGGCCATTATAGATCAATGTTGCAAAAGGAAGCGAGAGGAAGTATTGGTTCATGGAAGGGACTCTCTCCAACCGAAGCCACTTGGGAAGATACCAAACTTTTATATGAGCGATTTCCAAAGCTATGCCCTTGAGCACAAGGGAAATTTAGGGGTGGGGAGTGTTACAAGTCTTTTAATATTTGGTAAATTATTATGTAATAAACACTAGAAGGGTGGCACGAGCTATGTGCATGTGCTATACTACACCTAATTATTTTTTCTGTTTGTTAGCAGTTATTTGGTTGTGTAACCATATAAATGATGGGAACGTGGTACATATAATTATTTCTCTAAGCTATCTGGTTATGTAACCATATAGAAAGTGGGAACGTGAGTTACATAGTAATTTTTTAAATATTTTTGGATAGTTTAGGAATATAAAATAGCGTGACAGACCCTGACTAAAGCCCCAGTGTTAGCTTTTTATAATAATACGTTGTGTCGCGTCCTGAATTTTCCACGCCCAGGGATTTTCAAGTGGCGCGACGTAGACCACTCACTAGTCCCACATCGATTGCATTAATGCCCCCCATGAGGGACCAATAGGTGGTCGAAATGCTATAGTCTAAATAAAAACAGTTTTTGTCTCCAAAATAACTCAAATAACATACTAAATGCATACCTCATCACAATCATTTGGTGACTTTGCACCCCTTAAATCAGAATCTAAATAGTTTCAAAATCTTACTGAACTAAAAAAAAGACAACTGAATCCCGGGGTTTCATTTGTGACCTTTCTCGAGGTACAACTTAGTTACTGAAATACCTACTATTGTCCCTATCGCGTTTATTGCCCTGTCATCTAAAATGTTATCATTAAATCAAGGTGAGCTGTAAAGCCCAGCCACAGTATATTATCCAACATACAATAAGTTTAAATTTTTTATAAAACAGTGTTGAACTAGTTTCTGAGATAGCAAATGAAAGCAATCATTTCAAAATCAGGACAAGTGCTGCAATACTCAATAATATAGAAAACTATATACGATATATTTAAAATTTCAGCGCATGTCATGCAAAATTCGGTAAAAATCATGTTATCTCAACAAGCAATTATTCATTTCTTTACTATGCTCAAAGCACCACCTTATCTCTCTCTCTCTCTATTTGTTTTTTTTTTTTTTGCGTACCAATTCTTAAATTAGGTAGCATGGTTCTTTAACTCTATTTAAGATCTGGGCTAAGACCAAGCCCACATCGGTCTGAACTTAGGACCAAGTCCGCATCGTCCTGGACTCAAGACCAAGTCCGCATAGATCTGGACTTACGACCAAGCCCGCATTAGTATGGACTTTGCACTATAACCTTCCAATTCGTTTCCATAACCATATTATACTCATTCCAACAGTGAACAGTTCTTTTTGCTATCTCATATATAACAAATGAAAGCATACAATAATATATATTTAGAAGAACGTAAAAAATCATGCTTTGTAATTCAGATATTTGCAAAATTCAAAATACATAGATAGAAATAGTCATATTGTTACTCTGAATTGGTATCCCCTATCTGATCATCCGAGTTCACTTAGGTAGTCCTCTTGAATTCGTCTTGGTTTACTTGCAACTCTACCAAGCACAGTCGTCTATTAACAATAACTCAAGTATCTTGCTATACGATGTAAAGACTCTCTAATGATCCTAAGTTTGTTCGTCGTAAGGTGGAATAACCAAAATGCCCTTATGGCCTATTCCTCCTAATGGGTATGTTATTTACTGTCTTTTGGTTTTGAAAATTCTACACCCTTTTAATGGTTTTGTAAAGCCCTTAAAAATATTTTATGTAGTGGCCTTTGATATTATAAATATATAGAAAATAGTTCGAGTAATTTCCTATTATTGAAAATAATTATTAAGCTATAATACTTTAAAAATTACCATAAAATACACGTAATCTAAAAAAATTTGTAATAATCTGTAAAATTATTTCAAATAACTTCAGAGTGTTATTCATATGAAAAATAATCTTTGATTGTCAACATTTTATTTTAAGAGTTCCCGGAACAAAGTTTAAGTTTATTTTCCCTTTAAAAAATTCAATTTTATTTTTAAAGACATACAAAAATTTGACACTCTCCTTCTAGAGTGTTTTCATAAGTGATACAATACTCCTATTATTTTTTCATAATTTTTAGATCATAAGTAATATTTATTACGACATGGTTTCATATAAAATTCATTAAAAATACCGACGAGTATCCAAAAATTACAATATTTATTTTTAAAATGTTTATTTATCAAAGTCTAAATTTTGACAAAAAAATTAAGCTCTAAAACATTTTGCATGCTCCCCAGAGTGGACATGTACAGTTAACATTGTTCATTGTTGTTTCTTAACGGAGTCAAGTGATTTTTGAGTCTTAATTACACTACTCGAAAACACATGCAACTTTTAGGTTTCAAGTTTTTAGATTTGTGGTCATTTGGATCTCCAAAAATAGTCTGCAAGTGCACAGTTTGCCTAGATTTTTGGGACAAACCTGCAACTCCATTTTTTCTCAGTTTTCTCCACATAAATTAGTGTTATAGGGTCATGCATGGTTATTCCAACATACATACTAGCTATCCATGGTATTTAATTGAATCAAAATGCAAAACTCAAAGTCACTTCTTGTGGCCAACCAAATATATCCCATTTTTATCAAAAAATGAAACTCATTTCACTTCTAAACAACATAGGCCCTCAAGACCAAGACCAGATTCTGAACATTCCTAGGATGCCTAGAAACATCTCCCAAATTCCCAAAGTCAGAATGCATAACCCGAAATTGAAATGCTTAAGTTTCTTAAAAACTAAGCCTTGCTGGAAACAATGGCTTTCCGGCCACCTTTGGCCTACCAAACCAACATGTAAGAATAAAATAATGTATGTATCAATAAGTAAAACAATATACTTGAGTTTGAGAAGATTTGGGCCTGATTTGAGCTTTGTATCAAGTTTTTTCTCACTCTCTCACACTTTCTCACTTATTTTCTCACTTGGCAAACACTCTCTCTCTTTATACATATCAGCTCGCACAAATTTGGCAGCCCCAATCTAATGTTCTAAAACTCTATTTGTATCTATTGCATGCAATATAGAATGATGAACAGAATAAGCTTTTAGACAAGTGTCCAAGGCTCACTTCCCCTCTCCTCCCCCTCCTCCTCCTCCTCTCATTCACTCACTTGCACGGGTTGTCTTCCTTGGTAGCCCCAAGGAGGTCCTAGTAGCAAGCCTAAGCATGCTTATTATACTATTATATCTTGTCTCTATTGTTTGGATTGAAGGGAGACAAACATGACAAGTGTTTGTCATGAACAATTAAGAATTTTTTTTTTTTGAAAAAAAAACTGAGTTTTACAGTCTAACCCCCTAAAGAAACGTTTCGTCCTCAACTCTTGTACTTCTTTGTGATTAGAACAACTTTGGGTTTTTTGTTCTCATTTTAATTTCTGCTTCCGAAGTAGCACATTTTACTCTATGGTGTTTCCATAATATTTTGAGTGTAGATAAGTCTTTGTTCTGTAAGACCCGTACTTAAGAGTCTAAAATTTGTAATGGCTTCTCATTATAAATCACATCTTCTTGTAGCTGGATATCTTGCTACTCAATCACATCAGTTTGGTCAAAAATGTGCCAACTAATCAACGACACATGAAACACTTCGTGGACTTGACTCACTTGTGTAAATACATCTAGTTGATATGCCACTTCTCTACCCAACATAAAATCTTAAACAGTCTAATAAACCTTGGCGCTAGCTTTCTTTGCTTTTTGAACTAAATGATTCTTTTATGGGGTGTGACCTTCAAAAATATCTAATCTCCTTCATTGAATTATAAGGGTCACATTCTATGATCTGCATTGTTCTCTTTGCCTACTCTGAGCAGTTCTAAGTCTTCCTTGGATTGTGCTAATCTTATTAGTGGTTTCTTGAACAATGTAAGGTCCATAAAATCAATTCTCTCTTACTTCCAACCAATAATTTGGTGCTTGACAAAGTTGTCCATACAATGTTTCGTACAACACCGTGCCTATGCTTGATTGATACTTATTATTATAAGCGAACTCTCATAAAGGTGAATATTCACTCCACCCTCCTTGAAAATTTTAGATACATCTTCTTATCATATCTTCTAATATCTGTTTCACCTTTTCTGATTGACCATTAGTTTAAGGTTGATATGCAGTACTTAGCTTCACTTAGATTCTTAGTGCTTTGTGTAGACTCAGCCAAAATTAAGACACAAAACGTGGGCCTCTATCAAACACAATAAATCTAGGAACTCTATGTAATTTGATGATCTACTTAATATACATTCTATTGAAAGTGTTCATACTATCTCTTGTCTTCATAAGTATGAAGTGTACTAATTTAGTTAGATGATCGACAATCACCGATATGCTATTATAACTATGATGAGTTTTAGGCAATCGTACAATAAAGTCCATTGTGATGTGCTCCCATTTCTATTTTGCTATGGGTAACAGTTGCAACAATCTTCTGGGTCGCTGATGTTCTGCCTCCACTTGCTGACCAGTAAGATATTTAGCCATAAAGTTGGTAACATCCTTCTTCATTCCTTTCCAATAATAATGTTTATTTAGATCATTGTATAGTTTAGTATTCCCTCGGTGAATAGTCAACTTTGAATGGTGTGCTTCCTTCCTAATTCCATTCTATAGCTTGTCGTCATTTACCACATATATTTTGTCCTTATACCTTAAACTTCCATTTGATTGTATAACTCATTTTTCTTCCGCTTTTTCTTGTTCGAACTTGCTTTCATTCTCTTTAACCTTTGAATCATTTACTTGTGCTTCCTTGACTTGCTCTAATAACACTAGTTGAATTAATATACTATACAAATGTTCTTGACCTTCACTCATATCAACATGTAAATCATAATCTTCTAGTATCTTTTGAGTCTTCCATCCTTTCATTATCAAACTACTCAAATTTCCTTGATTCTTTCTACTTAAAGCAGTTGTTAACATGTTACTGTCATGTGATAACAGTCCATTACTGTATAGTATTAGCCAACTTATCCATTCATAAGATCATGTCAAAACCTTGCATGCCTAATAGAATCAATCTATATGAAATTTACGTGTGATAATTCATATAATGCATGACTGCCATACTATTTGTGCCCCCACTTTTCATCCTACTAGCTTGTTTATACTCAAGGCAGTATCTAGGTGTTCTGGTTGTAATCCTAAACTTCTATTAGGAAAAATTATTAATCTTATACCTCCATTTTCATGCAGCACTTCAACTCCTAATCATTTATGTCTCAATATCATTTCCTTGAGCTTCTATTACTTGATATACTAAGTTATGTTAAACCACAATGTAAATCAAAATCTTTCAAGATTTCTAATATATTCGCCTTTATATAATTGAAGAAAATTATGTAACTTCATTCCTCACTAAGACTAATATATATATTTGAATCATCATCTTCACCTCCAACTCTTAAATTTTTTACCCCTAAAAAAATCTAAACATTCACCTTCAATATACTTGAATAATTGTATGTTTACCTCAATTAAGTTATCAAGACATCTAAATAACCAAAGATTCTACACATGTATCTATTTTTCGTGATTGGATAGATCACGTTTAATACTTATTTGTTGATTTATCTAAATACATACTTTACTGTTAAAATCAAATTATTCAATTTTCACATGCAATTCAGTACTCTCCAAATGTAGTGAGACCACTAAGATAGTCCATAAATCCCAATTCATTTCTTTAACAATTTTAGTTTGTTTATGAAGAAAAACATTATTATCCAACTTGTATTTATCAATTCCTTATAGCTAGCATATTACTCCCAAGTATGTTAATGAGGTACTCAATGAAACTCCTAAGGATAACTCTATTGTCATGACTCAACTTCTTCACAATAGCAAAGAATATCTTATTTTTTCTTGTCAAATATGATTCAAACATTTAGCTAAAGGTAAATACGAAAAGAAATTGATTTTCAAACTTCCTTAAGCCTTTACAATCGTTGTAATCATCTACAAAAGAATATTAGCTTGATAATGACTCTCAAATCACCCAATTTATTTATATTAGTCATCTTTAGAAATTAATATTTGAGAAACTTATCAAAGCTCATTGCCCTTGCATTAGAAATTTTCTACCCCAAAATCACCATATAGCCATCTAGAATTTTGATTGTCACTAAAGTTATCAATAAAATAACTATGTGAAAAAATACGAGCTAAACTATTGATCTTCATTGCCATCCCCAAGTTAGCAATTTCACCTCACATCATCCACTAAGACCAAGATCTTCTCTCAAAGCCACATCATCATTGTTTGAAGTCTGAACATATTATACCGAATTTCCTTTCTAATTATACCTTACTTGAATTCTGAATCAAAAATTATTTTTATCATACAATCTATGTACATATGGGTCTTTTCACGAATGCTAGTAAATATTTTCTTAAACTAGTATATGACAACTTGTAGGGACTTTGGGACTCCAAAACTTACTAAACATTTCATTAACCACACATTACATGTTAGCGAATCATCATCAATTGGACAACTACGCAAATTCTCTCATCTTAAGCACATGACACTGTTTAAAGTACAAAGTTCAGATACCTGATTATACTCTAAAAAGTACAATTATAGTATCTAATTGTAAGCTATTGTTAGTACTTATTAATATATTATTTATTATTTTTAATATAATTTTGGTATTTTTATATTTTTTGTGTCTTGTGCAGATTTAAGCTAAAACTGAGCAAAATGGAGCCGGCAAGCACACATGCATTTATTAAGATGTTATTTTGATGTATTATGTTATATTATATTTATACATAAATTAGTGGTGTAATTTTATAATATTTATAAATTAGTGGTATACTATTATATATATTTATAAATTAGTGGCATAATATTATATATATTTATAAATTAGTGGTATAATTTTGTATATATTTATAAATTAGTGGTATAATATTATAAATATATATAAGTTAGTAGTATAATATTATAAATATATATAAGTTATTGGTGTAATTAAAATATATATATAAGTTAGTGGTGTAAATAAAAAAATTTCTAAAAAAATTTCAAAAAAATAATAAAATAATTTCTTTTCATGCCAAAGAGAGTCTAGAGAAGAGAAAATTCAAAGATAGGGAGCTCCACATTTAGTTGTTTCATTTTCAGGTGTAGAATTCTAGTTAGTTTGTTAGTACTTTTCAGTCAGCTTTCAATTTTTTCTTTATCGTTATTCTGCTGTAAGAAACATTTTTATTTATGAAGTTTTTTTCTTTTAAATTATGTCTTTTTATTATCATGAGTAACTAGTTTTATTCTTGGAACTAATTGTGAAGATCATGTCATGGTATTGGGATGATCAATTAAGATTTGACTTTCTATTCTAAATTTATTATTTAACTTAGAGTTTTTGCACACGTTCAGTAAATTGCATGCTTAAGCACATGCACGTATATTTTATGCATGTAATGATTTTGTATTTTGTAAACAAATTTAAGTTTAGGAGTATCGAAATTAATATAGAAGTAGTGTAAAGTAAAATAAATGCTGGTTTACTTATCACTCTTCGGAAGCTTGTATATTTTATGCGGGTCCTCTGTTTGGTATGTTTTTATATCCAAATCTCTAGTAGGGACCTAAGGCTCTTAATTTTAATTTAGAATGGATTGCTTTTATATCCTTGGTAATTAAAATCTAGATCCTTTTGAAAATTTAGACTTTTAATTATGTTTGTAATACTTTTTGCCTTGACAAAGCAGCTAGTATATGCAAATCAATGATGAGGGCCTTTGGTAATAATTTAATAAGTATCTAGCCTAGAACTTTTGAAAACATGTGCATTTAATTATACTTGTCACACTTATGCTCTGACAAAGCATTACTTAGTGTTTATGAGTCGATGGTGAGCGTTCACGATTTTAACGTAATATTCTAGTATTTGGTTATCTTTGGATATTCCTATCTGTTAATTTATGAGGCTTAAGGGGGCTAAATGATTGACAAATGGCAAACTTGTATTGACCAACCCCAAAAAAGTCACGTGATCAGATCAACTGAATCCAAGACTGTTTTTAATTTGTTTCTTTTTGCAAGTTTAACAGCCATCAAATCTCTCAAAGACAAATATTTTTCTTTGGATACTATTTCTACAACTTTTGTCGAACTCCCATCAGCAAGACGTGAAATTCAAACCAGTTAATTTAGGTTCTAACTTAAGCCATTTGTGACGCTTCTATATCTAGCATGGCTTGGTATCTAAGCCATCACCTGTGGTGAATTCTGGCACCTACCATCTGCAATTGTGAAATTTTACATAATTTAGAACTCCGTTCCCTGTGGATCGACCTCATTCTTACTAGGTTATTGTAACTTTTACTTTGCCGCACTTGCACTTGGGTATTTATATTCCCACAATCTGGGCATAGACATTAAATTTTTGGCACCATGATTGGGAAAGACAAGCAGTTTTTGGCACAGTTACCGGGAAACGGTTTAATTAAAATATGTGAAAATAAAAAAAGAATACCTTTGCTATTGAGTTTGGATAATTAGTTGCTTCCCTACCTTGACGAAAGAATTGGATTGTATATACCAATTGATCAATTTTTATTTTATCTTTGTGGTTAACGTCTTTGGTTGGCGTACTCGTCTACTGTTGGACGAAATCATTCAAGTTGGTTACCATATTTTTTTTTTTTTCATCTAACTATCTAAGATTTTCCTTTACTTCATGGATAACCTACTTTTATTACCATTCTAACATTCTACTTTCTGCACTTTACTTGCAATTATTTTATTTTATTTTTTATTTTTTTTCTTTGTGGTTTACTTCTTGAGTTAATTCACTACCTACTTAGGTCGGTGCCCTCGATGTGGTAACCATCTAACTATATATTAACCCTCTAACTCTTTAGTAACGTTTTACTAGCGAACTAACTTTTGTTTCTTTCGTTTTTTTTTTTTTTTTTTTTTTTTTTTTTTTGTGTGTGCATGTATTTTAGTATATTGTTGTAATTTTTTTTTATTTTTTTTTAGTATCTTGTCATTAGCCGACTCCAGAAGTGCCCTGATCCAATCGTTACTCTGCTTGCATCTCTTTAGGTATGTGGCCTTTCATTCTTTTAGCTCTAAGAGCCATCAATACTATTTCTCTTCTCATCCCCATTTCGTCGATAATCCACTTAGGTTTTTAGGCTGACATTCTGACTTATAAGGTCCGTGTTTATGTTTCAGGATTGATACATTAGGGAAGTGCATGTACCATTAGTGAGCATTTACTCGTCTAGTGATCTTCCTCTAATCCACCATATTTTTTTCCCATTTAGGACTCTTGTTTCAAACATCTAGTTAGTTCACCGAGGTCCTAGTCCTATCCCAATGGCAGAAGAATTTGAACCTTCACTATCTATGAATCCCAACCTACCAAATCTAAATTATGTACCTAAAGGTGGGAGGGTACATGGCGATCCTCCCCATAGATCTCTTAGGGATTATCTGAATCCTGCTAGGCAAGCTCTTGCTTCTTGCATTGTCCTTCCCGCGCGTCACGCATTGATGACTTTAAAGCCAGGAATGATCCAGCTAATAAATTCATTCCATGATTTGGATTATGAAAAACCATACCAACATATCAAAGATTTCGAAGACGTATGCTCTATGTTATTTAATAATTCTTATCTAAGGGAAGTAGTACTTCTAAAACTATTCCCATTTTTTTCTCAAAAACAAGGCCAAGACATGGTTTAATACATTAAGGCCTAGGTCTATTCATTCATGGCAACATCTTCAAATGGAGCTCTTAAAAAAGTTCTACCCTGAGCATAAAACCAAAGCGATTCATTACCAAATTTCTTAGTTTGCTCCCATGATTAGTGAATCATTCTTCCAATGTAGGGAGAGATTTAAGAATTTGTTGAATGCTTGTCTACATCATGGATTCACAAATTGGCATGTCTTAAATACTTTTTATTCATCATTAACCCCACAACTTAAACAATTCGTTAAGTCTTTGTGTGCAGGGACTTTGTATGAAAAAGAGCCCACTGAGGCATATGACTACTTTGATTCCTTAGCAAACCTTGCTAGAGATTAGGCCACAACTAGGACCCAAAATCCTGAGTCAAAGCCTAGGGCAACATTTCAGCCCAATGAAATAGATGATTTGAATGCTAGAGTTGCTGCACTTACCTGAAACTTGGAGGCCGTGGAGTCTAAAAAAGTCAATGTTGTGAATAGTGAGTCTCCCAGGGAAGAGAGTTATTTAGTGTGTGGTATACTGGGTCATGACAATGCTACATGTTTAGTTATACCCGAGGCTTTGCATGGTCAAGCCAATACAGTTGGCCAATATCATGGTACATATAATGACCAACGAGTTAAGAAAAACCGTTTCTCGAACACATACAAGCCCAGATGGAGAAATCACCCAAATTTTGGGTGGAGAAATAAGGGGTCTTCGAACCTTCAAGCATTCTAAGGAGGGCCTTAAAACCCTTAATCTTTTCAATAAAACCCTCAACCTTTTCAACAAAACCCTCAACCTTTTCAACTCCAACCCATTCCATATCAACCTCCTCATAGGAAATCGTTAGAAGACAATGTGTACCAGTTGACCAATGATGTGAGAGGGGTGAATAATAGGGTGGATCGGCAGGAGAAGGTGTTAGACCAACACAATAGATTGTTGGAAGACATAACAAGGTAAATATCTACTTTGACACAAGTTTTGACCCACCAAGTGTCAGAGAGATTTTCATCTTAACCCCAACCAAATCCAAATCCTAATAAACAATTGAACATGATTAAAGTGAGAATTGATCCTTGATGTCATGAATAGGTCCATTCCATCACAATCTTAAAGAGTGGTAAGATCATAGATAAAACCATTCCATTTATGAAAGACATTCTTAAGGATAGAGATAAAGGGAAGGGAGTTGGGAGAGAGCAAGAGAGAGAAAAAGTAGAGGAAGAGAGAGAGAGAAAAATAGAAGTATGAAAGAGTAAAAGGAAGTTGAGTCAATCATAGAGCTAACTAAAGCGTATGAAGGAGAGGACATTAATGTTAAGAAACTTGCACCATTTCCTCATAGGTTGAACAAGCCTAAACACGAGCTTCTAAATTCAAAAATTTACGAAGTGTTTAAGCAAGTCAAACTCAACATTCCAATTTTAGATGCTATCAAATAGATTTCCTCCTATGCCAAGTTTTTGAAAGACTTGTGTACTGTGAAAAGGAGGTTGCATGTTAAGGAAACTTCTTTCATGAATAAGAGCCAAAGTGTGATTTTGTAATGTAAAAATCCTATTGAAGTATAAGGACCCTAATTGTCCTACTATTTCATACAACATAGGAGGAAACAGGATAGATCAAGCCCTTCTTGATCTCAGAGCAAGTGTCAATCTACTTCCTTATTCGATTTACCAACAACTCGGATTAGGTGAGTTGCATCCTTCAAGAGTAACCTTGCAACTAGCTAATAGATCTATCAAGATCTGAAGGGGTATTGTGGAGGATGTTCTTATTCAAATAGATAAGTTTTACTACCCAGTAGACTTCATTATTTTAGATATATAACCAGTTGCGAGCACTGGTGCTCATTCCCAAATTTCTGTGATCTTAGGATGACCATTTCTAACTACATGCAATGCCATAATTCATTATAAGAATGGGTTGTTAAAACTGTCATTCGGGAATATAACCGTTGAGATGAAATTCTTCTCGATTGGGAAGCAATTTGAGGAACACGATGATATTATGAAAATAGACTTCTTTGAGTCTATTATTCACGATTACATTGAGAGTGAGTTTTTCAATGATCCTATTGAAAGAACTCTTGCTTTAAGTGAGTCACAAGACCAATTAGTCTGTGACACAATCATTAAAGGGGTAGAAAGCGAGCATTGTAAGCAAGTGAGTCACTAGACCCCATCTTTTGAATCTCTAGTTCTTAGAGCTATTAAGCCTAACCCTTTTGAACAGAAAGCACCCACTCTAAAAAGAAAAACTTTGCCATCTACTTTGAAGTGTGCATTTCTTGGTAAAGGTGCATCTTATCCTGTTGTTGTACCCTCTAGCCTGTCTAAGGGCCAAGAGAAGAGTCTAATGGAAGTGCTAAAGAATCATAGCAAAGCCTTAGGGTGGAACATTGTAGACTTACATGGTATTAGTTCTTTGGTATGCACACATCACATGTATCTTGAGGATCAGTCTAAACCAGTTCGTCAAATGCAAAGACGTCTGAACCCCAATATGAAAAAAGTTATGAGAGGAGATGTACTGAAACTTCTCGATGTGGGTATCATATACCCCATCTCTTATTCAAAGCGAGTTAGTCCAACCCAAGTTGTTTCGAAGAAATATGGAGTCACTGTAATCTAAAATGAGAAAAAAGAACTAGTGCCCACTAGGATTCAAATTGGGTGGCGCATTTGCATTGATTACCGTCAACTAAATGCAGTTACCAAAAAATACCACTTTCCATTCCCATTCTTGGATACAATCTTAGAATGAGTGGCAGGACAGGTCTTTTACTATTTTTTGGATAGGTACTCCAGTTACAACCAAATCTAAATTGCTTTAGAAGACCAAGATAAGATAACATTCACATGTCCTTTTGGTACTAATACTTACAAAAGAATGCTTTTGGCTTATGCAATGCACATGCCACCTTTCAAGGGTGCATGATGAGTATCTCTATTGATATGGTGGAAAGATTTTTAGAGATTTTTATGGATGATTTCTTGGTCTATGGAGATACCTATGAAAGTTGTTTGGTATACCTCAAGAAGGTGATGAATAGATGTGAGGTGAATAACCTTGTTCTAAACTGGGAAAAGTGCCACTTCATGATGACACAAGGAATAGTGCTCGGACACATTATTTCTAGCAAGGGGATTAAAGTAGATAAAGCCAAAGTTAAACTGATTCAAAAACTACCTACTCCTAGAACTGTGAAAGACATTCGTTCTTTCCTTGGGCACATTGATTCTATCGGCGATTCATAAAAGGGTTTAGTGACATCTCCCGTCCAATGTGTCATATATGGTCTCAAGATGTTCCATCTGAATGGATGTTTGATTGCCAAGAAGCTTTCAACAAGTTCAATGGGCTTTTGACAATTGTACCTATCATTCGATCACCTGATTGGTCTTTACCTTTTGACTTGATGTGTGATGCTAGTGATTATGCTGTAGGAGCAGTTTTAGGGTAGAAAGTGTACAAGAAACCCCATGTGATATATTATGCAAGAAAAACCTTGAATGAAGCCCAAATAAACTATACCACAACTAAAAAAGAACTCCTTGTCGTTGTGTTTGCATTAGATAAGTTTTGATCATACTAGTAAGATCATTAAGCATCATCTATTCTGATCATTCTGTGCTAAAATACCTGTTAACCAAGCTTGATACAAAACCACGCCTCATTTGTTGGATTCTTTTGTTACAAGAATTCCACATTGAAATTCGAGATAAAAAAAAAATGGTAGAGAATGTTGTTACTGACCATTTGTCGTGGCTCCTTACTGATGGGGATGCTAAAGACACTCTCGCTATCAATGAGCATTTTCTATATGAGTATCTTTTTCAAATCCAAGCCTTTTCTCACGTAACCACTCAATGGTTTGCTGACATTGCCAACTTTTTGGCTACCAGAAAAATTCCACCACATTGATCTTATTTGGATAAAAAAAAAAAATTCTTTAGAAATGCGAGATATTTTTTTCCTGGGATGATCCATATTTGTTCAAGTACTATCCCGATCAAATAATTCGTCTGTATGTTCCCGACAATGAGTTTCATTCTGTCATGGACTTCTGTCACTCCCATGCGTGCAGTGGCCATTTTAGTTCCCAAAAGACAGTAGCAAAGATTCTGCATTCTGGTTTATATTGGCCTATCATGTTTTGTGATGTTCATACCTTTTGCACAACTTGTGATAGATGTCAATGACTAAGGAGTCTGTCTACAAGAAATATGATGACCCTTACTCACATTCTTATTCTTGAGATATTTGTTTGTTGGGGTGTCAATTTCATAGGACCATTTCCTAGTTCGTTTGATTACCTTTATATTCATGTGGCCATAGACTATGTATCTAAATGGGTTGAGGTCCTTGCTTCTCACACCAATGATCACTGTGTAATGGTCCAATTTTTAAAACAGCATATCTTTTCATGTTTTGGTATGCCACGTGCTATCATTAGCGATAGAGGTTCCCATTTTTGCAATGGACCTGTTGGAATGTTAATGAGAAAGTTTGGAGTTGTTCATAAGGTTAGTACACCTTATCATCCCTAAACTAGTGGCCAAATTGAGTTAGCTAACCGGGAGATTAAGCGCATTCTTAAAAAAACTATCAATCCTAACCGAAAGGACTGGTCCTTAAAGTTAGTTGATACACTTTGGGCTTATCGAACTGCATACAAAACTGTGTTATGTGCTTCTCCTTATAGGCTTATGTATGGAAGGTCGTGTCATCTTCTAGTAAAAATTGAGCACAAAGCCTTTTGGCGTGTTTATCTTTAGGGTGTGTTCTGTTTGAGTGTTTTATTTGCGTGTTTTTCTTTATTTGTAAATATAACTAACATTTATTTTACAGATATTTTATATTTCTCAAAACAAAACCAAAAAAAAACAAAAACATGTGCTAGGCAGAGGAGGGTACAATTTGAATGCACTTGATATCTTTAAAAGAGGTTTTCGTATCTTTTTTAAATTTGTACAGTTTTATATGAAATGCAAATGTAGATTTTGGAGATTTGTTAAAACATGTTTTCATTCACCTTTGCACAAATTTTGTTTTATCATTTCTTTTTAATACAATTAAAAGATTTTATCTTAACACATAGAAAAAGACTATTTTACATCATTTATTATCATATCATGATAAGTTTAGTATTTTTACATATTGTACAGTTTCATCCTTATAAAAGTGGAGATTTTTTTTACCAAATAAGCTTTAAAGCCAATCACGCATTTTCAAGTGTTTACATTTACTCTTGATGAATTTATTCCACATCACTCTTTCAATAACTCCCTTATACTTGTATTTGACTCAATTGTTTGAATTGTTATGGTAATTAAATATATTGAATTCGTAGAATTTCAAATTATTGTGCACTTTCAAAAATGAATCGTGGTTATCTTTGATCTTTTAGGCCATAGATTTTTTTTGTTGATATAATTCCCTTGGAACCATTTTTTAAGCCTATGTTTTTGTCTCTTGCTACATATATCATTGCTAAAGTTTTATCCTTAAGTATGATAATATAAGTATCTTCACTTGTGCAAGTTAAATTGAAAAGGGGGTGATATATTAGCAATACGATGAAAAAAAAACTAAAAAAGAAAGTAAGAAAGAAGGGAAGTATAAAAAATAAATATGAAAAAAAAAAAGAAACAGAAGAAGAAGAAAAACATTCATATCAAATCAAATGAAATTGGAAAATTGAAGGTATATATTCATTAATCATTCCATGTCCTGATCACACATGTTTTGAGTTATTTATCCATTCTTTCTCCCTACCTTAAATCTCATGGCCAAGTTACAACCTGAACAAAGTCCTCGAAGATTTGATGTGTACATGCTTGTTCATTCACTTTGTAGAGAATTCACTTATTAGTTGCTCATGTGATTTTAACATTGAGTATTCTTTCATAGAGCTATGCCAAGTCGTCTCTCACTTTATATATTAACGTCATTTCTTTATGGTTGTATTTTTTATTTTACATTACATTTGCTCTTTTACAAGGACGACCATGTGAGATGCTTATATTCTTTTTTTTTTTTTGATAGAATATCCATGAGGTTGAATCAAAGCTTATAGGATGTATTTGTGTTTTTATGTTGAAATACTTTTTTTATTATATAATGATCACAAACACACAAAAACCTCTCATATGTTGTTTTAAAACATTATCTTACTTGTGTATTAACAAGTAGGATATACAGAATATGCTTATGTTTTGATACATGTAATATTTTTTTTTCATTATCTTCACTTCCAAACTATATTTTAATGTTTGTAGGTACCACCACTGAAAACTCTTACGAGACACTACTCGTCCACTAAGAGTAACCTAAGAGTTTAAAACCTTAGTGCATATGCTAAATGCAATCGTGATCTCTATGAAAGTGGAGCCTATCATTTTAAGTGTATTTATTATTTTGCTAGGGACTAGTAAAAGTTTAGTTGAAGAATGTGATTGTACTCTAAAAAGTACAATTAGAGTTTCTAATTGTAAGCTATTATTAGTATTTCTTTATATATTATTTATCATTTTTAATATAATTTTGGTATTTTTATATTTTTTGTGTTTTGTGCAGATTTGAAACTATAACCAAACAAAATGAAGCCGACAAGCACACATACATTTATTCAGGTGTTATTTGATGTATTATGTTATATTATATTTATATATAAATTAGTGGATATATATTATATTTATATATAAATTAGTGGTGTAATTTTATAATATTTATAAATTAGTGGTATAATATTATATATATATATATATATAAATTAGTGGTATAATTTTATAATATTTATAAAATAGTGATATAATATTATATATTCATAAATTGGTGATATAATTTTATATATACTTCTAAATTAATGGAATAATTTTATTTATATATTTATAAATTAGTGGTATAATTTTATAAATATATATAAGTTAGTGGTGTAATTAAAAAATAATAATAAAATATTTTTAAAATAATAAAATAATTTTTTTTCATCTCCTATAAATAGGAGAGCTATTGGAAGGAAGAAGGAAGCTTGAAAAGAGAGCTAGAGAGAGTCTAGAGAAGCGGAAGTTCAAAACTAGAGAGCTCCATATTCAGTTATTTCATTTTCAAATGTAGATTTTTAGTTAGTTTGTTAGTGTTTTTCAGTCAGCTTTCACTTTTTTATTTACCGTTATTCTGCTATAATAAATATTTTTATTTATGAAGTTATTTTCTTTCAAATTATGACTTTTTATTATTATAAGTAGCTAGTTTTATTCTTAAAACTAATTCTTGGAATCAATTATTAGGCACGGGCACATATATTTTATGCACGTAATGATTTTGTGTTTTGTAAACAAGTTTAAATTTAGGAGTATTGTAATTAATATAGGAGTAGTGTAAAGCAAAGTAAATGTTGGTTTACTTTTCACTTTTCAGAGGCTTGTATATTTTATGTGGTCCTCTATCTATTATGTTTTTATGTCCAAACCTCTAGTAAGGACCTAAGGCTCTTAATTTTAATTTGGAATAGATTATTTTTATATTCTTGGTAATTAAAATCTAGATCCTTTTAAAAACTTAGACTTTTAATTATGTTTGTAATATTTTCTCTGCCTTGACAAAGCAGTCGGTATATGCAAATTGATAGTAAGCGTTTTCGATAATAATTTAATAAGTATCTAGCCTATAACTTTTGAAAATATGTGCCTTTAATTATATTTGTTACACTTATGCTCTGACAAATCATTACTTAGTGTTTATTAGTCGATGGTAAGGGTTTATGATTTTAACGTAATATTCTAGTATTTGGTTATCTTTGAATATTCACATCTGTTGATTTATGGGGCTTAAAGGGGCAAACGATTGACAAATGACAAACCTGTATTGATCAATGCTAAAAAAGTCACGTGATCGGATCAATTGGATCCAAGACTGTTTTTAATCTGTTTATTTTTGCAAGTTTAACAACCATCAAATCTCTCAAAGATAAATATTTTTTTTTTGGATACTAGTTTTACAACTTTTGTTCAACTCTCGTCAGCGAGCAGTGAAATTCAAATCGATTGGTTTAGGTTCCAACTTAAGCTATCTGTGACGCTTGTGTCTATAGCATAACTTAGTCGGTATCTAACCCATTACCTGTGGTGAATTCTGGCACCTACCATCCGCAACTATTAAATTTCACATAATTTAGAACTCCATTCTCTGTGGATCGACCACATTCTTATTGAGTTATTTTAACTGCTACTTCACCGCACTTGCACTTAGGTGTTTATATTCCCACAATCTGGGCATAGACATTAAATTTTTGACACCATGATTGGGAAAGACAAGTAATACCCAAACAATATCATTGACTTGTCAAAATTATGACACTTAAATCACCTTACGAACTACAAAATTTATTAATTATTACTAACCAATTATTGAGATCATTATATAGTCAAATACCCACATGACTTACAGTTCCGACACTGAAAGTTGTATCAGAAAATATTGTCCTTTATTACTTGAATTTCCATTTTTGTTAAGGAGGTATCCCCAGTAACTTTTGAAACAAAATTGAGATTACAATCTGCTAATAGCATGATGTAACAGTTGAGCCTAATCTCTAACATCCAAGAATTTAAAATATCTTAACGTAATCATAGATATTATATTAAAATCATTATATGGTTTAGTCTTTTGCCCTTTATTCCAAGCTAATGATATCATTGTATTCAATGATCAACCTCAAGTTAGGTTTCAAAAGAGTATTAGCCACAACTATTCATAATCCCTCAGTAATGTCACATAGACTTTACAAGGTTCTCAAACTTCAAGGGCCATACTTCTCTTTTAAGTAGTACAATGTTATTGTGCCTTAGGGTTAGTTAAACAAGAAAACATGTTCATGCATCTTTTCAAGTCATATGTGCCATTTTTACTCCATTCCTTAAGTAAAACCATATTTCTATAAAAACAAACCTTATTTTGCAATTTTACAATTTTCTCATCCATCATGATGCCTTTACTATCAATTTTTCTATTTTTCCTACTAGACAACTTGGAATTAAATCTCACTTCTTGATCAAGCGTTAAACATAAGTATCTCCCCTATGTATATATAAATTATCCATCAAAAGTCCTCAAACATTCATAGAGACAAGTCTACCAAATTCCATTAGTGTAGAATGTCATTTAACAATCATGATTCGCTTTGAAACAATAAGAAGTATTTTAATATATTTAGTTACTATTAATTCATAGATTCAAGATCAATCCTTCGGGATACCTGTATCCTATTGACTGATTAAGTAGTTTTCATGTTCTTTATGAGGCATGACTATACTTGTTTGTTTGATATTCATCCATTCTTCAAATAAGAAAATCTATAATGACACATCAACATGGATAAAACCTATACTTAGCATTGTTTGCAACTACGCTTTAATTTCTCCAAAATAACAAGATTATCCTCCAATTACCACTTGCTTTTCCATAGGTAAAGAAACTATTAGTACTTCTAACATAACTCATAATAAACTAATCAAATTTCTACTGCAATAAATAACAGCACGACAAATCAACTCATTACCAAGACTTCCTCAAATCATGTAACTCCATGAGATCACATTTATCAATTGTTACTTACCGTTTATCCTTAATGTTTGAAATTTACACAGTAGGTCAATAGTTGACCGCATAGTCACCTATAACTTAGGCCACCATCATACTTCTTCACTTTAACTTCAACTTTCACCTTTTCTAGACGTTATATCCAATCCATGAAATATATATCCCCCCTTTTTTTTATACAAATTTGTCAAACCTTTCACCCAATTCAAACGATACTTTCAGATGTTGTAATTCTATTCATCACTTCCTATTAGTGACCAGTGTCATCTCTATGAGAAAAGGTTGCTAATTCTTTTCAGAATCTCAAAATGTCTACACATTCCTATTTTACAAGCTCACATTGCCATTAAGAATAAGTGCTTTATGATTATTGCTACGTCATATACTGTTTAGGGTATCTCTCTAAATAATTTTCTCAAGTGCAAATATGCATCCTTCCTACTCTTAGTCCAGTAACATTTTCTACACTTTCTACTAATCTCAAATAATACCTACTTGTTAGTTCTGATATCAACCTGTCACGTCCCGAATTTTTCACCCCCGGGGATTTTCAGGTGGCGCAACGTAGACCACTCCCAAGTCCCACATCAATTGCAATAACACCCCCAATGAGGGACCAACAGGTGGTCGAAATGCTATAGTCTAAATAAAAACAGTTTTGGTCTCTAAAATAACTCAAATAACACACTAAACCCAAACATCATCATAATATCTCATTACAATCATCTGGTGACTTTGCACCACTTAAATCAAAATCTAAATAGTTTTAAAATCTTGCTAAACTAAAAAGAATACAACTGGATCTCGGGGTTTCATTTGTGACCTTTCTCGAGGTACAACTTAGTTCCTGAAATACCTACGGTTGTCCCTATCGCGTTTATTGCCCTGTCATCTAAAATGTTATCCATAAAACGGGGTGAGCTGTAAAGCCCACAATAGTGTATTATCCAAAATACAATAAGTTTATTTTTCATAAAACAGTGTTTAACTAGTTTCTGAGATAGCAGATATAAGCAATCATTTTGAAATCTGAACAAGTGCTGCAATACTCAATAATATGGAAAACTATATACAATATATTCAATATTTCAGCACATGTTATGCAAAATTTGGTAAAAATCATGTTATCTTAACAAGCAATTTTCCATTTATTTACTATGCTCAAAGCACCACCCTATCTCCCTTCTTCTTTTTTTTGTGTACCAATTCTTAAATTGGGTAGTATGATTATTTAACCCTATTTAAGATCTAGGCCATGACCCAGACCGCATCGGTCTAGACTTAGGACCAAATCCGCATTGATCTGGACTTTTGACCAAGTCCACATCGGTCTGGACTCAAGACCAAGTCCGCATAGGTCTAAACTTATGATCAAGCCCGCATCAGTCTGGACTTCGAACGATAACCTTCCAATTCATTTTCATAACCATATTATACTCATTCCAACAATGAACAGTTCTTTTTGCTATCTCATGCATAATATTTGAAAGCATTCAATAATATATATTTAGAAGAACTTAGAAAATTATGCTTTTCAATTAAGATATTTGCACAGTTCAAAATACATATATCAAAATAAAAGAGTCACATTGTTACTCTGAATTGGTACCCCCTATTTGATCATCCAAGCTGACTTAGGTAGTCCTCTTGAGTTCGTCCCAATTTACCTGCAACTCTGCCAAGCACAGTCATATATTAACAATAACTCAAGTATCTTGCTATATGATGTAAAGACTCTCTAATGATCCTAAGTTTATTCTTCATGAGGTGGAATAACCAAAATGCCTTTATGGCCTATTCCACCTAATGGGTATGGATCTTTACTGTCTTTTGATTTTGAAAATTCTACACACTTTTAATGGTATTGTAAAGCCCTTGAAAATATTTTATGTACTAGCCTCTAATATCATGAATATATAGAAAATACTTTGGGTAATTTCCTATTATTGAAAATAATTATCAAGCTATACTACTTTAAATATTACGCCAAAAACACACGTAATCTAAAAAAATTCATAATAATCTATAAAATTATTCCAAATAACTTCAAAGTGTTATTCATATAAAAAATAATCTTTGGTTGTCGATATTTTTATTTTAAGAGTTCCCGGAACAAGGTCTAAGTTTATTTTTTCTTGAAAAAATTCAATTTTATTTTTAAAGACAAAAAAATTTCACACTCTCCTTCCAGAGTGTTTTCATAAGTGATACAATGCTCCTATTATTTTTTCAAAATTTTTATATCATAAGTAATATTTATTATAACATGGTTTCTGTAGGTCCAATAAGAGCCAAGCTCAAGACCAGGAGAGACCAGCCTAGTGAGGTCGGCCCATGATTGCCGACCTATCCGACAAAGCCAATGCCGATTAGAGATAGGGATCCAAAGTGGCTGGCCCATGGATCCTAATTCAAAGGGTACTAGGACTAATGAAGTCCGTAATACAAATCATATTCCTAAGTGAATTAGGACAAGCAAAAGATAAGTCTATTACATTAATCCGACTCAATTATTGAGAATTTCTAGGAGGAAAGTAACTTCAATTCTCAAAAGAAACATGGCATTCCAAAAACTATAAATACCCCCATGCACCAAGGGTGTAAGGTATGATCATTTGAGTTCTAGGTCTCTAATATTCTATTTGATTCATTATGATTAAGCTTGCAAAATTAATCATCGAAGTGCCTTCAACCCAAAGAGGGTCGAGACATTCTCATCGTTTTCTTCTTTTGCAGATTACTTGTGCTCATTGATATGGTTTGAGAGTTTAACCAGACCTTCCTAAAAATCCCACCTACAATTGACGCCGTCTGTGGGAAGGTCCACACAACAATGAGTACCAGCTATCACGGAGGAGGAGTTGATCCCACTAATAGGGAACTAGATGGTGGCCATGACGTCCATAATCATGATGGCACACACCAGTCAAGTCGGCATGATGATGATTTGGTGCGAACTCCGGAAGACACTTCATCAGGTCGAAGATACAATTCCCTGGAGGTAATAGGCCAGAAGGACAGGAGGGTCTAGCACGGGCTCCCCAGTATGCCTAAAATCCAAACCATTGAAGAAATCACAGCAATAACTTAAATCCATCACCATCCAGCGGCCGCGTGCCCAATAATTTATCGCTCTGAACAACTGAGCAGGAGATCTGGCAACGGAATGAAGAAATTACCCACCTCAAATCAATGATTAAAGCAATGAGGGAAGCAATTGCCAGACGAGATGGAAGAATACCTAAAAGATCCTCAGATCGGCGGCAAAGAAGGAGCATGAATTCAAGAAACATGAGCCCCTTGGCCGCAAGCATAACAAGGAGCTACACAGCTAGTACAGGGCACTGTATGGACCAACAAGAAGATTGGCAGCCTCAAAGGAATCGGACACTAGCAAGAGACCCCCCAAGGGTCGAGCCAGAGTAGCAAGATTGGGAAAAGTGGCTAGAAGACCGGCTCGGTAACCTGGATAAGCACCAAAAGGGGCGGACAACCCAGGATATAACTAGAAGAGCCCTGGACCAGATTGCTTCCACCCCCTTAACAGAAAAGATTGAGACATGTCGACCTCCCAAGAAATTTTCCCTACCAAAGTTCACTCCTTATGATGGGAAGTCAAATCCCATTACCTATGTTCGGCACTACAAGCAGATAATAGCGCTATGGAGCTATCACGATTCACTTATGTGTTGAGTTTTCCCTTTAAGCTTAGGAGAGCTAGCTCTACGATGGTTCGACAAGTTACAGTCCAGATCAGTATTAAGTTGAAGACAATTCGCCAAGTTATTCACTAACCGGTGCTAACAGCAAACAGCCGAAGGAGGTGGACTACTTGCTAACTTTACAAAAGAAAAATGACGAGGGACTACACGCATATGCAAGGAGATACTGGGAGGCTTATAACAAAATAGAGGACTACAAAAAGCAAATGGCTGTTGCATAGTTCATGATTGATCTTCCCAGAGAACACCGGCTGAAGCAATCTCTCATGAAGAAACCAATCACTCGAATACAGGACCTGATGCTGAGGATTGAATAGTATGCACATGTGGAAGAGGATGTAGCGTAACCGATGCAGGAGAAGGTCGACAAGAAGACTGAGAAGAAAGATGGGCGTGAAAGCAAGAAGCCCAGACGTGAGGAGAACAACAATAACAGTCGAGGCAAGAAAGCTATAGAAGGGGTCAGCACAGTCTTCAAGGACCCAATTTACAAGATTTTGCCTCAAATACGAGACAAGCCCTTCTTCAAGTGACCCCAAAGCTGAGAGGAGACCCTACCGCCAGAAACTAAGAGGAAGTTCTGCTCTTATCACAGGGAAAAGGGGCATTAGACGAAGAATTGCAAGAATCTTAAGAACCACTTGGAAGAATTGGCAAAGGCGGGACACCTTAAGCAGTACATTGACTGAGAGAAGATGAAGCAGGAGGTAGAGCAAACAAAATAGGAATCAGCTCCCCAAAAAAAAGTTAAAGCTAGACCTACCCGAGTAATCAATGTCCTCCATTGATCAGCAGAGTCAGCGATAGTAGGCCCATACAGATACTGGGCGGAGATCCAGAAAGCAACACACCTCAAGGAGGTAATGCAATTGGAAGCCCCAAACAAAAAGGCGATGGCCGGCAATAGTGCTCAGGCCATAACCTTCACCGATAATGACTTGGCACGGGTATAACTGCCACACAATGACGCATTGGTGGTAACGCTATGATTGAGGGACTGTGATATAAAAAGACTGTTGATTGATCAAGGAAGCTCCTCTGAAGTCATGTTTTACAACCTCTTCAAGAAGCTAGGACTGAAGGACGCTGATCTCTAACCATCTTTGAAACCCCTAGTCGGATTCAGTTTGGACTAGGTCTGGTGGCTGAGAAAGGCAATTATCCCGGTTACTGCGGGAGGGATCATTATTCATACGAAATTCCTAGGGGTTAATATGCTTTCTCCCTACAACGCAATCATGGGACGGGTATGGTTGCACCTCATGAAAGCTATACCTTCGTCCTATCATCAACTGATCTATTTCTTGATTTTGGAAGGAGTAGGGGAGATAAGAGAGGACCAAGTAGCGGCCAAGCAATGCTTCCTGACAGTATGCGCCACAAAGGAAAAAATGGGTAAGGTACAGGTGATGAAACTTCACGAAGACACGCCCACAATTGATGATGTTGGACTGTTACCAGAAAATAAGGCTATTGAGGACCTGGAAAAGATTTAAATAGATCGGTATGATGAAGAAAAGTATTTCATTCTTGGTACTTCTTTGTCTAATTCTGAGGAGAAATCGTTGATCAATTTATTGACAGAGTATATTTAAGTGTTCGCTTAGACACCTTATGACATGCCAGGAATTGATCCACAAGTAGCTTACCACAGACTTAGGGTGGACCCACGGTGCCGACCTATGGTCTAGAAGGGGAGAAGGGCAGCTACTCAATATGTGGATACTATAATTGAAGAAGTGGATAGGCTCCTTGAAGCGAGGGCAATAAGGGAAGTCTATTAGCCACATTGGCTCTCAAACACAGTGGTGGTAAAGAAGAAAAATGGTAAGTGGAGGGCTTGTGTTGACTTCATCGACTTGAATAAACCATGCCCCAAGGACCCTTTCCCTCTTCCGAAGATCGACCAACTAGTGGATGTAATAGTTGGATTTAATAGGTTGAGTTTCCTAGATGCCTACCGAGGGTATCACCAGATCTCGCTACATGAAGAGGACCCTGCTACATGAAAAGGACTAAGAAAAAACTGCTTTCATTACCTTAAGGGGCATCTTTTGTTACAAAGTAATGCCCTTTGGTCTAAAGAACGCAGGCACCACCTATCAGAGATTAGTTACCAAAATGTTCAAGCAACATATCGGCAACAATGTTGAAGTGTACATTGACGACAAGGTAGTCAAAAGCAAGGTCAAAAAACAACACTTGGTCGATCTAAAGGAAGTGTTCAATATCCTCCAAAGCTATAAGATGAGGCTGACCGCCTTTAAATGTATGTTCGGGGTAAGCTCTGGAAAGTTTCTCGAATTTTTGGTTAACACTAGGGGATTGAAGTAGATTCGAATCAAATAAGTGCAATCTAAAATATTCAGGCCCCGAAGAACATCAAGGAACTCGAGAAATTGATCGGAATGGCAACGGCTCTCAACCGGTTCACCAGCCGATCTTCAGATAAGTGCTAGCGATTCTTCTAACTTTTGAAACAATGGGAGCAGTTCAACTGGAGTCTTGATTGTGATTAGGCCTTTGCCGACCTGAAGAAATATCTGGCCCAGCCACCTCTACTTTCTACGCCGCTAAAACATGAAGAGGTCTATCTCTATCTGGCAATATCAGACCACGCGGTCAGTGCCGTCCTACTTCGACAGCAAGACATGCAGCCAAAGCCAATCTATCACGTCAGTATAACTCTTCTGGGAATGAAGAGCAGGTATCTTCCACTGGAGAAGCTAGCCCTAGCGTTGGTAATGGCGTCACCTAAATTGGTGCACTACTTCAGGCCCTATACCATCAACGTCCTCACAGACCATCAGCTTAAGCCACTCCTCAGAAGAGCCAATTTCTTAAGAAGATTAGCAAAATAGGCAGTGGAGCTAAGAGAGTACAACATCAAATTCCTACCCAGGTCGGTAGTAAAAGGTCAGGTACTTGCTAATTTTATTCTTGAATTTTCTATTGAACTACCCCAGGAACCCATTTAGATATTTGATGTCGATCAATCAAATGGTGAACCCCCCTTAAAATTATGAGAGATTGCTGATCATTGGAAACTCTTCGTCAATGGAGCATCCAATGACTGGGGGCAAGATCGAGCACAGTCCTAATCATGCCAGATGGCATGGCATTGGAGCAGGCTATAAAATTAGAGTTTATTGCATCAAACAACGAGTCAGAATATAAGGTTCTACTCGCCGGACTGTGCTGAGTTATAGAGCTCAAGATTGCCGAGATAGCTATATATTCAAATTCTTAGTTGGTGGTCAACTAGATCATGGGCGAGTATGTGGCAAAAAAAAACATAATGGTGCATTACCTCGCAAAAGCAAAGGAATTGCTTGGCAAATTCAATAAATACAAGCTCTATCAAATCAGCCGCAGTAGCAATGCTCATGCCGATGCCTTGACAACACTGGCAATGGCCCTAAAGTTAGGATCAAGGAGAATGATTCACATGGAGACACTGTCAAGCCCAAGCATATTCCAAGAAGAAGTACAAGCCCTGGCTATTGAGCAGTTAAGGCCATCTTGGATGGACCAGATCATCTCCTACCTCGATAAATATAAGCAACCAAAAGACAAGAACGAGGCCAGAAGAGTCAAGCACAAGTTATTAAAGTATTGGCTATCTCTTGACAAGGAACCGTATAGAAGATCATTCATTGGCTCCTATTTATATTGTGTCCACCCCGACAAAGTACAGGGCATACTATTTGAAATTCAATAGGGTATTTGTGGGAGTCACGTCGGCGAAAGATCTCTCGCGCATTGAGCTATTTCCTAGGACTATTAGTGGCCCTATATGCAGAAAGATGTCACCCAGTATATGCTGAAGTGTGAAAAGGGCCAAAAGTTTTCGCCAATAATTCACTAGCCCACTAAGGACCTCACAACCATAACCAGCCCCTGGCCTTTTGCACAATGGGGGTTCAACATCGTCAGCCCGCTACCCCGAGCTCCAAGGAATAAGAGATTCCTTATAGTGGCAACTGATTACTTCACTAAGTGGGTGGAAGTAGAGCCCTTATCTACTATCATAGAAGTTGACACTAAGAGATTTGCATGGAAGAGCATCATTATAAGATTTGGCATACCCCGTGCACTGGTTTCAAATAACACCACCCAGTTTGGCGGTAACATGTTCAGAGAGTTCTGCAATGGCCTTGGGATCAGAAATTAC
Organism: Euryodendron excelsum; assembly: GCA_033060915.1. Classification (NCBI taxonomy): domain Eukaryota; kingdom Viridiplantae; phylum Streptophyta; class Magnoliopsida; order Ericales; family Pentaphylacaceae; genus Euryodendron; species Euryodendron excelsum. The sequence goes on along the minus strand of CM065391.1, from coordinate 2,241,074 downwards.
TACTCAACACTGGCCTATTCACAGTGCAACGGGCAAGCCGAGATATCAAACAAGACCATGCTAAATGGAATAAAAAAGATATTAGAAAAAACTAAGGAAAGATGGGTAGAAGAGCTGCCTGGTGTCTTATAATCTTACAAAACCACTCCAAGGAGATCTGTCAGAGAAACGCCTTTCTCATTGGCATATGGGGTGGAGGCGATAATACCCTTAGAAGTTGGACTTCCAAACATTAGATCGGCAAAATTTGACACCGGCCTCAACGACCAGACTTTGGCAAAATACCTCGATCTTATTAAAGAAAAGAGGGAGGTTGCTCTACTCAGACTTACTAGATATTATCAGCAACTGAGCTAAGCTTACAACAAGCGAATCCAGCCAAGAGCATTCATTTCCGGAGACATAGTGCTAAGGAAAGTGTTGGGAGTGACTAAAAATCTAGCAGAGTGGAAGCTTGGTCCAAACTGGGAAGGTCCTTTCAGAGTTGCGTCCCAGGTCAGCATGGGGGCATACTAACTGGAAATCGTCAAAGAAGGGCAACAGCTACCCCGACTTTGGAACGCTAATAATCTTAGAAAATTCTATCAGTAGGGATGTTCCCCAAATGATGTAATAGTCTGCGACAATCTATGATAATACATTGTTTTTCCCTTCAAAAGTTGCAACTGATTCAGCAAATCTACAGAACAAAAAATGGGATAACCATAAAAAACCAAGTGTCAAAACTTGGTCCTGTCCAACTTGTTGGCAGGTCGGCCAATAAAGGCCATAAAAAAACAAGTGTTAAACCTTAATCCTGTCCAACTTATTAGCAGGTTAGCCAATGAAGGCCATAAAAAACTAAGTATTGAAATTTGGTCCTGTTCAACTTGTTAGTAGGTTGGCCAATGAAGACCATAAAAAACCAAGTGTTAAAACTTGGTACTGTCCAACTTACTGGCAGGTCAGCCAATGAAGGCCATAAAAAAACCAAGTTTAAAAACTTGGTCCTGTCAAAAAATTGGACAGGTCATCCAATGAAAGGTTTGGTTAATTAAGCCAAGACAAAGCAAGAATTCAAAGTTGATAATTTATGGTTTAACTAAGAAACATCCATACAAGAGTCAAACTTTGAAAATGGAATCCATATTCATTCAAAATAACCGATTCATTATAAGATTTTGTAAAGGAAAGATACAATTACTTCAAAACAGAAAACTAAAGTAAAAGCTAGGCTACAACATCTTCATCAGGCTTCTTAGTTAGGTTAGCCAGGTCAAAGATAGTAGGATCAGCATCAGTCGTCTTCAAGATTTCGGGCTCAGCCGTCTTTAGCATGTCTACATCATCTTGTGGCCATTAGCTTCAGCTGTCTCTGATGTACCCGTGGCAGAAACAACCAGAATCGTTGTACCCTTGGCTGTCTCGGAGGCATCCTCATCACTACCCCCCTAGTGTCTTCTCAAAGTAGTCTGGAACATCTTTCCAAAGGCTAGAGGAGCTCTCAACATTCATCGCCTTCAGAGCCCCGTGCCAACCTTCGATGAAGATAGACTGCGATAGATTGACCATCTAGTTAGTAGTATCATTCAAGTTTTGCTTATGCCTCTCCTTATACTCGGCCTTCTCCTTGGCAAGCTCACTTTAAGTCTATCAACTTCGGCCCTCGCCTTGTATAAGTCCACTGTGAGTATGGCGTTGTCATCCTCCAGCTTCGACACTGTATCATCTTTCTAGATTAGATCGGCTATAGCTTAGTCCAGAGCAATCTTCGCATTCTTGGCTTCCTTTTCGATGGTTAGTTGGGCCTTTTTTGACAGGATCCATTCCCTCTCTAGTGTGTCATGCTCCTTAACAAACTTGTTATACTCCTCGGACAGAACTCAAAAGCGGCACATGGCCTCCAAAGCGGTGAGAGAGCCCTGGAAATGAAGCAGAGGCAATAAGATCAATACATAATTAGTAAGTCACTACCAAAAATAAATTAGTGAAGGAACTTACTAGTAGTGATTCATGGAAGGCTCCCAGAAAGATAGAGAGGTCATCGTTGCTCTCCAACGAGTCAACGTCAACACACTGGAGGTTACTCTCAACCACCCCCATTGTCATTTCAACTGACTTGATCAGGGAGTCGGTCGGCCGCATATGGTGGTCACCAACTATAGGTCTGACAACCACAAAATCAACATCATCAGTTGTTGCACTGCTACTAGGATAAGGGTCTGTAGGCATAATTTTGGCCTTCTTTGGTGCAGGCTTAATTAGTGTATCCCCTATCAATGGCTTCTTCTTCAATGCCCTTGTCTCTCTTATCTTCTTCTTTGGTTCGGTAGAGGTGACCTCTGTAGCGGGGGTAGGAGAAATGGGCTTTGCTTTTTCGGCCTCCAGCTTTCCCGCTTTCTTCAACTTCTTTGTTGCCTTTTGCAGCATCATCTCCTTTAGGTTCATCCCGTCGGGAGTATTAGAATTGGAAGATGAAGGGTACACCAGCCTATGCCTCTTCCCAATATCAACTATAACTCGGCGGTCTAGCACCGTTAATGGAGTTGATGTCGACACTAATCTGGATAACCTTGACCATCTGAAGATATATCTTAGACATAATAATCCACAGGATGGGCCGCCTCTTTAGTAGTGGTTCGAGGCAATTCGAATGACTCCCAACTCGGAAATTTGACCCTTGAGGTCACTAGGATGGCGCTATCAATGACTTGAGTCTCCAAACTCACCACCGATGGCAGCGCGTTAGAGAGCATGTCAGCAACGGTCACTTGGTCGTCAAGGTGTATCCCCTCAATCATAATCCCTACAGGGATCTTAGCAAATTCACCAATTGCACCCTCCTCGGATAACTTGGCAATCACACCTGGTGGAATCCTAGATGAGGTAGTGAAGGTTGAAACTCGAAGTGGGTAATTGAGCCGGATGTGAGGCGTCCTTGCAATATCGCACAGCCGACCAGAACCTCTGTAATTCAGGACCTTGTCCAGATCAGGCAAGTTGACTCCTCACGTTTGCTTCTTGTTCTGACCAGATGCTAAAGAAAATAAAACAAGGCAAGTCAGACATGTACAAGTTAATATACATAAAATAAAAAATAAAAAAAAAGAGGTCGGTCTAACTCTCTGGGGGTTCTACAGCATCGACTCAATGGCATTTGGTCGGCAGGAAGGTCGCCAAACTCCTAGGGGCCAAAAACCCAAATTCTACCATCATTTACACTCTTACCCAAATATGGGAGACACTTTACTATTTTCCTACTTTTATCAGTCACCCTAAGGTATACTTTGCAACTATCAAGACCAACTTTGCACAGAGTGTGGTAGAAATCAAGCTCGGTAAAGCCTAGGTTAACGCCTAGGATTTGGTTCAGCTCAAGCATTCCTATTACAATCCGATAAGCATTTGGGTTGACTTGGGTAGGACATAAATCATGGTGTTAAAGGAATTTTACAAGAAAAGGATGTAAGGGAAATCTAACACCACCCTCTACGATGGCAATCACGGGGAAGGGCATCCTCTTGTTGGTTCTTCCATCCTATAGTCCTCTAAATCAACCAACTAAAAGCCGACCTGGTCAGAAATATTGTACCTAGACTTAAAAGTAGCAATAGCCACCGGGCTATCTACAAGTTTTCTAAGGTGAGCTGCCATCAGGGGATGACCACAGAAAAGTAGGACAAAAAGTGAATAAAGCAAAGGTTTGAAAGACTTATAGTATTTGGGCAGGAATCATTCTCTCTCTCACCAGGAATCTTAAAGCAAGCTCGAATGATGGGAATGAATGAGTATGTGCTCAATTTATAACGGGTTATGCTGTCGGTTTAGATACGGCCATCACGATGCCTGAGCCAAACCGTCACCTCGTAAGCCCAATCGACGCGTCCCTTCAACTGCAAGGCTGGTACGAAGTGTTCACGTGTTGTAAAGTGACGGAAGTTTAAAAGGCAAGCTTTAAATGCAAATCTCAACCCCTGCCCCCTATATTTATCTAAACAAGGCGTAAGAGTTGGGAGGGCAATTGTGGGCCCAATAAGAGCCAAGCCCAAGACCAAGAGAGACCAGCCCAGTGAGGTTGGCCCATGATTGCCAACCTATCAGACAAAGCCCATGCCGATTAGAGGTAGGGACCCAAAGTGGCTGGCCCATGAATCCTAATCCAAAGGGTACTAGGACTAATGAAGTCCGTAATACAAATCATATTCCTAAGTGAATTAGGACAAGCAAAAGATAAGTCCAATACATTAAACTGACTCAATTAATAAGGATTCCTAGGAAGAAAGTAACTCCAATTCCCAAAGGCAGTATGGCATTCCGAAAATTATAAATATTCCCATGCACCAAGGGTGTAAGCTATGTTCACTTGAGTTCTAACTCTCTAATATTCCATTCAATTTATTGTGATTAAGCTTACTAACTTAATCATCAAAGTGCCTTCGGCTCAAAGAGGGTTGAGATATTCTTATCGTCTTCTTCTTTTGTAGATTGCTCGTGCTCGTCAATACGATTTGAGAGTTCAATCGGGCCTTCCTAAAAATCCCACATACAATTTCATATACAATTCATTAAAAATACCGACGAGTATCTGAAAATTACAAAATTTATTTTAAAAATATTTATTTATCAAAGTATAAATTTTGATAGAAAAATTAAGCTCTAGAACATTCTGCACGCGCCCCAGAGTGGACATGCACAATTAACACTAGTCATCATCTTCCTCCTATTTTTGTCTGATTTTGATACTTTTCGATAAAATTGGTTTTTCTATCTTGTTTTTTAATGGAATCAAGTGATTCTTGAGTCTAAATTTCACTACTCGAAAACATATACAACTTTCATGTTTCAAGTTTTTAGATTTAAGGTCATTTTGACCTCCGAAAATGGCCTGCAAGTGCACGGTTCTGCCTAGATTTTTGGTGCAGACCTGCAACTCCCTTTTTCCTCAGTTTTCTCCACATAAATCAATGTTATAGGGTCATGCATGGCTATTCCAAGATACATACTTGTTAGGAACTTGCGAAATTTCCCATAACACGACTATAATATATAAGTATAATACCAAATTTTTTTATCTGATTAGCAAAGACTAATATACATTATTAGAATCATACGTTCGAGATATCTCTGGTTTGATCCCAAATAGCAGTAAGCATGAACTTCGAAATTCTTCTGCTTTGATCTCGAACAGCAAGCAACAATAACAAGCCCGAATCAACTGTTCGAACTCAACCTTCGAACTTCTATTGTATCCCTTGTACACGCCTTACTCCAGTGAGAGTGGGCTCACAATTGCTAGAATTTTTCTTCTTCACAAAAATGTGTATCTCTTAATTTTGAGCAAGTGTAATCTTAGCTGCTCTTAGAGTATATATATATATATAGGTTACAACATAGACCATAAGATTAGTATGACTAAGGCTTCCTAATCCAACCATGACTAATCCTTATTTACATAAATTATAATTTATACCACTAATGAATTATAATTGCACTCTTTGTCATACTAACAATTATATTTCGAGCTCCACATTATTAAATGTTTATTTATCTCCCCACGTTAAGATCACAGATACCCGTCTATTAAATTGAATTACTGAAAATTAAATTTAGTAGACTTATTTAATTCCTTGAGATCTTCTACTTAACTTATTTAATATGTCGGATTCATAATCCACCTATATGGTCTAACATAGTCAAAACTTATTAGTTTTCTCAAGGAAGTATCATCAATTCCTATACCGAGACATAGATTCCATCAATACTTAATATTTACCATACACGTAATGTTATTATCCAACTCACTGAGTTTTTTAACCCATAAAGAATCTCACTCTTTTGTGAATCAAAACAATAAACATTAAATGCATGTATCTATTTATTATATTAGGATTAAAAGTATAAGTACTCATAATAATCATGAGGTATTAATTATTTTATATAATCTGTATAAAAACAATTACCTTAACACAGTCTTGTTTAATACACTCAAAGTGTACTAGTGCAATAAGTTGGAACTATACTATTCCCTATAGTCAAGACAGATCTATTAAAACTTTGTGCTACAGTCCTATTGATAGTGTATCTAGTTCTATCTAAGACTGTGAACAATAAGCTTATATTTTATAAGAATCGATGATCTGATCTTCTGTGTGTAAGCCACACTCTACACACCTAATTATCTATTATATAGAATAAGAGACACACATGTACAATTATTAAATAAATAAAGCAAGACAAACATTACTCACACAGATTTTTATTAAAATGGAATACTAATTTATTAATAAATACTAAAACCATTACACAAAGTATATCTTTTAGTATAAATCCCTGAAAATACTAGCTATCCATGGTATTAAATGAATCAAAATGCAAAACTCAAAGTCACTTATTGTGACCAACCAAATCTATCCCATTTTTGTAAAAAAATAAAACTCATTTCACTTCCATACAACATGAGCCCTCAAGACCAAGACCAGATTCTGAACATTCCTAAGATGCCTAAAAACATCTCCTAAATTCCCAAAGTCAAAATGCATAACTTGAAATTGAAATGCTTAAGTTTCTTAAAAATTAAGCATTGTCGGAAACAATGGCTTTTCGACCACCTCCGGCCTACCAAACTAACATGTAAGAATAAAATAATGTATATATCAGCATAAAATAATGTATATATCAGTGAATATAACAACATACTTGAGTTTGAGAAGATTTGGGCCTAATTTGAGCTTTGTACTAAGTTTTTCCTCACTTTCTCACTTATTTTCTCACTTGGCAAACACTTTCTCTATATATATATATATATATATATATATCTACTTGCATGAATTTGGCAGCCCAAATCTGATGTTCTAAAACTCCATTTGTATCTATTGCATACAATATAGAATGATGAAAGGAAGAAGCTTTTGGACAAGTGTCCAAGGCTCACTTCCCCTCTCTCTCTCTCTCTCTCACACTTACGGGTTGTCTTCCTTGGCATCCCCAAGGAGGTCCTACTAGGCATGTTTATTGCACTACCATATCTTATCTCTATTGTGTTGATTGAAGGGAGACAAACATGACAAGTGTTTGTCATGCACAATTAAGATTTTTTTTATAAAAAAAAAAAAAATTGGGTTTTATATGTTGCCTAACATGGAGTGAATTCTTTCGGTAAGAAAATAGTCTAGTGGTCAGGTAGTACTGAGTACTCAGTAGTAATTCCTATAAAATGGTGACACGTGGTGAGCAAATACATTAGCAACTTGAGATTGAGGAGTAGTGAAAAGACTTTTAAAGAAACATCCTATCAAATTTTGCCAAATAATATTTCTTCTTAAAAGTCTGTCCACTACTCCACTACCTTAGGTTGCTGATATATTCACTACCACATATCACTATTTAATGGAGATTACTACTAAATATTCAATATTACTTGACCACTAGACTTTTTTCCTTTTAGGTGAGTTTGTTTTTGAATTCTTTTGATTTGTTATTGATAAGAACTGCTAGTTGTTTGGATAAAGTTGCTAGGTGGGTTATTAGCTAGAGAGTAGGAGTTGATTGAGTTTGTTACCTGATAGATAGGATTTGGATTGAGTCGATGCAATCCCCCTGACCTATTTAAATAGATTGTCAATAAATTATCGGTATTAATATTTCTATCAAAAACCCTTGTGGCACCCATTTGGTTCAGTGAAGGAGGTTGGTCTCCTCGAATTAGATCACTAATCTCCATCATATGAATTTTCTCTTCTCTTGCCAAAATAGGTAAAAGAAGGAAAAATTAGTTGAAGGAGGGACTTAATTCTCCATAGTTCTTAGAATGTTGTATCAAATAATATGTAGAGAAAGAAGAGATTAATGCCCTGTTTGGATCCCAAAATTATTGAAGAAAAGAAAAACAAAAAAGAAAAACAAAACAGAAGGGTAAAGTAACAGAAATGGGATTCCAAACTTCATACTTTGGCTCGATTAAATTGAGAAAATAAAAAATAAATAAATAGACTTTTAGCAATAACAAAAATAAAAATAAATAAAATAATACAAATTTTTTATCATTTTTTAATTTTCTTTTACTTACCATTTTCTATTACAAATAAATAAAAAGAGTAATTTTATTTTTCATCATTTTTTATTTTGCCTCAATAAATTTGAAATTCAAACATGATATAAAATTATTTACTTTTGGATTACAAAGGGAAACAAAAATAAACAAACAACAATAAAAATATTGCTCTCGTTTTCTGGTCTCTTTCATGTGAACGATGCGGGAGACCCTTTTGCATTGGAGCAGCAAGAGAGAGAGAGAGAGAGAGAGAGAGAGAGAGAGAGAGAATGGATAAGGACAATAAATTATTTTTCTTAGAATTCAGGAAAATAACAGATTCCAGATAAGAATTGAAATTTAATGCTTTCAATCGTTGTTTTGTCAGAGCAGAGAAATAACTTCTAATGGATCAAATTCGATGGTAAAGCCAGCATTTCCATTGATCCATGAAAAACTCGACACCGGTCCTCCCTCTCTGAATCACAACCCACCCACAACGCCCAGAAAAAATTCCTAAATATTTACTCCATTAACATACATACCTTTGTATGTTAATATAGGGAGATACACATATACATATAGATAAATAACTTTGTCTATTCCTCAACCTGTATCATATCTACATCAAAACCCCAAAAATAAAAATGGCGAATGTGTTCACAAGTATTGGATTTGGAATGGGTACTTGGTTTCACAAAAAGATTGTCGATCCCCTTCTACAAATCCTCCGCAGGTTCCCTCTCTCTACGTATTTTATGTGTATATATGCATGTATATAGCCTGAGTAGAATTCATGGTTGATCGACTCCCAACCCCCGTTGTTGTGTATTACTGGTATACAAATTGTTTAGTTTTGATCATTGCTTTTATTATGTATTATGTGCATAATTGAAATCCTGCCTAGCTCGGAAATATTTAAGCTACCTTTCTGAGAGTATTTAGTTGATCCCTTTTGACTCCGTTTTCAGATTCAAGATACTGTTTTTGTTACAATGATGAATTATTAGAAGGTTGTTAAGAATTTTGTTGTGGTATTTTCATTAGGGGTGCGGAGCCGAAGCAGTTGGCGTTCTCTGCTGCTCTTGGCCTCAGTTTGGGAGTGTTTCCCATCTGTGGTATGTTGTAATTTTCAGCATTTTGGGGTTCTTGCTTTGAATTTAAGTTACATGGGAACCATTTTATAAATGTCTGTCCTGAACTAAGCACACAAAAAAGAGAGAGAGTTAGTTTTGTTTTGTTCAGCATATGTCTGATGTCTCAGATCCAACTTCACATAAAGGACTGAATTTGCAGCTGCTATGTAGTATTCTTTTTCCCCAACTTTTTTCTCTTGTACCAGAATTTTCAAGCATGTATACGAAAAGTTTTGAACTCCAAAGAAAAGATTTGAACTGAAAGAAACTAAGGGCGCGTTTGATTTGGGAGACAAGGCTGGACTAGACTTGTCTCGCGTTTGGTTGCAAAATAAGGCCAGGACTAGCTGTCCAATTGGGACTACTAGTACCTAATACTAGTTCTTATTCAGTTGCATGGGGAGGCTGGGTTTTGGGAATCCAGGAAAATGGGATATGGGATGAAATGACTTAATTACCCCTTCTCAGCATACATTATGTATTATAATATATTAGAATACGGTAATATTTACATAATATAATATTACAAAATATTATATAGTATTATATTATATTAGTTGGTTTGAGTTGTGGTGTTCATGTGTTATATACTAAAACAAAAGTTTGAGTTGGTCATACAAGAATCAGTATAATTGTCTCTACCTCGTAAAATAGATGAGGGTACCGAGCTGGGCAAGTCAAAAGCCTAGCAAAGATGAAATTGGAGACGACTGCCTTTGTGTAACCCCATGAAAGATACAGTTAGTGAAAGAAAAGGGAAGTGATATTTCTGACAGCTTTGAAATTTTTGAGAAGATCCATGGTGATCCCATTTGAAAGAGGCATGCTAAATTGAGTCAAAGCGAGGATGAATAGGAGTATAGGCATGGACTAATTAACAAAGAGTTCAAACACTGAATGTTTAAACTGAAGACTTTACTTCTGACTACCTTGAATGGTGGAGTAGTAGTTCTGTTGTGATCAGTTGCAGCCTGGCCAACAAATCAATGGTTGAAGCAGCTAGAAGCATGTAATCAAGGGGGCTTCATTAGCGGTTTGGGAAATTAGATTTTGTACATAATTTTAAAAAGCTCCAGCTGTCATCACGTTCAGATGAGGGCACAGGATAAATAATTTTTCTTTTCAGATATTATATGTAACTCCAAAGTGAAGGAAAGTATCCTTCAAATTTATATTGTCACGGACACTTTAGAAGATAGAGGTTGGTTGTCCGTGCTTTGTTGATCTCATTTAACTCCTTCAATATCACAACAACCTAGCACATGAATAGCACCTAAGAAGCATGAATACGGACACGTTAACACGACGATTTTTAAAAAATGCATGACACGATATGGTGGGGACACGGCACTATATTATTTTTTTTATTTTATATGTCATATATAGGAATATTTTATTCATAGTTAATGAAAAATTACAAGATTCCACCAATTAAAATTTAAAACCATGTATTCTATCCCTTAACCATCAAATTAATTATAAAATCACATTGTTTTTAGTTTACAATTAGATCCAAAGTTAATTTTTTCAAACTTGTTTATGCCTAAGTAATGGACACGTGTCCCTCAAGTATTCAAAATGTGTTAGGTTCTACAAAAATAAAAATAATAACAAGAGACGTCGGATGCATGTTTGACAGGTGTATGGGAGTGTCCAATGAGTGTCGCTTGCGACACGAACCTGGCACCTTCTTTGAACTGTGCTTGCTTCTTAGAATACCTCATTTTGCAAGATTTTGTATTGTGTTGATGGACTCAAATGGACGAGGAAACTGGCTCCAGTTTTTTTAGAATTCAAAAGCCACTCTCTATGAGATATAGCATTTAAAATACGATAATGGATTGAGATTAATAGAATGTGGAGCTTATGCTCATGATCAGCAAACGTCTAGACCAAGGGACGTTTTTTGGAGGAAAGGGTTGAATACAAGAGAAGGGCTTTAATTATCTTATTATGGAAGCAAGTTTGGGAAATTCCTTTGACCAAATTGGTTTTGTAAATTGAAGACACCAAACTTAAGGGTCTCGTGTATAATGACCAATGCTCAACTGCAAGGATGAAATAGATGATGCATTTAAGTAATATATTCTGCAAATTTAAAGTATATATGACTATGATTAGGCACACGTACATACACTTAAATCTATAGACATGTACATATATGTACACACACCAAGCTATGTGCATGTGTAGATGCATTTATTCGTGAATAGGTAATATATAGTGAAGAATGCAATCAAGGTAACTTTCTACCTTTATGGTATGGTAATCTTAGTAACAAGGACGCTGACTGAGTTGTTAGCGTTTGACAAGTACACGAGGTGCCTTGAACATGGCCTTTCCAAAACAAACTGAACTTCTACACCAGTGACAGCACCTAAACAGTGCTCAACTCCGTTTTGGTATTGGTGCATTCAACATATCAATAAATGCTTAAATAAGAGTCTTCTATTTGCACAGATTATAAGCTAGAGGTAATTGAACTACTCAGCCACTATGAAGAATGCTTAATAGTGTACATTTGGGCATGTACGCATATGTATATATACACATGTATTTAACGTGTAGAATATTATAATAAGAATTGATACATATATATTGTTTTTACTATGACAATAATGAAGTCATAAGTATGTAACCTGTAATTGTTTATTGGTGTGGACCACTTGTTTGCTGCTGCTAATAGACCTGCAACATGGGATATTAACCAAAAGAAAAGATTGATACTAATGCTGATGGCATACTTTGTTATAGGATACACTGGATGCTTGATTATTGCAAGAAACCTGAGAAAAAATGGAAAGATAAAAGAGATAATAAGTCTAAGGCATAAGTGGTGAAGCCAAAGATTTGAAATTTTTTTCTTTCTTATTCTTTTTCTATGGGCAAGAACTTATAACTTCATTGTAAATAAAACCACCAAATGGAGAATGTATCTGAGAAAGCCAAAACACTGAACCTACAAGCAACCTGGTTCCTAGCTACAGAAACAAGTAAACAATCGCGTATAAATATTTACTACCAAGCTATATGCAGCACATGCTATGGTAGAAATAATTTTGCCAAAAGCATCTGACAGCCTACTTTCTCTTCTTCTATTTGTCTTTTCCCATATTGGCAGTAAAGTTATATGAATACAGCATTGCAATGGGCTTCCTCTGCAAAACCCCTTGGAACATTCTCTATCTTACCACAAAATGCTTGTTCCAAACTTGTAGCAAACCTTTAGTGTTTTGGATGATAGAAGCAATCTGCACCTTGAATTGCCTCATCCAAAAACTGAACAGCTAAGTGCATCCAACCAGACTGGAAGCCCCCAGTGACTGTCTAACCTATACCTGTATATATCAAATGAAGCATTAATGCAATCTTGGTCATAGTCTAGACAATACAGAGTTTAGACTTAGGTGTTGGTACAGACTACCATGATTTTGCCATCCTGTTACTATGCTTCTATGTTTATTCATCATTCACTCACTTTGTTGCTCCCTGACTTCACAATTTGTTTCTTGAAATCCATCGCTTGATGGATCATGCTTATTTGTTGAAAGTCTTCCTGTGGTAGACCAATCTCATTTTCTGAATTGATATCCCCATGACATAACTGCTTAAGGGAGAGATGCATCCATGAGATTCCATCCTTTAAAATCCACTTGTCCTCTGAAGAGACATATGTAAAAGGGAATACCTTCTTGTTGGCTGATGCTGAACACACAAATAAACCAACAAATCCTTACTTGTAACATTCATCCCTGTGTTCCTTTGGCTGTGTACTTACTTGTTTACACTGTGTTATTTTTATGCATCAATACTAATGGTTATTGGTTTTCATAGGAGTGATTTATTGCAGCCACCATGGTCAACATCTCCCAGTTTCAACTTTCTATTAGACTATATGGGCATTTGCCTCACTGGCTTCAGTGTTTCAAACCATTTTTTGTAGCGCTGTTATAAGCTTAACCATCTCACAACTTTTGCACGTATAAAGCATTGATCAAGCAATGGCCAAATTTCATTATTGTATTTCTAATTTTTCTTATTTGTGCGGCTAATGCCAAGAGAAATGATAACTTCTAAATTGTTTAGCACTCAGCTGCCACGCCCCAACTTATTTTTGACAAGATTTCTTTTCCTGCTTTCATATAATCTTCATCTTTGACTATGTTTCAAATAAATCAGGGGCAATGCTTCCTACGTATGGAAGCATTTCTTTGACATGAGCATGGAATCCTAAGAAGCAAAACAAATATGAAGCAATACTGACGTGCCAACATAATTTTCAAACAAAAAAAAAAAAAAGAGATGGTAGTGACATGACAATAAACAAATGTATTTTTATATATATATGAAAATAATAGCTACTTCTTCATTTTTATATTTATATTATGTAATATCAAAATAGTGAGAAATCATATTCTGCATTCTACATATGTAAAAATAAGTGCGAATAAAGAGTCCTAATATCTATTTTATAATACTCTATTCATGAATTTATTGGTAATGCTGGATTTTAGAATTTAGAAAATCAAAAATACTAAAGGAGGAAGGATCAATATGTATGAATCAACATTATGTTTATTTTATGATTTGATTTCAACTTATTTTCTTCTAGCAAGGTGTTTCATGTGTGTGCGATAGACATGTGTGTCCCTCAAGTGTCTAAAGCTTGACGGGTACTAAAAAAGTTAAAAATAATGAATTCATTTGATATTTTCGTTGGATTATTTTGTAATTTCGTTATTTTTAGGATCCAGATTAGTTTGGTGTTTATTTAGGGAATTCATTAAGTCCTTTTCTATTTCTAGTTGGTTTTGGAAAATCCTTTTCCTAGTAGGAAAAGCTACAATGCTTCTATAATACGATTAGATAGGTTAAGATAACGAGAGGGAAAGGCCCCAAAGCCAGGTTGAGCATCTTGGGGCGGACCCAACATGATCTTAAAATACAATTAGACAAGTTAAATAATGAAATTCTCTGCAGAATGCTGTTCCTTTTCAATGGTGAGACTTCATTAATTACTTCTCCTTCTTCTCTTGTATTTTTTTATAATGGAAATGAGCAAACAATTATTATTATCTGTGACCTCAATCTCCAAAAGAAGCGAGTGAACTTTCTTGTTAAATAATTTTTAAAATATTGTGATATTAGTTTGTATCACTTTATTTATTTGCAATTTCAGAGACCAAACTAATATTGATTCAATTTTTTTTTAACTTATCCCCACCCAGTATAAAAATTTCACTTGTTCGCACTTTAATCTGTGCATGGTTTTAAAAGTTGGGCGTCTTCATTTGATCTTAGGGGAAACCAAAGGTGAACCACGAGAAAAAACCTGAATCGAGAATTTTGAAAAATGCTGTGAATTACATGCTGTAGGAGGGTAAGAAATTCAGTCTCCCTTACTAAAGCTGTGATTTTGCAGACCTTTTCTTTTCCCAGTAGTAATGAATGCATTACCCTTGTGCTTTCAATAACCGACTTCATAATACAATTCAAGACTCCTTAGCTGTTAGTGTTACAATAAGTTTCACTTTCTTTCACAAAAAAAAGAGAGAGAGATTGCAAGTCTGAAGATTATGATTAATTATTCGTTATGTGAAGTGGTTTCTTGATATTACATTCACATTTGCATTCTCTTAGCCCATCACATTTTTTGTTTCCCTTTTCAGTTTAGATGAGGATAATTCATTTGTTTATCCAGTTCTAACACCAGATCGTAACATTTTGGTGTCATTTTACCTTAACTTGTCAACAATTAAGTCTGCCCTATATTATCCAAGTGAAATCAAGTTGTAACAATTTGTGAGCTGAAAAGGCATATATATAATGTTGTAAATTGAAATAGAGAATGTAAGCAGGCAAGAAGTTTCTTTTAATACTGAAGGCATAGATGCACAAAAGGATTCAAATTTGAACTCAGAAATCACAAAACTTTAAATTTTTCAAACGAACACTGCTGGGTATGAGGTCATATTGAACTCGGTTGGTTTTGCCTCGATGTGCACTATTTTTTTCTTTTTTGTAGTAAAATGCTGAGAGTCTTTGCAACCAAATATTGAACATTTGTTTATGATACCAACATCATGACAAAGAAACCCTGTTGCGGGAATGTGTGAACAGAACTATGAGTTCCTTGGATGACCACCTTAAAATTGATCTAATTTTGTCATTAACAGGGGTCACTGTCTTTCTATGTGGAATGGCTATTGCAGTGCTTGGATCTCTCTGTCATGCTCCAACTGTGATGCTCACTAACTTTATTGCTACTCCAATAGAATTCAGGTAAAATATGTTTTTCGCTATTCAAACTTTTGCTGTCATTATTCCCTATGGCTATCTAGAATGGACATGAATTATCAGTTCTTGTACTGATGGTGCTGTAACAAGTTTGGTAGAAACACTTTTGGGGACAGATGGAATCTTTTTCAGATTTAAGATTCATTCAATATTGAATGCTGAGTTGGCATCATTCCCCTTTTTCAATTCTTTTATGCGCCGCATGCTAATGTTGCTTATCTTGAGGCATCAACAAGGAAATTGGGCTTCTCTACATGGTTAAGCCATTAAATCATGGTCAGTCTTAGTTTTTATTAGAGTCATCTTTCAAGGATAACATATTAATTTAACTAGTTGGTCGTTAAAATGTGGTACTTCTTAATTCTTCATGTTGCTCTTGAGCAGGCCACAGTTCGAAAAAATGGTACCTTTATCATATTATATTAAGCCATCCTCTTCTTTCGTTATAATAAATACCGCTTCTGAAACATCACTGCCTTACTTGTACGTCAGTAGTGAAATGGCAGTTTCAAATAAGATAAATTATGCCATGTGATTTTTTATTTTGTCTTTTATAAGTAATCTTGTGCCACGTGATTTATCATTTTCATTATGTGCAAAATTATCTACGAAGCGGAAGGTGAACGATGGTTACTAAGAGGAGATATATGTGAAATAAGGAGCATTTATTATGTGTTTGCCACCCATCTAATTACAAGATAATGACTACTTTTTCTATCATATCTTCTTATAGGCACACAGTTTAGCAACTTATGCTTTTTTTTTTTTTACAATAGTCTTTAGCTGAGCTGATTGTTAAAGGTATATTCTGCTCACCTATATAGATGTTCATAGCCTGATTGCTGTTGGTGTGTTTTACTGTGTAGTCTGGTGGTCCCCTTCTTACGCCTCGGTGAAGTTATTTCTGGTGGACCTCATTTTCCATTAACTTCTGATACTTTAAAGAAGGTTTTTACTGACCAAGCTTCCCAGGAAGTCCTACAAAGCATTTTGCATGCGGTAGGTACCAACTACCAAATAATTTTTTTAAGCTTAATTTTCTGTGTGCGTGTGTTTGTGTAGACTTGATGAGTGTGGTTCTTCCTGCCGGCATATGCATATCACTTTTCTTATTTTAGGTTCATACCAGTGAATAACTACTCTATAAAACCTTCCATCTTTTGTGGGAGGTGATTTGGTTACAGGTCACAGTTAAACTCCCTAGATACTTCCAAGAA
This sequence comes from Euryodendron excelsum, assembly GCA_033060915.1. NCBI lineage: Eukaryota > Viridiplantae > Streptophyta > Magnoliopsida > Ericales > Pentaphylacaceae > Euryodendron > Euryodendron excelsum. The sequence continues at coordinate 2,224,416 of CM065391.1, read as the reverse complement.
GGCTAGCTGGAGCCTTTGAGGAGGATAGAATAAACTACAGTCTCAAGATTCTAGTCAAAAAAATCCAAATGGAGATAGATGGATTCAGCATTAAAACAGTTACTAGGGAAAATTTTACAGCATTAAACCAGTTACTGTGAGCATTGAGCAAACATTAGATATGAAAAGCAACTGTAATTTCCTAATTGAACATTTTATACTTGCAAAAGAACTGATGGAATGAGCATAACTTAAGACCGTTTGTTGGGAGTCCCTTTTACGGAGCAAATTATGATGCATCTAACTTTCAACTTTTATGGATAGCTCATGAGCTTGACATAATCCTTTATGAGTTGATGCCAAATTCCAGGGAGGCCAGCTTGTGGGGAGACTGGGCCTGCGGTGAACTATGGTAGCGAAGCCATCCTATTGGTTATTCAATTTAATTCATGGTTATCAGGAAACTCTTTTTGAGGGTTAAAACTGGTTTCCCCATAAACTTGCTTTGGGAGCTGAAACGAAACTCTAACAAAAATTTAAGGAAAATTCTAGAAACCATTTCAGAAACGCTAATATAGTTTAGACAAACATGTTAGAAACTCTTGGGAAATCTTGGGAAGACTTCTTATAAGCGCGCTTCCCATAATTTCTAATATTTTCTTCATGCTCTCAAATCTTTATTTTTCTATAACAAAAAATTGTAATAATTTATATTACTATTGTCAGGACCCAATCTTGGCAAGTGTAACTCCCTACCAAGAGAGAGGACCACACACACTCCAACACCTGCTCATAGATTTTATGCATCAGAATAATCAAGAACATATTAGTCCTTCTGGACATCATAATCATTCATTAGATCATCATCCAACACCAATCATTCTCTTTAGTGTTACTAGCTTTTGCAGGTAATAGCACATATACATCGATACCATGACATAAACATAAACATCTCCATTAAACTCTAGGCCACCCTAAATAATTACACTCAAACCTGTGCGATGCAACTCGGACCTTACTAGGGGTGGATATTGGTCAGGCCTACACTAAAAATAGAACCCATTGGGCCTACAACTAAATTTCAAGTCCACCCAAAATAAAAATTACATGCCCAAGCCCGCCCATTTAACCCAAACTTTTTAATAAATAATTTTATTCTCTAAAAATAATGTTAGATTATTTAAAATCTAATTACATAGATATATTGATATATAAATATATTATTTTACATATATTTTTGGTTGGGCCGGCTGGGCTTTAAACAAGATTCCCAAGCCCACCCATTAATATAATTTGGTCTAAAAAAATTCCCAAGCCCTATAAACGGTGGGGGTGCTTGGGAGGGCCTAGCCTGGACATCAAGCCCATGGCCACCCCTAGACCTTACAAAACATCAAAATATATGGGTTGCTCGAAAAAAGTTCCTAACCATCTCCCCCATGATCAACTATGCTTAGAATTACCAAAGGAACAATTCTAACAGAGATCACACTTCTAGAACGATATCTCTCTCAATCATGCCAAAGCGCTCTACTAAATGGAACTAGATGTCTGAAAGGCAACAAGGAAAGAAAGAGCTAGAGCCCAGTGAGTATCCATATTCAGAAAAATTGAGTTAAGTAATCCTCATCGTGAGCATTTTGGTGGATGGAAGAAAGGTCTTCATTTATTCAGAAATCTGATGGGTTTCTGTTATTTATGCTCTCTTGTTTGGGTTTCTGTTATGCTCAATTAAATGTGGTGGTTATAACAATTTTTTGGATCCCTAATAAATTTTGTTGTACATATCCTATTTATTCTTATATTACTTAGTGTTTCTTATTTCGCATAATATTTTTGGACCAAATTTCGCATTTCCATTTCTGATTCCCATATTAGCAAACTATTAATCATACCAAACGATTGGTTATCCTTTAAAAATTCTCTAATATCTATGACTAATGCTTGAGTTACATATAGTAGCAATCTAGTCTGCCATAGTAAGTAGAATAGTAGCAATCTAGTCTGCCATAGGTAGATCAGTGAAGGTATTGAAAAGATGGTGCATCAGTGAAGCTAACTAGTTTCTATGCAATGGATAGTTGCCCTTAAAATTTTGGGATGGGCATCTACGGGCTGACACAATGATAAGTGAATTTCTAGACTGTCATGTGGGCAGTTTCTTGAAATTTTATTGGTTTAGGGTGCAAGGTGTATGAATGTTTCTTGCCAAAAGATATTCCGAACAAGAGAGACTATTTATTTCAGAAAGTCTATATCATAGTTTGTGAGGAAGTGTGATAAACAATACCTCATTTGTTCCTCTTCTTGTTCATATCATTATCTGTGTATCTAAGTTTAACTCTTATCTCTTCATATGCATTCTATTATATAAAGCAAATGCCAAACTTCCTATGGTCCTCAGTTTTACTACAGGAGATTGCTACTTGGCAAAATTTAACAGAATGGGGAATAAAAATCTCACATGATAAAGCCCTTACCCATGGTGTGTAGTCCTCCTCTAGTTCATAGAAAGGCTCATGTGCAGTTTGTTGAGATCAATGCCAACAGAGATGGAAGTTCTTGTACCTTGCTACAGCTAAGTGGTTTTATTAGGGACTTGATGAAAAATCATAAAACACATACTGATATGTCATTCATGTGTTCAAAGCTTACTGCAAAGCTTAACAAGCTTCTAAGGTGGTGGATTTATTTTTGTTCCCCAGTAAGCCAGTGCAAGAGCATTAACGGTTCTTGCTGTTAATAAGTGAGACAATCGTTGAAACAGTGTAGTAGACATAATATTTGTTACCAATAAAGGAATGACTATAATTTTTATATGGAGATTGGCTTGTATTATGGCTAGGTAATATATTCCTATTTTGCCCTTAAAAAAAACTTTTGAATACTATTGAGCCTGCAAGATGGTACTAGGACATTTTGGAACATATAAATATAGAACTTAGAAATTTTTAACCCACATAATCTTTTCTATATTATCTTCCTATATATATGGATGGCCTGCTACAACATATATAGAACTTCCTTTAAGAAGTTTTTAACTGAGAAGGATGCATACATTGGCCCTAATGCTTTGAATTTTTATTTTGCTTGCTTAACTTGGTGCTTGTTTAAGTGAGAAGATACTTCTGAATATTGCTTATTGACAATCTTTTGCAGTTGTTGGGCTGGCTTGTTGCAGCACCCTTTATCTTGGCTACGCTACATATATTATTTTTGCCGTGTTTTAAGATCCTTGTTCGCAAGTTCAGCACCATTCCATCAAGCCCCAAGAAGCCACTCAGTTCCCACACAGATGTCAGGCTTAAGGTAAGGGATGTTTGATTAACCTTTGCAATAAGCAAACAACTATCACCAACTACATTGACAAGGAGCACCTTGCATTTGCTTCTAACGCCAATACTGCTTGTATATAGAACTTCAAAGGTTAGTCCGTATGTGTATAACTATCGAGCTTTCAAGCGTGGAAAATTGAATGTTGTTGCCAAGCTGGTCCTTGGAGAAACATTTATGTCCATATTATTGTAATTGCTAGAATATATATGTATCAGTTAATTAGTTTTCTCTTTTCTATTCATTGTTCAGTACTCCTCTTGAGCCTCCTGAATGTAACTTCAACAATTCACAATCCGTTATGACACATAGATTCTCTTCTCTCTCCAAGGGTTTTCGGCCCTCTTTTCTTCCTAATTTCGCTATTTATTCTATCATAGTATGAGAGCCATAACATGTCAATGAAATTGATGAGCTCTTGACATTTGGAAGTCTTTTTCTTTATATTCATGCATGGTCGAGTGTATGCTAGCTTCCAATTTTGTGATGGGGAGACCCAGCACACTGGCATGTGCAGCTAAGTCAATGCTGTGGGGCTGGCCCTTTTTTTTATTGATAATTTGTTATTGATAATTCAATCATAATAATGCCAGATGCCTCACTAGGTCATCCTAGTCCCCGGACTAGAGAGGCAGATCTGTTCCCCCTGTTTTTATTCAGTTGTTTTTTTTTTTCCCCCTTTTACTAAGTTATATAAGGGGGAGACAAAATTTTATTTTGTTTATATGTTTTTGAAAATGATTGATAGACTTAGTTTAAATTATTTAGTTGTTTAATGTTATGTTTGGATATTGATTTGTTAAAAAAAATGAAGGGAAAATCAAATTACTTATACATGTTCATTTTTTAATTTGCAACCAAAACAAAAAAATTAAATCCTTTTTGCAAATACTATTCATTTTCTTCTTATTTTTCTAACAAAAAAAAAAAACTTCTTTTACTATATTTTCTTTTCCAATATATTTTCTTACCCTCCACGAATATAAGATTCAAAGATATGTTATAAATATTTTTGAAAATGATTGGTGATAATGATGGGTGTCTACATTTTTTTTTTTTTAATAAGGTATCTGAATCAATTTGTGTGTATATCGATTAATTTTG